>VZTG01010346.1:129035-262904 GCA_013397845.1 Melanocharis versteri
CCCTGAGCATGTAAATAAAGACTGGTTTGAGCTGTTTAATTTTGCTTACTCTTGGGTTAGCTCTAATGATGCTAGGATAAAGCCAGGAAAGTACCACAGGCAAGGTCTCAGCAGGAGTGGTACTAATGCAGGCACCTGCAATAGTTGATGAATCCTCATCAGGCATATCGGAACACTGAAGGTTCAAATAAAAACATATTGGGATGTTTCTCGATTATTATCAGTGTGGCATCCCAAAAGCTGACAACTTCGGAGGGGGGAATGAAAACCTCCTGGGAGAAAAGGTGAGGAGGGATCATGCCTGATTTCTTTCCATATTGCATTGGCTTTCTTTCTCACTCCTGTAGGGTGTATTAAATTGATCTTGCTGCATTTCTCCATGTTGTGGCTCTATTCATTGTGAACACCTTTTGCAGAATGGATGTAGCCCAAAAAAACACACTTACTTTGGAGTTGCCTTCATTTTTACTGTGTTAAAGTGGCAGAAAGGTGTTAAGTGACAGAAGTGTGGCAAGCAGTTTCAAAGGTCTTCGGGACATTGCTGAAATGATTACTGCAGGCTGAAAGAATGAGGAAAAGGCCAGCTAGCATCACTCACAGTTAATATAATTAATTATCTGCTGTGCTGAGGAGAGACTCGTTCTGGGGACAACGTTTTGGTGTGACAAAGGGAGGTGGGGGTAACCAAGGAGAACAGCTACTCCCTTGCATCTCTTATCACTGGCCATTTTTTCCTTCAGTCAGCTATGTGGTACAGGGATGGTTGGTTGCTTTTTTTTTTTTCATGGAGTTACAGTCTAGTTCTTCTTCCTTCCTGGGCCCTGATTTTGTTGGTCATCTTGTTCCTGATAGCTGGACATAATCTGTTTTTAAGTTTGTGGTTTGATTTCCTGTTCTTATTCTGGTTTGTGGTGTCTTGGTTTGGGGAGTTCTTTTAGCTCTCTTTAAGCACACTCTATTGAAGAGAATTATCTGAGAGTTGGATTTTCTAGGTATTTTGCTCTTTTCTCCTCTGCAATATGATGCTAAAATCATCTCATATCTATTTTGAAGAGAAACTAAACTTGTTTCAGTGCTTCAGAAACTGGCGATAATAAAACCTCTGGCATAGTGTTGAATGCAAGAGTGGATGTGATGAATTTAAATGTGAATTCTGACAATCTGTTGCAAAATGAGCATGTTCTGGCTGAAAGAACAGTTAAATTGATTAGTCTCTGAATGTGGATTTTCTTGAGAACCTGCCTGCTGTATTCACTGACGCTGTAGTGCCTGCAAGCACATCTGTTTGCTGAGCTGCAAATGCAGTGCTGTTAGAGGGATTTGGATTAATCAGGTGTAGACAGCTGATGAAGTGGAACTTCAGGCTTTTTCCTCGTGTAATAGAGTTGGTTGAACTACAAAAATTAGGAACTCCAGTATCGGTCTTGCTGGAATGAATTTGTCTGCTAGCTTTCTTAGCCTTTTCCCCTGGTGTTTCCGCACTGCAGCATAATCTCCCTGTGATGCTGGTAATCTGAAAGGACCTCCATCTGCAAAATAATAAGATCAGCCTGAAGCTGATTTGAATCTTTCTTAAGCAATGTTTGGTTCCAAGGGAACCTGAAGGTTTATGCCTGTTATCAGATGTCACAGGGGGCATGTGCCTAAAAGCAAGGTCTGTTTGGCCCAAGATGCTTGTGCTGCCCTGGGGAATTTAAGCTTCAGTAATGTTATTGCAAAACTGACGCCATGGTAATGTATGATATCAGCTAAAAACCTTGGGCGGAAGGTTTCTGCTTCTTTCTTCTGTAAAAGCCTTGGCTGTAGATTTACAGACTTACACTTACTAGGCTTTTTATTACTCCAATTTGGGGTGCGGGGAGGGAAAACAGACATGTTAATTTTGATCCTAGATTCAACAGTTTTTAGTTCAAAGCCTTTTAAATGTGTGTGGACTTGTATGTACATAGTCACTGCCACTGAGTAAAAGCATCTGTGAAGCAAAGACACATGATGAGTGGTTTCACAGGAAGGCATCCTGATTTAATGGACTGTGGAATTTGCTCCCAAGCAAATTTCAAGCACTGTTTATCCTGTGAATGTGTGATGGCACTTTATGGTGTTGCTCTGACCTGACTGCAGTTCTGTTACCAGCAGTCAAATAGGCAGCTTTGTTTACCATCTGTAAGACTTGCAGGATGGGGATAAGGGAAGCCTTTTGAAAGGCTGCTTTCCCATTCGCAAGGAAAAGCCTTTATCTGGGTCAGTTATAAAGTGTGCTAGGTAGTGTTAAATACATGGCTTAGTCTCAGCAGGGGTTTTTTGAGGCTGGGTGTTTTTTCACAGGGCTGCTGTAAGCACCCTGGTATGCATGCCTCTGGAAAAGGAATGCTTATTCGAAATCTTAAAAAAAAAAAAATTTAAAAGCCCCACACCCCTTTCTGATGTGACACCCTTTGCAAAAGGCCTGAGCAAAGCGTGGGGTGCCACCTCTGAGTCACTTGGCTGTGCAGCTGCAGCTGAGCAGGCAGACACCTCACTGGGACAGAGGTCTGAAGCGGGGACGCTGTGTCAGCTCTGCCGCGTTCCTACCAAATCAGCACTCACGTGCCCCTCTACTGTGTTCTGACATGATCCCAGAAAGGCTAAAATTTGCTACCGCGTGAAATTGGTGACAAATTGTAAACTTTAGCTTGGGTCAGATGCTTTCTGAAGCATTGCATGGTTTGTCTTGGCATCCACAGCACAAAGCAGAGAGTCTGGCAATTCACGAGTTTGAGAAACGGGACTGACATGTGTGCGCTCTGTGAAAGGTGGCAGCCACGCCAGGTACTCAGTAGATATAACTCTTGGCACTCATGTTACACAAACAGCTTTCAACATGCAGAACACGAAGCATGGGATGTGTATGAACAAGGCCACAGACTAGTCTACTACAGCAGCTTTGTGGGCTTTATGTTTTGTCCCCTGTCAGCAGGGGCAGCAAAAGAGCTTCCCGGCCCATGGCACTGCCTGTATCTGAGCCTGGCCTCCGGCTGCTGTCTTTGACACTGACTGTCCCTGGACAGCCCAGGAGTCGGGACGTCCAGTTGTCATAAATGAGATGGAGACAANCCGTGCCCGCTCGCCCTGCTCCTGGCGCTGGGCGCCGCCGCCACCGCCCTGGCCGAGCCCCTCCGCTTCATTGACTGCGGTGAGTGGCTCCGGCCCGCGGGGCAGCNATTGATAATAGGCAAGCAAGCAGCGCTGGGTGCACGGGGAGTCAGCGCTCCACCAACACGCACACCTAGAATCCCAAGTTGTAGTCTTTTTATATCTTTCTGAGTTTCGTTTCTGCAGATTTTCGGCCCTCTTTCGTTTCCCCGATTTCATGTCGTTAGTCTTTGTCTGCGCAGGCACCGATTGTCGCTAGGGGGTCGCTTGCCCCTTTTCGGTGTCTTGGTATGAAGGCTTATCCTCTTCCTCGGGTGTCCTTTTTATGACCTTATAATTTACGCTTGCGCGCTATCCCTTTTCTTGCATAAATTTTTTGTTAGCGTAAGCATTAAGCCTAAGTCTATATGCAGTTCCCTTATCTTTTGTTCCATGCCTTACTTGGTGTTCTCTTTACACTCATTTAGAATGGGTTTCTGTAATCATCCCAGCCTGTTGCTCCATTCATTTCGCGACAGCTGCATGGTCTCATCTCTCCCATGGCCGACTGACACGAATCACACCAACATTTTTCATACAGTGGCAGCGCTTTTGGAGACGGTGTCTGGCTGTCTGTGCAAGGGCTGTAGTTCCAGGACACCACCACTACTCGCGGGCTGTCCTATCGGCCCGTGTCACAGCACGCTTTTCCCGGCCGCATCCTTGCCCGCGGCGGCGGCGGCGGGGGCGGGCGGAGCCTCCCCCCGGCCACCGCCGGGAGCGCGCGGGGGCTCCGGCCCGGCCCNCAGCAGCGGGCGGAGACGGCCCGGTAATCCCGACTCTTCCTTGCAGGTTCCATAGACGGCAGCATCCAGGAGGTGAACGTGACCCCCTGCCCCACTCAGCCCTGCCTGCTCCACAAGGGGACATCGTACAGCATCAACGTCACCTTCGCTAGCAGTAAGGAGCACATCCCCAGCGGGAGTGGGCAAGGGCAGGTGATCCCCTCTGTGTCCTACTGCTGGGAAGGGAGAAGGGCGGCTGGAGAAGGATCTGGGTGGAAGGAAGAGTGTCCCTTAGTTGTGTTCTTGCTGCCTCTGGGGTATGTGAAGGGCCGGGTGTGAGGTATACATGTGTTCTCCGTGTTTTGCAGAGATCGAGAGCCAGGGCAGTAAAGCAAGGGTGTACGGGGAGATGCTGCACGTGGACATACCCTTCCCTATTCCTGAGCCTGATGGATGCAAGTCCGGGATCCAGTGCCCCATTCAGAAGGGCCATTTCTACAGCTACCTGAACAAACTCCCTGTGAAGAGCGAGTACCCCAGTGTAAGTATGCAGGCAGCTGGTGAGCTCCTCAGCTACTGCCTATACTGGAGTAGTGTCACCACCTGCCTTAAGGGAAGACACCTTGTTCTGTTCTGGTGAGAGAGAGTAGACTCCATAAACAGTCTGGTATTCCTTCTGCTGTATGACTCTAGTTTCAAGTTCACACTTTGGGACAGACCCAGTGAAGGAAGCAGCCTAGCTCCAGCTGCTGAGGAGTGGCTTCAGCTGCTCCAGTATCTTCCTGTGCCGTGCCTCCCACTAGAGCCTGCTGCATGCAGCTGAATGCTCACAGACTGGGGGTGCTCGACTCTGGAGTTCAGTTCAGCTGGGCGTGCTGCAGGGTGTTTCCACTCTACTTTCTCAGGGAGTGGGAATCAGAGTGCAGTGTGTGGAGGTCTCCTGTGTCATGCAACTGAGCCCTCCATCCACAGATGGTACTCGAATCGGTGTATGAGCGTGGCCCACCTACTGCACTCAAGGGCAATGCCCCAGCTCTGTCCTCTGTGCAGAGCTCCCAGGACCTCCTTGTTCCACACAAGTGATAACTTTTCTCCCTGTGCTCTTGCCTTAAGATTGCCTGAACATTCATATCTTCCTCTGCTCTTCTCTCTTTCAGATTAAACTGATTGTGAAGTGGGAGCTGGTAGATGACCAGGACCAGATGTTGTTCTGCTGGAAGATACCAGTGCAGATTACCAGCTGAGGAGCCCCTGAGTAGGGCTTGGGGAGGGGAAAACCAGAAACAACACAAGCCAAATTCTTTTATATAATAAACATTTCTTACTGCTTCCTTCAGAGCTCTGCAGTCTCTGAGCAGCCAGCACTGTGTTCCTTGCAAGAAAAGCCCCTGGCAGAGTGCTCTTACTGTGTTTAAGTGACACCCCTGAGGTGTTCTCCTAGCAGCTCAAGGGGCAGCAGCGTCTGCTGCACGGGTGACTGAGCAGCATCCTCCAGCTGCTCTGTGGAGGCACTTTATCTGTTAGACATGGAGCTGTCTGTCCTCACAAAGGAATTTCTCAGCGATGAACCTGGCTATTGTCTGAGCTGCTACCTGGTAACCCTTCAGTGCCTCTTCTAGAATGCCAGCTGCATCCATCCTCCCGTGTTTCTCCTGCTGTATTGTGATCGGGATGCCCTTGGGACCTGTATTTGCTATCCATGCAGCTGAAGCAGAGGGAAGGAGAGGAGTCTTTCCCTGAGCTGACAGCCTGCTCTGTCCTGGGCCTCTGCTCAAGCCGGCAGGACTCCAGCTGGGAAGACTTCCTTTTTGTGGATGCAAAGCCAAATGACATTCAATGCCTCTGCAGGAATGATTCTTTCTCTAACCAATGGTTTGCACTACTACTAACTTGGAGCTGCTGCGAGCTCCTGAATCTCTTTTTATAACTTTCCTTTTAATAAAGGCTAGACAAAATCTGCTTGTGTTGTATTCTGTGAGTGAAGAGAAGCAGGAGGAAACAGAGTGGCTGGGCATCTTCTAGTTGGTGTTCGGCTGGTCTGCCTTCTTACCTGAAGGCATGAATAGAGGAGGTATGCTGGCCTAAGTGTGGGTGACCTGGAAGCAGCCAAACATCTCTGCTGGCATCCAGCTGGCAATGTCTGTCTGTGCCCCTGCCTTGCTCATCCTATGCAGGCTTGGAATTGTGCTCCCTGAAGAGGTGGTGGTATAGAACATAGCCTTGCTTGCTGTAGCATAGGTAAAGGTCTTTATACTGAGGGCTCCAGGGCTGGAAAAACAACTCCCAGATGTGCAAGAGAGCTCTTAACAACTGCAGTAACTACATGTTCTCATGCGGGAACTGCAGCCCCCCTGTGTGAGAACAAGACAGGGTGTGAGCAGCTACAACTTCGTGCTGTCTGCAGGGACTGGAGTTGGCTCCTGCCACTGGTGCTGGGCTGAGGATTTGGCCTGGCAAAGCTCTCTGCTCTGGCTCGGGAGCAGGAGGAGGCTATGTGCCAGCTGAGAGGGCTAAGAATTGGCTTACAAGTGGGACGGCTCTGCCCTTGGCAGAGGCAAGACAAGCACGGTTCTGACAAGCCCCAGTGTCTTGAGCCACAGGGGCCCAAAATAAATGTTTTATTTAACAACATGAGAGAAGTTTCCAGCAGATTCGGTTAAAAAAAAAAAAAACAACAAAAACACCACCAACTTTACAGAAAGGAAGCTGGATCTGCTCCCCCTCCCCTTGCCCAGCCAGCACAAAGTGTGGGGCACAAAGTGTGGGGCTAAAGGCCACAGGGAGAGCTGGCCCTGGGGCCCCTCGGGCCTCTCTCCCATGCCCCAAGGTTAGGCAGCAGCTCTAGAAAGCTGGGGTTGAACCCCCATCTCAAAGCTCTCAAGGCCTGGGGGCTGGACGCTTCACAAGGAGTGGGGCCAGCACCCGCAGTGTGGGTAAGGCTTGTCACTAGGTCAGTGCAGCAGTGGCAGGGAGGTGAACCCCCCTTCTTGGCAGGGTGAGGGGGGGAGGCTGGGGCTGTGTGGCAAGGGAAGGTGTCCTGCGAGCCTCCATGACACAGGGCAATGTGACAGGTGCTGAGGGCTGGGGTGGGCTCTGCTGCAGGAAGAGCAGGGGCTGGCAGGGCCAAGAGGGGTGCAGAGGCTGGGAGCTCAGCCCTGACCTGTAGAGAGACGTGGCGGGGAAGCTGTGCACTTTGAAGGGGAAGGAACGAAGAGCCCTGAAGCACCCACAGCCCCAGGGGCCTTTCTCTGTGCTCCCAGGTCCCAGAGCCATGCGCAGGGGAGCACCCTCACCCCTGCTCTCCTAGAGCTACGCGGCTGCTGGGTTCTGGGCTGTCTGGGGCACGCAGTGGTGTGACCGGGCCAGGGCCACATAGCCTGGCAAGCATTGGCAGCGGTAGGAGCCCTCTGTGTTCTCGCAGGTGCCACCTCGGCATAGGGGCTCAGGGCTGCCCACCTCCTCACACTCATTGATATCTGCAAGGAAAAGGATTGGGCTGAGCTGGTGGCACAGTGAGTAGTCCCAGCCCACAGCCATCTCCTTGTGCCCCTGCCATCCCCCCCTGGCCCTCCCACAAAGGTTCTGCCTGCCCTGTCCCCCAACCACTACCTCCAGGATGTCCACAGTGACCCCACTAGCCTCCCATGCCCTCAGCATATCTGCAGAGCATCCGCAGTATCCAAGGGTGGCATCCCCACTATCCTCCAGCACAGTACTGAACCCTGCCCCGTGTACACCAGATAAGAGCCCCTCCATGCTCTGCAGCTGGTGACACCTCCTGGTTAGGAGCTTTTGGCTAACAAGTTGTAATAGCCTAAGATCTGGGGAAAAGGCCACCTCTAGCCTTGGAAAATACCCTTTTCTGATCCAACAAGGTCAACCAGGCAAATGATGGTGGCCCTGAGAGGCCGATTATCATCTCCAGGACCAGAACACAGAGGGACTTCGTGCTGCACAAACAATGGCTTATTTTATTAACCTGCAAACTGTGCCAAAGGGCTCAGTTGGCCAGCTCGTCAGGCTGGAGTATGCATGTGAGCCCTCCAGCAGCTGCCCTACTGTGACAGGTCTGCTCTGCTACATGTACTCATGCAGACACCCTGCCTGAGATACACCAACCTGTGGTGGGGCCATGAGCTGGACAGAGCACACACATACAACCCCAGAACCATTGTTTGCACCCACAGGACCTCCAGAGCCCAAATCCTCCTCACCTACCAAGGCAGGTCCCACCTCTCTGACTGCAAACTCCAGACTCAACCCGCACAGATCAGCAGGGAGTGGGGAGCAGCTGATGCGTTCAGCTGGCCACCCAAGGGAGAGAGAAGGCCCCAGTAGTAGCCAAGGGACCCTGGGAGGACAAAAGTGCTCTGCCACCTCAGGGACTCGGGTTATCTCTAGCATAGGTGGAGGGGGCCATCTGCCAAAGAAAGAGAAGTACAACCCCAGGGAGGGATGCTGGAAGCAAAACTTCCAGGGAGGTAAGAGAAAGCGCAGCAGTCACAGGAGGAAGATGGAGAGGGGAAACATGAGAAGAGAGAGCTTGAGGAACAAGGTAGTCTTCACACACAGGCAAACCAATTGTTAAACTGACACTGTGGACTTGCACTAAACCTCAGGATCAGATATTGCCATGAACAGGATGGCTTGCTCGGAAGCCCAAGGAGAAGTCAGGCACATGAAGGGAGATGTGCTTTGCAGCCTCAGAAGCAAGTGAAAGTAAAAGCTGAAGGAGCAGGCAGGCAGGTCTGGCCACCAAATAGAAAGGAGAAATAAAACAAGGACACTTTAGCCCAGAGAGACCCAAAATCCAGAAGCAGCAGAGTAGTGTTGCTAGCAGTCTGCACCAAGTCCTGGAGTTTGCTTTGGCAGACGGGGGGACACACAGCCCACCTTACAGGGCATGGGTAAGCTGTCACCATAGGGAAGTGAGAGGGGAAGTGCTGCAGCAGCTGCAGGAATATTCTAAAGGCCTGAAGTTAGCAAGGTAAAAACATGAGGATGACTAAGAACCAAGCAGGAGAACTGCAAGGAAAAAAAACAGGCTCCAATGTAAAATGAGGGCTAGTTAGTTCGGGATAGAAAAGGCAACAAGCAAAGGCTCCATAAATATGTTAGTAGGAAACAATGAGGAATGTCAGTCTACTTCTTATCAACAGAGGAAACAAAAGCCAGTCGAGCTGGCTGGAGCAGCTAACATGGGCTTTGTTCCAGCCATCATAAAAACACTCGTGGTGATCAGACAGGGCACAGGCCATGTTTGAAGTGTTTAAACAAGGGTGCAGGAGCACAGGGAGGGAAAGACCACACTGTGATGGAGAGGTTCAACAATCAGATATAAAACAGTTACATCCATAAAGGTTTGCAGCAACGCAAGTTCACATGCTTAATGCTGCCTGCAGTTCCTGAAAAGTCGACAGTTCTCTCTGAGATGGGAGCATAAAGAAGGCCTCAGAGAAGCAACAAAGGATAAATCTCGTAACCATCTTCAAAAACAGAAAAGGGAAAATCCAGAATTACAGTCTGCTCACCCTTAAGCAGTTCAGGTTTGTGAGTGATTAGGTTATAACCCTCTAAAGGACAACAGGATCATTAAATAGCTGGTGCAGATCAGTTAAGGCCTGATTACGTTAAGCCAATCTGGTTCTCTTCCCTGACCTGATAACTGGCCTGTCAGATAAGGGAGAAGTGGTGGATATGATGTGCCTTGGCCATGGTGAGGATTTCAACACACTCTCAAATGACACACTCAAACAGATTGAGAAAATACCCTCTAGATTAAACTGTGGCAATTGCACAATGGACCACACAGCTGCACTCCAAAGACAATCAGCAATACCTGGCTGTTACAATAAAAACCCTGTAAAGCACAGGCTGCAGTGGTCTGTCCTTACCACTACTCCATGCAAATGTTGTCATTAAGCTGGACAAACGAAGAATCCCCATGCTTATAAAATGTATGTGTGTGACACCAGACTGCAAGCACTTGGCAGGGTTCAGACTTCCTCTGATAGAGGAGAGAAGTGGTCCAAATTCAACCAGACAAAATTCACTGAAGGCAAATGCAAAGCACTATGGCCAAGGAAAGGAAAACAGTACACAAATGCAGAAGAGGGAGTAACATCTCAGGCAGCCATTTTGCACAGTGGCATTTGGGCTGGTAGAGACCACAGGTTCTGTATGAAGAAGCTGCACCATTGTATTGTACAATAAGGATGCCCTGAGTTGGAGTAAGGGCTGTGCCTAAGGAAAAAGAGGGTCTTCATCTGCTCTGTTGAGTGCCTGAGGTCTCAGCTGGCTTGGAGACACATACTGTGAAAAGGATGGAGACATGCCATAGGGATGTAGAGGAAATGCAGAGAGAAGATTTAGAAATTGTGTCTCATAGGGCAGGGTGGAAAGTGAGGAATTTCACCAGGGCCGTGGCAAACGTAGAGGACATTAATGACAGTAACAATGGCTTGTGATGCACAAGAGTGGTATGAGAAGACAGGAGATATGAGCCGCTCTCGGTGATGCCCAGAGCTGCCCTTACCTAGCTGCCAGCAGAAAGTGCCAGC
This sequence comes from Melanocharis versteri, assembly GCA_013397845.1. Taxonomy (NCBI): domain Eukaryota; kingdom Metazoa; phylum Chordata; class Aves; order Passeriformes; family Melanocharitidae; genus Melanocharis; species Melanocharis versteri. Next base: position 139,492 of record VZTG01010346.1, read on the forward strand.
TGAACCTCCACGAGGTTCCTCGCAGCCGTACGGGAAGGAATTGGAAGGAGCACGGGACTGCTCCTGCTGCCGGTCCCGGCCGGCACCGGCAGGGAGCAGCCGCGGCCAGGGGACGCCAGTCCGCACTCACCCACGCAGGCCATGCGGGTCATGTCCAGCTGGAAGCCGTCGAAGCAGTCGCAGGTGTATCCCTCCGGGACGCGCACGCAGCGCCCGTTCTCGCAGCCGTTGAGGATCCCGCATTCCTCCGCCTGCAGCCCCTCGAAGCCCTCGTAGAGGCCTGGAGGGCAGCAAGGGGGGGTCAGAGCAGGGCGAGCCTCAGCGCAGCCACAAAGGGGATATCGGGCATGCAGCAAGACAGTGCTGGTGGCACCAGGACTGACTCAGAACAGCCAGGAACACAGCTTGCTCCAAGCCTGGAGCAGCCCAGCCAGGGTGGGAACTGCCAGGCAGTCCCCATGGACACAGTCTGGGTGGGAAGGTACTTCTCTCTGTCTCCAATACTCACCAGCTTGGCTGGGCAGGTAGCGGGGTGGAGACCGCGCTGGGCCATGGTAGAGAGGGCTGCCATGAAACTCACTGCTGGGCTCCCTCCGCGGGAAACCAGTGTCGGGGTTTCCATACTCAGACTCCAGGTAGTTGTAGTAGGGGCTGGGAAGGCCATAGTGGGGGTCTTCCAAGCCCGGTCCATACTCATACCTAGGTCTTTCTCGGAGCTCAGCCCCTCTCTCACTGTCTTCACTGGCCCCATTACACAGGAAAGCAAAATCAGCTGCAGGTGGTGAGGAAAAGGAAGGGTCAGAGCAGCCTGGCTCAAAGTCCACTATATGGCCAGAGGGTGTGCATCCACATTGCGTCAGCTGAGCCAGGCCTGCATTCAGTGCCCTCCAAAGCTGCAGCTCTGTACTTTGTTGATTGTCAAGAAGACTAGCTTCTGTCTAGGGCCAGCAGGTCCTTGAGTAGCAAGAACGCCAATTCTCAGGGTGCTCCCATCCCCGACTGCCACTACCTCCTAACCTGTGCAGAAGCAGCGCACAGGGCAACTCTCCCCTCAAATACCTTGGACTCACTGCAAACCAATTTCAGGTACATTCTACCCACTGGTGCAGCTCAGCCCTGGAGAAGTGTGTGTGGGGTTACTTACTCCTTGGGCTGGTTCCAGCAATGCAGAGACCTTATGCAGCAGACCTGCACAACAGGACAAGTGGCAGCCTAGCCCATTCTCACCCCTGCTTGCCCATGCCACCCCACTTACCGGAGGACCTGTGGGGACAAAGTGCACAGTTCTGGCCCCAGGCTTCGCCGAGCCGGCAGCAGCACTCGGTGTAAGTGGTCTGCTGGCCATGCAGCAGGTCTTGGCAGATGTAGTCGGCAACGGTCTGCCAGCAGACGTCCAGGTGGATTTCATACTCCTCCAAGGCATCTGCGAGTGACACAAGCAAAGGATGCCATGAAAATCATCCAGAAGAGTGCCTGTCCACCTTGTCCCAAGAGGGCTGACCATGTGCCCCAGCTCCTGCCCCCTCCCTGCCCTGGCTGCACCTGTGCTGGTGCTGACACACCTCAGCCAGACACCAAGTTCCCACCCACTGCTCCCTCTTGGAGGACCCAGCCATGGGGCAGGATGTGTGGGGCAAAGATGTGCTGCAGTGGGGGATCAGGCTCACCTGCCCTGCTGGAGAAATTCACACACCGGTTGCCAGTGGCATCCAGCACAAGAGGGAGGCTGCAGAAGCAGTGGTAAGAGCCTTCTGTGTTCAGACACTCGCCGTTGATGCAGTACACTTCATTCTGACACTCATCCTGATCTGCCCACACACAAGGACACGGCAGTGTTTCAGGCTGGCAGACATGAGCAGTGTGACCCTTTCCCTGCCCAAACGGAGACCTCAGAGGCCTCAGGCCCTCCTCTCTTGTTCCCCAAGAGGGTCCCAGGAAGCCTGTTACCTAGACCTGGCCCAGCTTGCTGCACAAGTCTGGGTGCAGCAGTACGACTGTCCCTCCATGCGCAGTGGGGTGCCCACTGCTCTTTGAGGCCATCTTACCAACACACTCAAGCCTGCTGGAGTCATAGAAGTATCCTGTACGGCAGTAGCACTTGTAGCCCGGCACCGTGTTCAAACACTGTCCGTTGCGGCAGAACTCAGAGCCAAATATCTCACACTCGTCCATGTCTGAAAGAGGGATGGAGGGAGGGCAAGTGTCTCAGGAAGCAGAGCCATGGAAGCAAGGTGGGCTGGGTGCTGTACCTGCAGAAAACCGTCACAGCACCTTGCCTGGATCACTAACAGGCTCCCGAGTGAGCCCCCCACCTCTCCCACAGGCCCCATGCTTGGGAGCAGAGGGGGAAGCACCCCCAGGCAGAGTAGGAGGAGGGATGGTGTGGAACAGAAGACTTCCACAAATAGGAAATGCATGTATATCTCAGGAACACACCCCCTGTGGAGGTGAAGTGCCGAAGACTGAGCGAGCTGCCCACTGGGAGATCTGAGCAGTAACTGGAAAAACTGTGTCTTAATGGTCCCCATCCCTGGTTCATAATGAGAGATTTGCACCCAGAAAGAATCACTGCCAGCAACAAGGCAGGACTGGAGGGAGGGGAACTTCCAGCTCAACAATACTGGCAATCTGGGATTTCTCTGGAATGGGGAAAACAGCAGCAGGATGTTAGCACCCCCCATGATGGGCCTGGGGAGATAGTTCTGTCAATGCATTTTTCTGCAGGGCTTCACATAGTGCCCTCCCTCTTCCCCCTGGAAGAAATGAAAGAAAACAGTGCTAGTACCTGTGAAAGAGACTTTTCCTGAGAGCGGATCTTCCTGGGGAATATAGCCCTTCCCAAGAGGGCAGATCTCTTGGTACTCCGCTGACCAAGACACAGATGCCAAGAGGAGATGGAAAGAAAAGAAGCAGCTCGTTAGTGCAATCAAGGTGGAGCTGGCAAGCAGAGCACTGGCCCTGCCTGGTGTGGTGGGGCCACAGTCCTACCTGTGCCTGGGATAGGACAGGGATAAGTCTCACAGTTGTCACCCCAGGCTGCCCCCACAGTACAGCAGCACTCCTCCTTGGTGATGTTCTTGGCCAGGACGCTGTCACACAGGCGAACGTCACTGATGTGGTAGTAACACTGCTTGCGCTCTGCGCTGTCAGAGAGGTGGGCTGCGTGTGTGTCGGAGCCCTCTAGAAGACAGCGGAGCAGGGATGGGATGGGGTCCTTGGCACCCCAACACAGCATCCCATACCTAGGAGATCTCAGAGCACACCCAGTGTGGCCTTCCAGGTCCTGACTTTCAGGCTTCTGAGCTCTCCCCAGACAAAAACTTGCCCATTATCTGTGGAGGCTTGTACCGCCCTGGCAGCCCCTCATCTTTATCTCACCCCAGCCAGGACTACCACGCTCCTGCTCTAGCTGCTACCCATGCTCTATCGTAGCTGCCTACTCACCCATGGCAGCTCGGGGCTTGCACTGCCCTGCCTCTGTGTCGTATTCCTCGTGGTCACTGGGGCAGAGGCACAGGAAGGATCCCTCCACGTTCTCGCAAAGCGCCGTTCCGCACACGGCGACCATCAGTTCACACTCATTCACATCTGCAAAGCAAGGGGCAGCAGTGGGCAGCAGGAGCCCTGCCTCTGCATGGGCAGCCTGTGCATGGTCTGCAGCAGGAGGCTACCCTGCAGCAGGGAGACAAAAGCTGCTAGGGACGAGCTGAGAATTGTGTTCCCACTGTGGCTCAACACAACTCTGGCAGGAGCCTCATGCCCTGCTCTTAGTGGATTCAGAGCCTGAACTCCAGCTTGCTGAAATCCTGTAGGTTGCTGGATCACAGAATCATCTAGGTTTGGAGGACTCCAGTCCAACCCCCTGCTCAGCAGGGTCAGTTATAGGATTCCACCAGGCTGCTCAGGGCTTTTTCTTGTTGGGTCTTTAAAATCTCCAAGGACGGCAACTGCACAGCCATCATAGGCAACTGTTCTACTGCTTGCCTGTCTTCATGGTGAAAATGTTCTTCCTTATAACACATCCTGCCTGTTCTCTGCAGGCACCCATTAAAGGACCTCTCTAGCACCTTCAGTGCCTCCATCCCCCAAGGACCACCTTTCCACCTGGACAGAAAAGGGCTCCATGTTCATTGTTAAACACGTTTTCAGAGCCTGGTCCTTTGCAATCCTAAAGATCTGCTGCAATAAGGGGAGGGGGTTTGACTCCATGAGCTGCCCTGTCCATGTGTGTGATTCTCAATGCATGAGTGCAGCCCCTGTCTGTGGTCTGGGAGCCATGATACAGCAGGGACACCAGCCTGGCATCTGCCAGTGGCTCTCCTTTACTGACTGGCAGTGATCCTGGCAGACTCACCAATACAGTAGTGCCCGGAGGGTGAGCTCTCATAGCCACGGTCACAGAGGCAGCGGAAGGAGCCATCTGAGTTCTCGCAGAAGCCGTGGCTCCCACACAGCGTCTCGTTGGCACATTCATCAATGTCTGCAGCAAAGCCGAAAACAGGAATTGTCCCAGAACCCACTTCTACCAATGGACACCCCTACTCAGGCCCTTCTGCTCTGACCCCAAGATCTGGGGCTGGGGCAGGCATTCCCTTGATGTGAGGGACTGGGTCTGGCTGCTCCAGTCACTCACCTTGCTGTGAGTGTGCATGTTAAGAGAAGCTTCCTGCAACACTGAGAGCCACAAAGAGGCCACGTGAACAGAGCAATAGGCGCAGGGTGGGAATGAGAAATTGATGAGAGGCATGGGAGGTGACTGGCAGGGTACTGAGGAGGCAGGTGACTGAGGGTAGCAGTTTCCTGCAGAGGTGTAAAGGGACACAGAGCCTACAGGCTCACATTGGCAGGAGATACATGCATGCAACTGAAGTGTGTGGCACAAGTGCACACATATGTAGGATGATACCCTCTTGCTCTATTCTTCTTGACCTGGTCCTTCTCCAAGTGCTATAGTGTTATGGGGTTGGACAATCACAGCTGGGTTCTCTGCTTACAGATGGCAGGTTTACAGCCCAGCTGTCTGCATCCTGTTCCCCTCCAACTGCTGCATGGAAGTTTTCTTGGAGCAGTCAGAGCAGCTATGTGTCCACAGCCCATGGTTCCCAAGGCCAGAAGCAGCTCCACATGCCAAGGCTGAGTCTTAATGCAGCCCAGAGCCCAGTGTCTGGCAGCAGCTCCTCCCTGCTGCAACCTTCCCTGAGCTGGGGGAAGCCTCAAAAACTGCAAAAACTCCTTTGCTCTTTCCTCTTTGCTGGAGCCTGGGCTTCAAACCCAGACTCGCCAGCCTAGCACGCACTGGTACCAGCAGCCTTTCCCCTCACCCAGGCCTGCCAGGCAGGTGACTGGCACTGGCCCCAGCAAGCACAGCTTACAGGCAGCTGCGGTCCAGCCCCAAGCCTGGAATGGCTGTAACCTGCCCAGGACTCTCCCCAAGCGGAAAGCAGCACAATGCGGTGTCTGTTCCAGATGCCAGGAAGAGAAAAGTCTAGACGCAAGCAGGCAGCACAGCCAAGAAAACAAACTCTTAGCGTTATCTGCCTCTCCACCAGCCACACATTTCCTCCTCCTCCTCTTCCTCCTCCTCCTCCTTCTCCCCTGCACCTCTGGCAGAGATGTCCCACAACCACTCTGTTCCTGCCAGGGCGATGGACAGGGAGACCCAGGGCTGTACTCACCAATGCAGTCACCCAAGGGGGTCCAGTGGAAGCCAGGCTGGCAGCCCACGATGCAACGGTAGGAGCCCAGGCTGTTCTGGCACCGCCATGTGCCGCAGATGGCATCCCCATATTCTTTACACTCATCCACATCTGCAGGGAGGAGAGCAAGGGGATGAGGATGGTCAGATGGGGACCCTGCTTGTTCAATGCAGCACCTGGGTCCGCTTCAGCTGGCCAGAGGCCTTGAACCAGTGCTAGTCCTCCTTACAAGTCACCAGCAACTTTGAGTGCCAGGAGCAGAACTGCCCTCCCCCCTGCACTGGCTTCATTCGTCCCCTCAAATTCTGGGAGGCTGATCTCCCCAGCAATGAGCTCTCACCCACGCAATCATCAGTCTCCTGGGAGTGTTTGAATCCATTTTCACACAGACACCTGTAGGAGCCTTCCGTGTTCAGACACTGGCCTTGCGAGCACAGGGACTTGTCTGCACATTCATCCACGTCTGTGAAATCAAGACAAAAACATCAACCTGGATCTCACAGCAGGGCAGGAAGCAGAGGGCAGGAGCTAAGGCATGTCTCTGCAACCCTCCAACTCACCCTGGCAGCTGACTCCACCAGCCACATTTGAGAAGCCAGGAGCACAAATACAGAAGTAGGATCCATGACTGTTGAGACATTCACCACTGGGACTACAGATCTCACTGTTCAGGCACTCATTCACATCTGCAGAAGGAGCAGAATCAGGACCATGCACCCAGCCCTGGGGTACATCCTTCACCGAAGCCACATGGATTCCCTGTTCCCAGTCTCTTACAGGTAGCCCTCAAAGGGCTCCTGGCCCCTGGTTTCCTCGTCATGGAAACAGAGATCTTCCCTGTCCACGGTGAGCCTGAATTTGGCTACAGCCTTATGGATGTGCCATGCATGGTGGCATCACTTGCCTTGGCACTGGCATTCTCCCTGCTGAGGAAGAAGGGGGATCCAGTACGTAATGGACCCAGAGGGCTGCATGGATGGGGTTCATACCTTCGCACACGGTGCCATTGATGAGTTCAAAGCCAGTCTGGCAGTGGCACTCATAGGAGCCCAGTGTGTTTCTGCACTCTCCCCGCAGGCACTGAACAGCAGGGTCCTCGCACTCATCCACATCTGCCAAGAGGAAGGGCACGGCACAGAGTGAGGCCCCAGCTCTTGCCACCACTGGGGAAGATCCCCATCCACAGAAGCATCATCCAGTTGTTGGCCTGCAAAGTGGGTTTGAGCTGCCCTCCCAGACCATCCCATCACAGTGAGAAGAGGGCAAAGACTCCCTGTTACCACAGTGTGGAGATTCAGCCCAGACTCTTCACTCTTTTCCATCCTAGGGACCAGCAAAACACTATCCCAGCACCAAGTCAGTGGTGCCCAGTGACAGAAGCAAAGGCAAGGGGCGCAAACTGAAATACAGGAGGTCCTGCCTGAACACTCTCTTATTGTGACAGTGGCAGAGCACTGGCCTAGGCTGCCCAAAGAAATTGCGGAGTCTCCCTTCTTGGAGATACAGAAAACTATCTGAATGTAGTCCTGGGCGGACAACTCTTGGCGGCTCTGCTTGAGCAGTGGGTTGGATGAAATGACCTCCAGAGGTCCCCTCCAGCCTTGGACATTCTGTGATTCTGTGAGCACAGGGATACTGCTAACCCCAGTGTCTGTCGCCAGCAGAACTCTGCTCTGGGTACAACAACCACCAAGACGCCAGTGCAGAGTCACAGTTGTTGATTAATCCTCTCTTCAGCCAACTGCACAAGAGCAAACATCAGCTGAGCAATGCAGCACCAGCCCTACCTTCTGAGGCTCTGCCTTCCCACTTGCCAGACTTGCCTACAATGTTCTTCTCATGGAAGAGCTGTCCAGGGGCCTACAACAAGTCTTACACAACTTCAGGGCTCTCCACAAACCCTCTCTCACCCAAATCTCCCAGGCCTTGGCCAGAATCTGCTGGCATTCTGATGATTTTGCTCACAGTAGAGGAGAGAGGGATACCTTCTCTCACATAGAGGGATGCGAGGTGCCAGCAGACTGCCTGCAGCCCTTGAGGTAGGGGCAAGCACAGGAGAACACTGCACTGACAGGAGGTAAAGCCCTGAGACTGGCAGCTCCTGAGGGTAGTGAGGAACATTTTCCCCTTTGCAGAGCACTGAGCATGTCACAGGCACAAAGAGCATCGCTCCCTACCACCTCAGGGCAGGATTCCCAGCTTTTCAATCTCAAAGAGCTGCAAGTAGCACTATTATTGAATCCTTCTGGAGAGGAAGCAAAACCTAGTTTATTTACAAAAAACTATCACAAAACCCTTATCATTTTTCAAATATGAAACCTAAATCCACAGACAAGGCCACCAGCCAAGGCAGGGAGGAACATGCCATCCTGCCATCAGGTCAGTGTGACCCAAACACTATCGAACCCTGATAAGATGCCCTCATGAAATGGCTGGGGCAAGGTGGCTGAGATGGGGCAGCTCATGTGGAGTCTTGGGAAAAGGGGAAGGCAGATGTAAGGCATCAAACCACGGCTCTTCTATCACACCCAAAAATCAAATGGAAAATAAGTTTATTTCACACTGGCTTTCTCAGACATCAAAACAGAGGAGAATAAAGGGAGGAAAACTTCTCTCTCCTCCCCCCTGGAGGCCCCCATACAGGGGGATCCTTCTGAGAGTCACATCAAAGGCAAGATATTCCATTTGCCAGCTACGTGCAGGCTGCAGACCTCTGCAGTGCTCCAGAGATAAATTCTCAACACGTGGCCATTCTTTAAACAAATACCTTTGCCAGCTCTGCCCTTTCCCTTCCCTTGCTCCAAAAAGGGAATTTGCATCAAGCCGTCCCAAGCCCAGGATATCCCCCACAGTCAGCCATCAGCAAGGGAGTTTTCCTGCTTGTGCTGGGGCAGTTGAGCTGTAAAGCTGGGACTGAGCACTCACATGTCTCAGCACTGCAACCAACACAAATCGATGCTGCTGTTAACTCTCTGCCAGCATACCTGGCACGGCAGAGACCTTGATATAAGCTTTCCCTTTTAAACATGTCTAAGTTACATTAGGGGCTGGGGAAAAATGATGAAACCTGGGTGCCCACAGTCTCTCCACGGGCTGTGGACCCAAGGTTTCTCCTTCCGTTGAAGACCTACATTTGAAGCATATGCTCCCAGGCACACATTTCTGAACTAAAAGACACACAACTCTGCCCATGTTTCCAGGCCTCCTGTACTCCTCTGGCCTTTGTCAGCATCTTCGAGATCATCATTAGTCCATGAATCCTTCCCCCATCCTTTTCCTGTGTGAGCAAAATCACGTTCCTGCTCCTCCAAGTGACATCTGCTCGCAGTCTTCCATGCTCTCTGCTGAACAGGAAGCTAAAGAGCTGGAAGCTAAAGAGCTGGAAAAGGATCCTGACGCTAAAGAAGTCCTCCTGCCCCACCAGTAACCCAGCTATGGCAATTTCTCTTCCCTCATTTCCTCCAGCACCCGCTCCTCTGCTCCTGGGGAAGGGATACCTTCACACGTGCTGCCATCTCTGGAGACAGCATAGCCGGTGTCACAAGACATGCAGGAATAGGAGCCCTCAGTATTGAGGCAGAGTCCGGAGGGACAGGCAGCCTGGGCTGTGCATTCATCGATGTCTGCATAAACACATGAGGGAGAGTGGGATAAGTGGAAAAAATGCAGAGCAACCATGACCAGGGGCACACATGCTGGGGGAACCAGCCAGCATGGTGGCCAGGACTCAGGCAGAGCCAAGTGCTCAGGGAGAGCCTAAGGAAACCTCTGGACTGAGTGTGTGACACTTCAGAGTGTCTGGACACATGGCTCCCTGGTACCTTGGCAGCTCTTCCCATCAGGTGCCACTTCATAGCCCCGGTAGCAGGAACAGCGGAAGGAGCCATCCAGGTTGACACACCGTCCATGAGCGCAAGTCCCCTCCACAAGACACTCATCCACATCTGTGTGATACAGCAGAAGGCAACATGGCATGGGAGGGTGCTCAGGGCAGTCCCTGCACACAAGCTGCGAGTGCAATATGCCCTGGCCAAACAGGCTGGCTGACTGCAGGGGAAGGATGCTGCCTGTGCCCCTGCTCCTTTTGAGGCTTCCAGGGAGCACTGCCATGGGGGGCAAGGGTGCTGCCCAGAGGCTGCCCAAATTTCTCACCAATACATCTCCCGTTCCTGGGCTGGTAGCCAACCCCACAGCTGACACACTTGTAGGATCCTAGTGTATTGACACATCTCCCACTGGGGCAAGAGCTGGGATCCACGCACTCGTTGACATCTGCCAAGAAACACAGTTCTTTCAGGCTCCCAAAAGTAAACAGTGCAGCAGTCTCCAATGTATCCTCTCCAGCTGGATCCTCAAGAGTTTCCCTCCAGGGCACAGTGATACCCAATAGGAGTTGAGATGAGTTTGCCGGGGCTTAGACAAAACTTCTTATGGCCCCACCTGTCCCTCAGGATCCTACACCCACATCTGAGGGCTGACATAAGTCAGCAGCTAAACTCACTGCTGCAGGGTGTTGCCAAGGCCAGGAATATGCATGGGCAGAGAAAGGGATCAGAGAACATCTGTGCAGGGCTGTCTCATCAGGGTGTTTCGTAACTATGATTAGGATGCAACCTCCAGCTCAGTTGTCCTTAAGGCAAGTGCTTTCTGGAGGCCATGTGGGGGAAGCAGCATTCTGTGCATGCCCTGTTTCCTGTACTGCCTCCTAAAATAGCCTCCCGCTCTGTGATGGAGATGAGCTACTGAGAAAGGGGAATCTTTGATCAGGCACATCATATGTTGACAAGGGTGAAAGCTCTGAAGGGCCCAGGTCTTGCCATGTGAATGAAATGCAGTAGGGATGGGTGGCCTGAGTCTCTGCAGCCTGCTCTCTCTGCAGTCTACCTGCCAGCATGACAGTTTTGTGATAAAGGCAAGGGGGCATGAAAATATATAGGCATGTCCTCCCATAATGGGAAGCTGGAATGGGCTGGTCATTAGGGAACTCCATGGAGAGATGGGAGAGAATCTTGGGAGAACTCCGTTCCCTCTGCCCAGGAAAGCCTGTTCCTCCTGCAGTCAAAGGAGAGGACAGGCAGTCCTTGGGGAGGGCACAGGGCAGACAAATGTAGGGGTGTCCTACCTCCCTTACAGGAGGAGACACAGAGTGATGAGAAAAGGAAGTGTTCAGCCATGCACAGGGTAGGTTGGAAGGGCAGGGAAACAGGGAGCAGCAAGCTTCACCTTCACACTGTCCTCTGGGGCCCATGGTAAAGCCTTCCTTGCACTGGCAGTGGTAGGAGCCAGGTGTGTTGATGCATCGCTGTCCTCGGCAGATAGAAGGCTGCTCACATTCATCTCGGTCTGGCAACACAGGGAAACAGTCCTGAGTCTTCCCTCACCAGCGTCAGGAAGGCTGGGTGCAGGAGAGAACCTGCTCCACCTGCAGCTGGCTCTACCCAAGGGACCTGCCCCCCACCTGCCCTAGCATCCCACTAGCCATGAAGCAGTGATCAGGGCTGGCATGACAGACTCCTGCCCACATCACCATGGGCAAGGTCCTATCCCTGAACAAGCAGGAGAGAGGGATTCCCATGGATCAAGCCATCTGCAGGCAGGCCTGTGGGAAGGGAGGATGTGCAGGTGTGCATGTGTGTGCATGAGTGCATGTGTATGTGCACATTCGTGAGACAGCATGAGGGTGCAAGAACAAGGAGGCCCTGGAGAGATGGCAGCCCTGTGCCAGGTGAACACTACTTACCCTCACAGCTTTGCTTGCCCACCGAGACAGCCAGGGTGTACCCAGAGTAGCAGAGGCAGAAATAGGAGCCCACACTATTGATGCAGCGACCTTTTCCAGCACAAGGGTCTTTCAGACACTCATCTTCATCTACGAGCAGGCAGGGAAGGAAGACTGGCAGTCACCACCTGCAGCTGCCTGCAGCCCCCTGCCAGCCCCGCAGTGCAGCAGGCGGGCAGGGCCTCAGCAGAGCTGCCACAAGACCTTCTCCCAGTGGCCAGAAGGACTGAATGGGCTGTTGAGGCCCAGCAGGCCGAGCAGTGTAACCATCAATTGCCAACCTACCAATGCAGTGGAGGCGGCTGGGGTCCAAGGTGTAACCAGGGTGGCACAAGCAGCTGTATCCCTCTGCGGTCAGAACACAAGCACCAGCTCCGCAGGAATGGGGTGAGGAGGCACAGCCACTGACCCCTGCAAGGAGAGAGCACAGGGTTGGGAGCAGCACCAAAAGGGTGCATGGAATCTAGTGTTTGCTTTTGTGTCCCTAGCACCATACCAGGAGGCTGCTTTTTCCCTTCTTGGGGAGTGATGCTGAGCCTGCTCCCCTCCTTCTTCAGGCAGCCTGCGCCCATGGGGCAGCCGGGAGAACACAGCAGGCCCTGCCACCTCCTTGGGCTCCTGTGGCCTGAGCTGGGATGCCCCAGTGCCCTATATTGCTCACCTGCACTGCAGCCCCATGCCTTGAAATAGAACTGGCAGCAGAGCCTGACACCTGTGACAGGGCTCCTTTTGGGGTAACAGCAGGGTCCCCCCACCTCGCACCACCCTGCTAAGCCAAGTACAGGCAGCAGTGAAGGGGCAGCGAGGCACCACACACCCCTCGGCATAAAGCCAGCCGAGGAGAGTGGGGGGAGCAGCCCAACCCCAAACAAAAGGCTATTGAGGAAGACGAATTCCTCAGCAAGGTGCCTCCGCCAGGCCTGCTCCCCAAGGTGCTCCAGCCCCCGGCGCAGGGCAGGGGCCACACTCCCAGACACTTAAGCAAGCCTGGAACAACAGTACCCTTGTTTCCGGCGCAGTAAACAAGCCGCCCCGGGAGCCACATGCCTCCCCTGCGCTCCCCCTTCCCGATGAGTCAGCTCACGCCACGGGAGGGGCACGGGGCCAAAGCCACCGGCGCGGGTGCGTGATTCCCCTCGCTCGGCAGCCACTGCTGCGCCGGGCAAGGGAGCTGCAGGCAGGGAAGGACTCAGAGATACAAGCACTTTGTTCCCCATACAGATTCGCTCCTGTGACTCCCCGCGGCTGCCCAGGTTTCCCTGACTGGCAGCAGCTGGGCCCAGGACAAGAGTGGCAGGGCAGAGACTTTTCTTTGGGAAGTCAAGGGAGGCATGTGGGCAGACAAACAGACTGGATAAGGGAGAGAGCAAGTGGGCAAAGCTTAGGACATAATTTCGCTGTAGTACCAGGCAAAGAGAGGCGGGAAATCCCCAAGACTGGTGGACATACACACACACACCTGCTGGCACCTGTGTTGGAGCAGCAGCATCCCAGGTGGTAGTGGGGCCAGGCTGCCGAGGACCATGCCAGAACTCCTCTTCTTCTGCTGTGGAAGAAGAGAGGTACGTCAGGGTACCTGACCCCAGGTAGAGATGCCCACCCAAGGTTTACCTGTGCTAGCTGTCCTGGCAACCACAGCAGCAAAAGAGAACATAGGAAGAGGCTGCAGGGTGGTTGCAGCAACTCTATAATCTTATTATTTAACACAGCCTCCTTCACCTTGCTGAATATTCATCACCTCCCCACATTCCTATAGCCCCACATCAGCCAGCCAGTGTGACAGGGGTCATCCATGCTACCCACAGCCAGCCCAGCCAGGAGCCTGTTCTGCCCAGCACTGGGGGCTGCTGTGCAGAGAAGGCAGCTCCCAGTCTCCCCACTTTCCTCACTGCCCCGTTCTCTTCCCCGCAAGCGCCTTGCCCTCCCTCCAGCCTGGCACTCACCTCTGCGCATGGCAGGCTCTGCAGTGGCATCAGCAGTTCCCTGAGCAACAGAAAGATAGGATTCTTGTGCATGGAACCAGGATGCAGCACCCCTGAGACATTTTCCCACCCACCTCCTAGCTCCTCTTTCTCCTCAAGACCACCATCCTAGGAGGAGAAGCTGCCCCAGCTGGGGGCATTTGGCAGGGCCACTCTGTCCTGAGCACGTCATCCTGGGCAAAACGCAGCTTCAGACCATGCCAGCACACTGTGCAGCTGAGACCAGGGCACTGCTACCAGGCAGGCACCTCCTCAAGGTGGCCAGGAAGGTCATCCAGGCATGGTAAATACTGCCACTGCCACCAGTGGCTCTGGAGGGCTGAAGACAGCTGCTGCTTTGACCTGCCTCAACAGTGCTACCTGCCACAAGGGTGCTTTGTGTCAGGAGCTCTTTCTCGGCATCCCTTCCTGGCAAACCTATGGCTGCCAAAGGAAATGCTGGAGCACAGCCTGAGTCCTGAGTCTCTGCTCCATGGAGCTTTCCACAATGGATGAAGAAAACAGGCAGCTGAACAATATAAGTTCCAGACTTCACATTTGGAAGCTTTGGTTCAGATTTCTGCCCTTTCTTGAGATTTCTCACGTGTACTTGAGCCAAGTCACTTCATGTTTATGAAGCAGTGACAATGGCAGCACTATCCCTTCCCTCAGAGGTGCTGCAAGTATGTCTGAGGGATGAGCTGATGTAGCAAGAGGGCACAGAGATGCTCAGGAGAGATATAGCCAAACCTCTACTGACAGCAGGGATCAAGAGGCACACATTTGTCAAGTGAGACTCAAATAAAGAAACACGGCCCTAGGAGAGCCTAGCAGAAAACCAGTCCCCAGGCTGCTTCCATCAGACAGGGTGAATTCACACAGCCAGTGTTGGAGACCCCTGCCCTGACTGCTCCAGTGGTGTTTCTGCTGCACCCACCTCAACACAGGGAGAGCTGGCTGTGAGCTGGGTACGAGCAGGACATGGGGCTCCAAGAGAGAAGCACGCCCAAAGTTGACTACAGCAGTTCCTCTTATCCTGCTGCCCACCAGCCCTACAGCCGGGCCAGGCTGACAGTGAGTGCCCATACCTCAGCTGTTTAAGTACAGCTGATATTCGTCGAAGTTAGTGAAAGCAGAGCAAACTTGAATATGCAGCATAGACCAGAGTTTCAAACCAAAATCCTCCTTATTGTCCTTTTATAGTGGGATAGATCCTTGCTGTAATTCACCCTTTTGCTCTTTAGGACTGAGTTAATCATGGATAATCCCTCCTGTCTACAGCTTCAATCCCTGTGAGACGCAGTGTAGACATGGCTGGAGCCATAACTCACATACCTGCCTGGTTGAACAGTAAAAGAGTGTAAGCAGGAATAGAATCATAGAATGTTTCGGGTTGGAAGAGACCTTAAAGATCATCTAGTTCCACCCCCCTGCCATAGGCAGGGACACCTCCCACTAGACCAGGTTGCTCAAAGCCCCATCCAATTTGGTCTTGAAAACTTCCAGGGCTGGGGCATCCATGATTTCTCTGGGCAATCTGTTCCAGTGTCTTACCACCCTCACAGTAAAGACTTTCTGCCTAATATCTAATCTAAATCTCCCCTCTTTTAGTTAATTTGTATGACATCCTCCCCTCCAGCCCATCAAGCTACCACAGATGCACCAAGCTGTCACAAGACAAACCTTACTCACCTGCGCAGCAGGAGAAATTTCACCTGGAAGAGGAAACAGTGCATGGTGAGTTGAGAGAAGACAGACAGGCATCCTCCTCAAACCCTGACTGCCCTAACTTCACCCCACCTCTAAGACACTGCATACTTGTCCCTCATACTTGTCTGCAAGAGCTTGATCCCAAAGCCAACACACCTGGACTCCTGGCACAGTGCAGACCCCAGGAACTTCTGCTCCAGCAAGTACTGGCACAAGGAGTTGGTCACACTGCCCTCCAGCTGGGCTGGACAAAAGCCCAAGGACTGGAGTGCTAGGCTTGCCATGCAGGCCTGAGGTCCTGGTGGAGGCAGCCTGGCCAGTCAGCACCAACTGCAAAGATGCAGTTGCAGGAGCCTGAAACACTCAACCTTCTCTCCAAAGACTTGAAGACCTAGTGCCTCATGTCTCAGGAACACTACAGTCATACAGATGTAGGGAGCCCTTTTCAGCCAGAGGTCCATCCATGGTATATGGCAGGACCTGAGAAGTTTTCCACCCTTGCTAGGGGCCCAGATGGAGCAGCTTTAAGCAGTAGACCCCACACTACCCTGTCTTGCTGAGGTGCCAGGGTAGGGGAATGCCTCCTGGATGCTGCCACGTAGGCTGTCCTGTAGTTGCTGTCGTCTCCTCCCTGTCCAGTCCAAAGTCCAGTTGCTGTTCTCCCCTTGCTCTTCTAAGCTGAGGGGCAGCTCTTCTGCCTCTGCCTTCCTCATTGACAGTCGGATATCAGAGCTGGAGTAGGTGTAGCCATGTCCTGCTGGGCAAATTTCCTTGAAGGCCTCTGTGAAGGAAAATCAAATCAAAACTTTGGAAAGCAGAGATTGGAGGCTGGTGGAGGCATCACCTGGCTTACCACACCCAGACATGATAGTGGGACAGTGGAATAAAGGAGTGAAGATGAACAGGCATGTATGTGAATGCAGGTGCCAGTTTCCCCAATCCTATAATTTTCTGTGATTTCTAAGGCTTAAATTCTTACAGAAACACATCTAGGCTGCAGTGGGTGGATGCTTCAAGCAGAAGGGATGTGCTCACAGAGCAGGGTGGGTTTCTCACAGGCATTTCCAGACCCCCAAAATGAAATCCCTTCCCATGGTCAGTAGAAAGAGATCATGCCACAGGAAGGTCCAAGCTGAGCAAGGTAGCAGATAAAAGCCAACCCGGAGTACCTTGGCACTGAGCACTCTGCACATCACTCAAGATACTCTGCACAAAGCACCTGAACATTTTTTTGGGTTGGAAGGGACCTGAGGATTTTTGTGCTTTCCCTTCCACCCAACCCCATGCTGAGATACTCAAACTCATCCTCACCTGTCTTTCTTCCCAGCAAAAGATGTAGGAGAGAAAAGGACAGCATTTGCACTGCTCAGCTCTGGGTCCTGCAGCTGTCTATGTTCAGGCAAACCCAAACCGCAGCGTAACCAGAACGAAGCTGAAGCAGGCACATCTCACCTGAGCCGGGCATGGGGCACTCCTCGCAGCTCTCGCCCCATCCCTTGCCGACGCGGCTGCAGCAGCAGATCTGCTGGGTGATGCGGTGCGAGAGGGGGAAGGTGCACACACCTCCGGCTGCCGAGCGGTAACACAGCCCCTGCTCCATCGACACCGCTTTGTCCGCTGAAACACAACAGCCGTGTCAGTGCCGGGGGTGCCCCGAGCTCTCCAAAGGGAGAATGGGGGACACTCAGCTCTCCCCCTTGGCTCTTTCTCTGCCTGCTCCTCCCAGCCTGCCCGAGGGCTGAACTGTCTTCTCTCCAGAACACCCCCTGGCCATCAACCATTGGATCTTTCCCCAGCAGTGTCATCCCCAAGAAAATCCAGCTCATGTGGGAGTTCTCTCATCCCAAGGGGCCATGTACTCTGCTGCCACACCACATGCACATTCCCTTCAGCTCTGCAGGCACCATGCAATGCCCATGGAGAATGATAATGCGTGATTGGGACCCATTCTCCACACAAGTGCAGAACAGCCCAACTCAGGTACACTCAAAGGAGATGTGAAGCTGTGAAGCACACTGTAGCTTCTACTCAGCCATGGCGTCCTATGGACATTGAAAGCTTGGTGGCAAAGAGATTTTCCAGTTTTCTGCTTGTCAGTGTGCATCCTCACTTTCTCATGGAAGCTAGCCGAAAAACAGCTAGAGAGCTTTTGTGAATAATTCTGCTATCTTGCATCTGTGAGAAGTTTTGCACCTTGTTATTGTTAATCTGGGGGATTGTTTGGGAATGGGGTTTTAGGATCTGGCCAATCATCCTGAGGGGTGGATGGCCAGGGATCCAATGACCTTACACCATCCCAACGACCTAGGGTATAAAACCCATGTGTATATAAATAAATAAATTCATTCACTCCTGTTCTTCCTGAGTTCGGTTGCCTCTTTTCTCCCCGGGCTGTGTCTAACTGCGACAGCGTCCTGCTCAGGTCCCTCCCCAGACTGAGGGGTTCCCTGGAGCACTTACAGACGCAATGGCTACGGGATGGGTCTAGCATGCTTCCAGGCTTGCAGGTACAACGGAAGCTGCCACGGGTGTTCACACACTCGGCATCTTTGCAGAGGCCCTGCATCAAGCACTCGTTGATATCTGTGGAGAGAAGAGAAGAGAACCTTGTGAGAAGTGAGGGAGCTGAAGGTGAACTAAACTCCCTACCCAGTGCCTCCCATTCAGATGCTGCGAACCAAAGGGGTCTCAGCTGGGCTGGTGTCCGAGGCAGCCTCTACACCAAGCAGCACGGTGGGGACCTCTGTGGTGACAGCAGTCCCACATCTGCAGAGCTTGCTTGCTGCAGCTGCAGGATGGTTTGTGAATGACTGCTCTGCTATGTGGTCCTTGTGGAAAACAGATGTGGCCCCTATATGATGAGCCACTCTGTCAGGATCACTATTATTATGGTCGTTTGCAAGCCAGGAATGGTGAGCCCTGTCCTTTCTCCTGATTCCTGGTACTGCTTGCATAGAGCTATCATCCACAGAGGATCCGTGCTGAGAAACTCAGTGCCAGCATGCAGGGAGGGCATTGACAGATCACATCCAGAGGCAGAGGGGTGGTGGGCCAGGCTGTTGCTCACTGCGCCTTCTTCTAAGAACAAGCTGAGCAAGTGGGAAGTCACCACGTTCAAGCCCTGCCTCAAGTTCTGCCTCTGCCCCTGACTCAGCACTTATCAGACACAGTCTTTGGGAAGGAAGCTGGGTTTATCCTGGGGAAACACCATTGGGCTCATCCATTCGGCCTGCAGTAAAGGCTTTCCTAGAGCACCATGTAAGAATGTATGAGCTAAGCCAGAGAAGATAGGGATTGGCAAAAAGTGCATTAAGGGGAGCTGAGGGCAGTTTCCAGATGGAGAATGAGGAGTGAGCTGTCCTCATGGAATAATGTAGCTTTCTATATTCACTAAAGAGCTTGGCCCAGAAAAGTCTCAATGCTGATGAAATGTGCTGTGTCAGGAGGCACAAGCAGTGCAGGAAGAGCTGGATGAGACTCAGAGCAGCAGGCCTGGGAGCAACCTCAGCACCACCCTGAGACAAACCACAGGAACATATACTGCAAGCTAAGAGGTGGAAGCCATCAGTGAGAGAGTCCTGGGCCCACTCACTGCTCACAGGACAGCTCTGAGCTGCCAAGACCAAGAAATGCCAATGTGACGCTAGGCCAAAGACACAGGGCAGTCCCAATGCCAGTGTACATGGCCCTGGTGAGACCTCAAATGACCTCAGAGCACCCAGTGGTGCTCTAGGGACTGTTTCAAGATGGAGGGGGTCAAAGACTCAGGAACAGCTTTCCCAGGAACCTTATTCCTCAGAGCCAAAGCATTACTGCTTGGTGGAGGGGGCTGTCTAGTGAGACACACAGCCAGGAATGACAACTGACGTTCAGACTTAATGACCCAGAGGTCCCCCCAAGTCCTGTGCTCCTAAACTCCCCCATTCATGCCACCAGCTGCTCCATACATGGTTGAGACATACAGGGGCTATGAACACCAGGCCAAAAGTTAAGTCAATTAGGGATACCAATGCTACAGGGATCTGCAGCAGGCCAGGGAGGAGTGGGATTTGGCTGCATAATGTAGTGTTTCCTGCTCTGTACCAAGCAAAGGACAGAGTTCATGAGAACAACCAGTGACCAACCCCAAATATGCTGGGAACCCCACTTGGAAAAGACATTAGGGCTCTCTGGAGGAGCCTCGTGGCTCATCCCTGCCACTCCACAGCACGGTCAGAGTGTTACGTCATTCTGACAGACCAACTGGACAAAGTGTTTTCTCCATATGAGTAAAGGGATTGAAGGGATTAGAGTAATGAGAGCACAAAACAAACAAGCACCAAGGGCTAGGCTTTATACACTTAATTTAAAACAAGGCCACATCCAGGCCTCATCCCAACCCCCTCTATTCTGCTGTCAGCCACAGTGGAAGTCCCCACTGGGAACAGAAGCAGGCAGGTATGCTCAGAGCTACATGCCCCTACCCTCTGCAGCATGCCAGGGCTAGGGCTAGCCTGCAAGAAGAGGCCTCGGGGACTGCAAACTGAGATCCATATGCTACCTCAACTGCTTTTTCCCACCCCACACAAGCCTGCCAGTACTCCTCAGAAACAGCCACGCTGAGTCAGGCAGCCTGTGGGGGAAAGGTGCAGGCTGGTTTACCCTAGTGCTTGGTCAGCAGAAAGGACTCAGGTCAGCAACAGACACCAAATATATATATGGTCTTCTAGGACATACGGACACCAAGGTGCCAGCATGTGTCATGTGCAGTGACTGCTCTGCATGCACACCTCCCTAACTCTGAGCCTCCAAGACCTCTTTTCCCCATGTCTAGCAACCAAATAATCTCTTCCAGTGCCATCCTTTCTGCTAGTCCCAGCAGCACTGGGAGGATCCCTGGCTGGGTCTGACAGGCACTCTCAACTCAGACTCCTTGCAGCCTTGTTCTGCTCAATAGGATGCAGCAAGGAAAGGAAAGGAGATCCTGCAAAGGTGAATCATTTGTTCTTCTGCTGGAAGGCACCAGAGACAACCCTTTCTGTCCACACTGAGCATAGGAAAGTGGGTTTCTGCCAGGGTCCTCCTCCAGTCACAGTGCTTTAACAATAGCCTGCAAAGCCAGGTAGTCTCCCCTCCTACCTGGGCTGGCAAAAGAAGGCCCTCTGCAGCCTCTCCTACATCTGCCCACCAAATTGCTCACTCTGGGCCCTAAAGTGAGGTGCTAGGCTCCCTAACACACATTCCACTGCAACAGTGGAGATGGGAATAGCACCTTGAAGCAGTAGTGTCTGAAGAACAGAACTTCCCCATTCCAGCTTACAAAGGAGCATCCAGAGGCACAAATCTCTGGTTCATGCTTTTTCCTGTGCAAAAACATGTTCCTAGCCAAATCCACACTGTCATCTCCCTCTCTTGATCCACAGGGGACACAAACCCAGAGCAGGCACTGCAGATCTCTGTTTTCTGACATGAGTACCTCCAGCTGCTTTGTTCCTCCAACTCCTATTTGATGTCTCTGGGTAGCTCCTCATAATCACAGCACTGTCTGTGGCCACATAAGGGATGAGATCTGAGCACCAAGCTGAATAGTTGTTGTGTTGTTAAAAGTTCTCCCTCAGGACAATGTGGGGAGGCTGAATCATTAATTAAGTAAGCATGGTGGAAAGTCCCAGCTAAAAGAGATGAGTCATTGGATTGCCAGCCCTGGGTTTGCTTCCTGCTGCACCTCTCAGCTTATAGGGAATCACAAGAAGGGAACAATAAAATTCCTCTTTGGTCAGAGCACAGAAAAACACAAGCAGTGTAGGTCCAAGAAATGCCAAATAAACATGAACCAGAGAGAAAAGGGGAGAAATGGTGCCTTCCTCATATGGAAGTGAGGGACCATGGAAGTGAGAAGTGGATCGATCCCGGCAGCATGGGGCAGGCAGGGGAGCCTAGCAGCATGAACAAGTGACACAGTCAGAAGAGAAGGCATCACTTTTAGAGCACTCTCCCACCTGTAAATGTTCAAATTGGCACTCTCCCACTTGTAAATGAGCAAATGAACAAGCTGATAACCTTCACAAATATTTTTAGGCAACAGAATTTCTGTTGCTTCAGACCATGGAAGAAGTGTTTTTACACTCACACTTAGCAGAGCATAAACACAGTCCTTACTGGGTCAGCAGGACTTAACAGGGGAGTTTTCTTGTACTGGCCCAACTATGTGCTCACTGTGCTTGTCAGCTGAGTCATGTCGTCCTGCGTTACCTGGTTTTCTTTCATTCTTGATGAAAGCATGGAGGTTTTTATAAGTCACGTTCTTTGCAGATCTGTACCAGGGAGTTAGAGAAATGTATTTTGTGTAGATAATTTCAACTCTGACAGTGGATGTGAGAAGGAGAGAGACAGATGAAAGCAGCATCCTTACCTTGGCAGTGGCTCCGGTTCAGTCTTTTGTATCCCTGGGGACACTCCACCTGTCCATTCTCAATCACAGGGTGTGCTGGGGAAAAAAGCAAACAGTGTGGGACACTGGCAGTAGAGCCAGCCACCAGTGTCCTCCCTTCTCTGCCTTCCTTCCCGAGGGGAAAGGGTCTCTAGGCCTGCCTTGGACGGGCTTCTGATGACTCCCAGGGCAGAGGGAAAGGTAGGAGCAGCCACATTATCCATGCAGTGTCTTCTGCTTCTTGGCAAGTGCCAAACTGGTGACCCAGAGGTGCTGTCCATGCCTCATATCTATCACTGTGTTACCTTGTCTCCTTCTAGGTCAGTTTGGATAGCCAGGTGGCACATGACAAGGGGGATCAGAGCGAAAGGAATGGCTGAGGTCCTTGACAAGCTGCTGAAATAACAGCTCAGGCCCTGTTTATTACATTTCTTTTTAAACTGCATGTGATTTCCTGCCCCAATCCCTCTCATCAAAGAAAAATTCAGATTTCTGCTTAAAATAGCTTTGTGGGTTTCAAAATGTTCTGTAACACGCACAATTAAACCTCTCCAATTTTTTAAAGGCAAGTAAAATGTGGCCTATAAATTCCTACAAAGTCAAATTTAGGGACTGTATTTTGGAGCAAGGGAAAGGGAATCTGAGAGTAGATGGGTTGGGAAGTGAGTAAGCATGGGGTGGGGTAGGAAGAAGGGTACTTTGCCTAAGGTTGGGATTTTCCCGGGGTGGGGTTTCTTCTTAATTTTCTGGATCTTTTGCTTGGGAACAAGGAGTGTATGCAACAGCTCAGTGACTGCCCAGCCATATTCCAACCACTCTTAATTCCTCCTGCCTGGCATGAGCAGCTCACTCCTTGGTGTCATATGTAGAAAGCCCTCCACGGCAATAGTCATATCAAGGGTCTGGCAGATTCCTAACACATTGCAGCTTTCAAGAACCAGGGACAAACTGAGACCATCCTTACAGCAGGAGATGCTTGGCAAGAGCCTGCGAAGTTTAAGACCACAAAGAAAGCCTGCAAAGTTTAAGAACACATTCTGGAGGCAGAGAGAGAGTAGGCATGTCCATAACTCTTTGTCCTGAACACTTGAACTCTATAAAGCAATTTAAAGCCATTTTAGGACAGTTCTTGAAAGGCAGAAGTTAGAGACCAGGCTCCTAAGATAAAGGTGCTTAGGAAATAAAAGACAGGAGAATACATCATTACCAGCCTGTACCAGGAAGGAGAATAGAAAACCTGGTTTTCTCAGGTACGACAAATGAAGCTACAAGGTTTTCTATGTGCACATTGATCCTCAGCGGCTGAATGAATGACAAAGACAAAAAAAATCTATTTACCCGCTTCAAGAGTTTAGTCACAAACTGTAGGCAGGAGGTGCTAACAAATATCCAGATGTTAGGGACAAGGGAGCTACTGGGGATACTGGGAATCACTGGGTACCTTTCCAACCTTCTGGGAAGGTAAAAAAATTCTGGTTTATGGGCTCGAGGCTCAGTACCCCGGTGGGATTTAAGGTCCTTCCACACCATAGCTTGTGGACTCGGGGCTGCTGACAGGCATTAACTGTGCTTGGAAGCATCTGTCAACCTCAGCACAATGTGATAACAGACACTCAAATGAAGCACCATTGTTATGTGTAAGCCCTCTGAGCGGAAGCCAAGCGTGCTGGAGATCAAACAGTGATGACGTGTCAGAGCCATGCTCCCCCTCTGAAAAGCCTTTGCAGAGAAACAGATTCTGCAGCATCCCTCCAACAGATGCTGCTGGGGAGAGAGAAAGGCAGAAAATGCCAGTGGTGGGCAGATGAGTTGCAGGTCTGTGCCACCTTAGCACTTATAAAACTCCAGTTTGCAGAAATCAGCTCACTACTTCAGCAAATTGTGTGTGAAGCTATAGACAAATGTCTTAACTCTGCAAAGAAACCCATGTTCCCTGGCAAGAATAATTGTAATGGAATGTGAGGAGATCTCTCTGTACCAAGGGGGGAACCAAGACATTTTTGAAGTATTGGATGGAGGCTGCTCTCTTTCTGCCAGGACCTGTCCACAGGGGAAGACAGTGTGTGGCTGCAGGAGGAAATAAGGTATTAACTCTCAGCTTTGTGCTTGGTTTCTTGAGTAGAGGACTATTTCCTTCCACGAGCTCAGATGTTGCTGAACTACAACAGAGATGGCCAAAACCTCCTGAAAAAAACAAGCTAGGACACTTAGGTTCCCCGCAAAGGGGATCAGCATCCAACCTTCTCTCATGCAGCTGGTAGGAGGCTATTCCTCTGGAACCCATCAAAAGGAAAAAGCTAATCTAATGATCAGAGAGGGCAGAAATCTGTCCCATCCAGAGCTGAAGAGGCCCCAGCCTCCCATGTCTGTCTGTCTACACTTCTTCAAGAAGGGTTCTCCCAGAGCCTGAGGCTAGGGATGGAGCAGCCGAGTTGCATCTGTCAGGCAGACAGATTTCAGGCTTGCTGAGGGCAGGGAGCCCTGGTTCCTGGTTCAAGAGTGTGATTTCAGAACCTTGCCTCCTGGGCACTTCAGCCCTGAGGACGCTGTGCCAAACCAATGTGTTCACCAGGTAGCTGCACATTAGGAGTCCCTCTTGGCTCTCCTCATTGCTTCCTCTAGCTCTCTGCAAGCTCTGCAGGCACCAGGCACCCCTGTCAGGGCTGGGCTCATACAAAGGAGCACGCATGCAATAAGCTCACAGGCTCAGAAAGGAAGTGAGTGCGAAGCAGCCACAGCCCAGGACTCCCACCAGCACCTTTGTCCCCAGCTAGAAAAATACTCAAGTAGATCATAATATGAAAGTAATACATGAAAAATGGGCAGAGGGATTTTGTCGCCTAGCAGGATGATCTTTAAGCAATTAGGCTAATTTTTCATCACTTCCCAGAAGAGATTTTACCCTACAGCCCTGGCTCCCCAAACACTGTCTGGAGAAGCTCAGGGTGGTGGTGAAGTGGAAAACTTCTCCTAGTGGTGGTAGCCACAAGGGTGTGAAGTGAGACAATGTCTGTCGGATGAGATAATACATTACATTAGTCCATACAATATCACTCTGTTAAAAGGGGAAGAAGCAAGCCTGTGGTCAGATGAGAAGTGAGGAAATGCCCGTTTCCTGAAAGCTAGCCCATTTATTTTGACTCTTTCCATTTACCATACTAAAGACATCAACTCACTGAGAAACCTTGAGGGTAGCTGTGGTGCCTCTGCTAGTCCTAGGTTTTCCAGCACCTGGGAGGTGAAAGGAGCCAGAGTGAACAGTCTCATGACACCCGGAGAAACAGGGGTGGTGGACTCAGTCAAGCCTCAGCCTGGTTTAGCGTGAAGTAGAGAAGATCAGCCTCCACTGCAGAGAGGACCTGAGCTGCTGAGCTCACTGGCAGAAGAGCAGAGCAGCTTGGACCCCACAGCAGCCCCCAGAGATGTATTAGAGGTGCCACACCAAGAAGTAGGCTGTGGCTGTGGGGATAAGCTGAGTTCTAAGGCAGAATGGACAAGAGGGAAAGACACAAATCCTTCTGTCCAGGTTTGTCATGACTGCTCTCCTCTGGATGGTCTGTTGTAAGCAGGCTCCAGCAAGACTTTCTCCAATGCCCCAGCAAGGGTTACAGTAGTAGCGGTGGGGAGGGCATGCACCAGTGCTACATGTGCGATACAAAACTAAGTCCTCTGGCTCTACTCATGATCAGTAAAGATCTTCAAGGTGAAAAAGATGCTTGAAGGAAAAAGACTGATAATTCCTTTTTGCCATTTGGTATTTCAACAGAGATCCTCATTCTGCTCCCAAGGTGGCTTCCAACTGCAACAAGATACCTTGTACCTAAAAACCCCCAGTTTTGTAACACTGTGCTGCTGTGCACTGATATGACAACGCTGTACATGAAAGATGAGCAAAACAAGCACTATGCAGAACAAAGCAGTCCTGAAAATGCTGTGCTTTACCAGGTTAAGCATTGCTTTCTGTGGTACTGGCACAACCTTGCAGAGGTTTCAGCTTCTTTCCCCAGCTCCAGCCTTTCCTTACTGTTCTGCACAGACTCCCCGTGGCACACGGTAACAGTGGCTTCCATAGCCTCCTCGCCATATATCCAGGGATTTTTTCCTGTATCCTACCCCATCTGTTCACAGGAGCAGACCAGGGGGTTGATTTTCAAGGGGCTTCCTGTGGCTGTTTCAATGCCTGCAGGCACAGCGTAGGGGAGCGTGAGGCTTGCAGAGCCACTCGGCGTTTCTGACGATGACGGCTCCATGGGTGAGCTGCCACCCCTCTCACAGTGGGAGGTCTGTTAGGGGAGTGCTGCGGATGCCAAGCCAGACATTACAAGATCCAACTTTCCAGTGAAATTCAGACTTTTCTCTAGGACAAAAAACTTGAAAAAACACGTGGAGTGGGAATAAAAACAAAACAACAGCCTTCAAAGACTTGTTTCTTAATGCAGCTAAAACCCATAGGAAGAGAGAAAGCAGCCCAGGAAGATCTGCAGTGAGCACAACGAGTGGGTGCACAGTCCAGCCCATGCTCAGGCTGACTGTAGCTGGAAATAAGGGACAGGGGGCACTGAAAAATCAGAATCTGGAAAATGCAGGTTTACTCCTGCACTCAGAAAGTACGCCAAATTGCACAGAAGGGTGAGACTCGTAGCTTCTGGCAGTACTGGAGATGGTGTCCACTGATATGGGTGTTCTCCTGGAATGCTGCTGATTCCAGAGGTGTGTGGTCTCACGGACCAGGAGGAGGTAGAAGAGCAGGGCTGTGATCCCCTCCGGACAGAACTCTCTGCTACCAGTTTCCTTTATCTCCATGCGCCTGAGGAGGGCCAAGGCTTTGGGAAAACCAGTACCCAAATCCACAGCTGTCATGGAGTCTGTGTTGACCTGTAGCTCCAGTCTCATCGGGTTTAATTTCCACAGACCATCTCTTAACATTGTTCTAATACATTCTTTCCACAGACCACCGTATCCCCCAAAATAACACATGGTCTGGCAGGGAAGCAGGAGTAGCTCTGCCCAGCAGTGGACCTGCTACTAGCCCCACATCCTGAGCTTGCCACAGGACAGGACATTGCTTCAGTGCAGGTTCCTCACCAGCACCACTCAACTGCCGTGCTGGCCCCTGAGCTCCCTTTCAGCCACATCCTAGTGTCTCTACTTCAGCTGCTTCATCAGCCTCCAATTAATTCCCTTTTCCTACTATCAGTCTTCTCCAGGTTTTACTTTCCAGCTCCTGTTTGCCCCTATCCTTCTGTTCTAGCCTTTCAGTGTGTGCTCCACTGTTTCCTCCAAGTGCTAAAGACCCAGGAGGGTCACTGAATATCCTATCTTGCAACACAACACATTTCATCCACCAAATTCTGGCTAGAGCTGAAGGACTGCAGCTGCATGACAGCATGCAGGTGTCCTGCCACCCTCCAGGGCCCTGCCTCTGGCTCATCTCTCTCTTTCATGAATCTCAGGCAACAAGCAGCCTTTGCTCCAACAGCTCATGGAGCAAGCTCTTGGCTCTCCCCCTTCTCCTAGGGCTGTCTCTGACATATCATGGGGGTCCTATCTTTAGTTCTCACTTGCATGAGCAACAGCAGCTCCCAGGAACTTCTACTATAGCCCGCTTGAACACCTATGTCTGTGCCCACTTCTCTGAAGATGCTTAACAATGTAGCCACAAGCCCCCCAGCAGCAAACCACATAGCCCGAGCACAGCCTAAGGAAATCTCTAAGACTAAAGTAACACCCACTACAGAGACTCCTGGGCAGGTCAACCCTTAGTTTTGAACTCAGCTTTTAACATGGCCTCATTAGGATGCAGACTAAGCATTTGAGTGCCTTGGCTTTTCTGATGCTGAGCGAAACATAAAAAACAGCGAGGATTGGTCATGGTAAGTTTGCTCGGACAGATGCCTGCCTCCTATTCTTCTTCTCTGATGTCTTTCCGCACACAAACACGTACCAAACATGAAAGCTGCAGACGATGGAGACATCCGGACATATCCAGACTCTACTAACAATCAGTGTCTCGGGCAGACAGTCAATCCAAACAAGTTCCCCATTTGTCTAGCTCTTGCCTGGCTGCACTTCTGTACGTTTGTAAGTGTTTACTCTGAACTAACTTCTGCCATTTCTGTCTCTAGTTGCTGGAATTAAATTCCCAATGCTGTCAAGTCTGCTCTGGTGCATGCTTCCCCAGGACACATGAGAGCAAGGAGTTCTCTCTGAAGATCACAGTGCTAATAAGAAAGCTGGAAACATACACTGGACATGTTATCTCTGTGCACGAGACACCAGATCACTGAACTACAGCCCAGTGATTTGAGTGAGCACAACAGAGGCCAGCAAGGCCAGAAGGCAGAAGAATGTGAGTGTGGGATGTGGTCTACAGGCAGGAAGTACGTGGAACAATGCCTTCACACTGGGATGGAACTGGAAACCCTGGCAGACAAGGCACAAGGCAACGAGAGGTCACAGTGCTTGGCGGCTCTGTAAAGAAGTAAGGTCGCCGAGAAAGGACTGTTTCCCTGATTCTACTCTGGGATCAGCTATCTTGGGTGTGGAGACAACATGCCAAAGAAAGGCATGCCATCCACCCAGGCTTCTCACTCCACAACACCTGGGCTCTCTTAGGCTGCCTCCATCATGTGTCTGCCTTACAGCTCCCTGCACCAGAGGCAGCCAAAGCAGGAAGATACTTGCATACCATTGAACAGAATGAAAATGGCTCCTTCAACTAGCCTGAATTCCAGCCAAAATCACAAGAGCAATTAAGCCTCCAAGGAGGAACTTTGTCACCCAAAGCCAGAGGGAATTTCCTGTGGCACAGGAATACAAAACACCCACATGGATACATTTTTCATATCTCCCTGGAATTAATCTGACAACAAAGCCAGACAAGCATCTGTCCACTCAGTGAAGACCAGCAGTGACAACATGCCTTGAGTTGCAACTGCTCCTGGGACACAGGGCGTGTGTTGAGCTGTGAGCTGTGGAACCTGCTGGCAGCTAGGAATCATTTCTTAAGTGCATTTACTGTACTGGCTGGCTGACTTCAAGGAGCACATGGGGCTATTTTGTGTGTTTTCCCATCTTCGAAGCCTGTGATTAGACACATTTTGAAGCTCTAAGTCCAGCAGAGCAAATCACTGCTGCAGCTCTGGCTGATTTCTCTACAATCACCTTGCATCCTGGCATGGAGAAGGAGAAAGGAGGCGCAGAGTTTTTGCAGCAATCTGAAGCCTAACTGAAGTATTAATCAGCTCCCCCCGCTTTCTAATGAAGGGATCACAGAAAGACGTGTGAGAAACAGGGAGACTGCTGTGGGATGGGGAAGAGAAAGCCATGACTGGGGTTCTGAAGGTCAGGAACAAAGAAGAGAGGCTGAGGCCTGTGTGGGGCATTTCCTTGTCTGTACTGAACCTGCAGATCCTGGGGTCACTCCCACACCACATATGCCCAAGACATTTTTGGGGCTGGCACATGGGTGAGGGCAGGCAAGTAGTAGCATGGCCAAGGCCACAGCACAGCCATGCAGCTTGGGAAGATGACAGCAATCAGAGCTCCCAAGATCTGGACTAGGTTCCAGGATGCTGACAACCTCGTCTATGATTGTAAGGAATTTGGCTCCAGTCAGCCCTACCCCTGGCTGAGGAGGAATCGAATTGAGGGAGAATAATGAGACACAAATTCAGCTCTTGGGAATGCGTGTGTAAGCAAGCAGGAAAAACTCCGGGCAGAGCTAGAAGTCACCAACACCACACTTGCTTGAAAAACCTGCCACCTTGGCTACCTACACTCTATTCAGGAGTGAAAAGTCTCCTAAACCATGAGGTCTGTTTTCTTTAGTTCTTTGATCCAGTGAAGGGATGTGACTGAGCAGTCAGGCAGCAATGAAAGGGGACAGGCAGGCAGACAGGCAGAGAAGAGGTGATCAGCTCCCTGCTCATATTCCACTAGGTGAGTCCACCTTGCCCTGCACCACACCCAGTCAGCACTGGATGCTGGAGCCACTGTGCCCACAGGACTGCCTCCCCTCCAGCCAGGAGTCCTCCTGCGTGGCCTCTCCACTGCACCACAGGATAGGGCCATGGTGCAAGGGGCCATGCTCATCATGAAGCACCCTGAGCAGAGCAGATGAGGAATCCCCATCTCCTGCTAGATCAGTCTGTCCAGCTCCCAAGTGCAGCAGAAACAGAGCTGGACGCCCATGCCCCTGGAACGGACCCCGAGTGCGCTCCTGCCAATTGTTTGATGTAGTGTTATTTCCAGAGCCCCTGCCAAACCCGTGTTGGGCCCAGAGCAAGCCCGTAACTCTATAGGGCCAAGTCTGCAGCCTCCTCCTCCAACCTAGAACTGCACCTCCCAAAACCATGGCTGCTTTTTTCCTGTTTCTCCCTCTGAATGGGGCTAGCATGGTGAGAACCGCTGGCCACATGAGCCTGAGCCCAGCATCCAACCCGGAGCACTGCTCCCTGGTGGGTTGGGGCAGCAGCTGGCATGACCCTGCATTCACCTGGGACACGCTGCCCATCCCCGAGGGCCTTGGGCCAAGGAGAGCCACGTGTCACGACCCACAGCTCTGCTCCCTGCCTCGGCTACACGAGGCAGCCAAATCATTTTTGCTCATCGAGGGTGCAGGCTGTCCCTCACGCTGTTGCAGCTCCTGGCCAGCAGCAGTACTCACCTGGCCGGGGGGGACAGGCCAGGCACTGGTCCACGCCCCAGAAGAGCCCCACACTGCCGCAGCAATCCTCCAGCTTGGTTAGCCCTGGCAGGGGGTTGGTGCACTGCGGAGAGAGGAGCAGAACAGGCTTCTGTGGGACGCAGAGGAAACGTGCCCAGCTGGTAGGGTAGCAGCGGAGCCAGCACGGGGAACAACTGTCTGGGGTCAGAGGCTGGCACGGCCCTCTTGGCACAGCTCCCCACTGGGACACAGCGGGACCGGGGACGTGGATTAAGATAGTAAAGAGTTGTGCAGACAGAACCTCCCTTGACTGTACCCTTCAGAGGGGAAGGGGCCATCAAACAGAGCAGAGATGAACCAGAGATGATATCACCTGGCAAAGCCCCAGAATCAGCCCCTTGCCTGGCTGATTAGCCTGTGAAATGGGTGCACCACTCCAGCCCGGCGGGGAGCTTGTTGTCAGGCACTTTCCTCTGCTGAATGAGCCTCTCTTTCCCCCCACTCTCGGCAAGGCCCTCTGGATTACAGGCTTCCCCATTAGAGCGGAGCCGCTGGGCCCACAGGCTGGAGCTGGCCCCCGTCCAGGCACGCGTGGCCGCCTGCCCAGCACTCGCATACCGATCGGCTCGGCTGCGGCTGAGCGGGGAGAGCGAGGCAGGCGCTCCCCGCCCAACTCCTCACCCGCTCCCAGGCACGGCATCGCCCCAGCTGGGTGAGGTGTGAGCATTGCAAGGGTACCCCCTGCCGCCCCTAGAGCATCTCTGACAGCCTCTCCAGGCATCCATAAGCATCTCCGTGCATCATCCTCCTCGGCTCCTACGGTCACAGCACTGCCGTCTCTCCACAGAGAAGCAGGGCTTTTCCAGCCCTAGGCTCTGATCTCCTTTATTTTTGCACTAGACAATGGCTAATAATATTTCCTGCTAGAAACGACTTGTATGGGAGTGACTGAGGGATGGGGCAGGAACTGGGAACAGCCCCCCCAAAAAGAGTGGGGAGCAGTGGGGACAGGGCTGAGTCCCAGACTGCCAGGCTGGGGGTCTCTCTGAGCATGAACTGCTCTGGGGGAGCTCACAGGTGTTCCTGTGGGTGCCAAAAACCTCCAATGCTTTTCCAGTGACGCAAAAGAAACATATGGGGAAAGACAAAATAAGAAATTACGATGACTGTGGGACAGGGGTGAGAAAGTCCCTCACGTGCATTTGCTTCCCAAGCCCGAGTCGAGCTCTCCAGGAAGGCATCGTTCCATGGAAATCAGACTTCCATTTATCGTCTGAGAGGGAAAGGAATTTTCCTATGTTTTATACGTTTCCTACAATAATCGTGGAGCGTGGCTGCAAATGTTGCTATAAATAGGGCACCCTTTTAAAACCAGACTGTGTGTGAAAGCCATCAAGTCTGGGCTGTGCTGCCCCAGGGCACAGCCTGGTCAGGGCAAGGCAGTGAGGTCTCTCTGCTGGATCAAAGCAAGGAATTTTTTCTCTTCCCAAGTACTAACACACTGCTGCCCGTACCCATGGCACCTGCATGATGCCCATGATGACGCTGAACAGCTTCACAGGATAAAGCCACCCCCTACACCCCGAAAGCCAACGCTCCCCTCCCCTAGAACAAGAAATACACCAACTCTTCACAGATGACCTCTTACCTGCCCATGGAGAGCCTCCCGAAAGCACCTGCCCAGCAGCCCTGGGGCTCTCTGCTGTTGCTGTCTGCTCTCAGTGGCAATGCTGTTGCCATTCCCATGGGCATAGGTGTACCAGGGCACAGCAGCCAGCTGCGGCACCAGGACTGCCTCCACACTGTTTTCCTCCGACACCTCTGCATCACCCCGCACTCTGGCTACCTGGTGAATTTGCACGGTGGCTTCTGGAGGGTGGTTGATGTGGACATTCACCAGAGAAGGGTTTAGGGAAGCTGGAAGACGAGTTTACACCACATTTGT
Source organism: Melanocharis versteri (assembly GCA_013397845.1). Taxonomy (NCBI): domain Eukaryota; kingdom Metazoa; phylum Chordata; class Aves; order Passeriformes; family Melanocharitidae; genus Melanocharis; species Melanocharis versteri. The sequence continues at coordinate 171,660 of VZTG01010346.1, forward strand.
GACAATCTGGCAACAATTTGGCACCCAAAGAGTATTGTCATGAACAAAGTCTCAAGACTGAGCCCACCAGGAAATCTAGAGGAAGACTGCATCTAAGAGAAAATATTTCCCTGGCCTAAAAGGAGGACAAAACCTCCACAAGAAACTAGGGAAACCTCCTTTCTAACAACCTGGCCTGAAACAGCAAGCATAAGGAGGTAGCGGCCTCCTCAGGCCTGTTAAAAAAGATCTGAGGAGCACACAGGTAGGAGTAAAATGTGGGGCCTGGAGCCATGGGCCATGCTCACCCAGCTGGTTGGACAAGGGCAGGGTATATGTGGAGTGCCTCATAGAGCTGCCAGCTGGGGTCTTTGGGCCTCTTCCTCCTTGCTTCTTTTCCAGAGAGGGAGCTGGCAGGTGGCAAAACTTCCCTGTGGAGTTGGAGGGGCACCAGCATTCATCCCGGCCCACGCAGCGCCCTCCGTTCAGACAGGGGATCTGGCAGAAGTCTGCAAGGCAAAGAGAGGTCTGCTTAGAGGAGGAACTGAGACACTGGCTCCAGCCAAGGGCAGCTGGGGGACGCCAGGCAGCTGCACCTGGACAGCACTAACGCCATGATGTCCCAAGGACCAGGTCCAGCACTGGGCTGGGGTCAGCACTTGCAGCCTGGAGGCAGGCTCGGGTCCCTGCTGGGCAACACCATCTTCCCCAAGCTCTGCTCACAACTGGAGTCATGGGTTGAAGAATATGAACCCTCCCTTAGGCTCTGGGGCCACAGCCAGGCTGGGACACCCATGTCCTGGGGGGCTGCCAAGGTGGTGTTGCTGACACAGCAGGATCTCTTGGAGTGGGTCAGGAGCTATGGCAGCCATGTGTAGCCAAGTCTGCCCAATTTCTTCACTTCTGCATCGCCCCCTCCCCACTTGGCAGGCTTTTTACTCCTAGCCCAGAAGGGAACTCAGCAGGATGGGAGAGGCAGACGGAGAGAACAGGCAGAGAGCCATATCCTCAGAGCCTGTCTCACATCCAGTCCTGGCCCTGCCAGCAGTTCAAGTGGGAGAAGTGTAGAGTGGGATAAAAGAATCAGGAGCAATTCATCTGCACAGGCTCAGAAAAAGCATCCATGGATGAAACCAAAGTCATGTCCTTTCTGACCTCATCAGATGCTTGGAGCACCCCAGAGCATCTCAGTGCGAAGTACACTCATGCAACAGATTATCCTGACTCATTTCAGTGTGAGATGAGACACTGCTGCTCCACATTCCTGGATGGCTTGTCAGGTTCATCCCAGGGGATGAACACCCATCCTGTTTCAAGTTCATTTGCTCAAGCCCAGCACCCAGTTTTGGGGAAGGAGACACATTTTTGGACTGGGACCTAGGCAGAAATTGCTGTGAACACAATCTTCCATCAGTGTCCACAGCAGCAAGACTTGTCATTCTCTGAGTGTTAGAAGAATTGAGTGATACAGAGGCACCCAGAGGACAAGTCCCAGCAAGTCCAGCATGTTGCTCCCACCAGCTGGCTTCACGACAATGTGACCAACCCACAGCTAGATATCCCAGTGACTTGATGAGCAATCCCAGTGGCTCTGAAAGCTGAGCAGTGGTTTCAGCAAGCCCTGTTTATAAGAACAGTTTGCAACCTGTAGCCAGCTCTCCTGGCTGCCATGTGAGTGAAAGGAGAGAACAGGAGGAAATTAGGTGATGAAAGTCAGCCCCAAGACTGGATGCCAACTAAAGCAGTGAGCTGGCTCTGAGAAGAAGGGGGTGGTGAGGCTTGGCTGCAGGCCTGACTCAAACACATACATCCCCTCTACCCAGGGTGAGGTGGAAACAGGATCTGCTTGCCCAGGAAAGAGAGCAATGAGGCAAAGTCTGTCTTCCTCCCCCAGAGAGAAAGCCCCAAAGACCCCAGAAGGCATCTTCCAAGACACTGAGAGAAGCAATCGCTTCCCCTCCCTAGAGCAGCCCAAGCCCTTAGTCTGTGGAGTCAGGAAAAGCAGGAAGAGTAGAGTGGGGAAACAGGCAAGAAAGTAGGTGGAGGACATAGGGGTGCTCACAGATGCGGAAGCCAGATTTGGGATCGTGGTCATGCCCCCCTTGGCTATAGAGAGTGGTGGTGTCTCCTTTCTCGCAGCTGTTGTAGCAGCGCCCACTCTGGCATGTCTGTTTGCAGATGGTGGGTGTGAAGACAATTTTTATCTTCCTAATCTTCTCTGTCAGGTTGGCCCCTATGAAAGAAAAAGAGTGCTAAGTGGAAACAGCATCTCCAGGCCAGGGGAGCTGTAATTCGCAGCTCAAGCTCCAAAGCATTCCCAGAGCAAAGAGGGGTCTATGTCCCTCCCCAGGGTGGTGGAGTCACCATCCCTGGAGGTGTTTAAGGAAAGACTGGATGTGGCACTTAGTGCCATGGCCTAGCTGACAAGGTGGTGTTAGGTCATAGGTTGGACTTGATGATCTTAAAGGTCTTTTCCAACCAAGCTGATTCTGCGATTCTGTGATTCTGTCTCTCCTTGCCCCTTGCTCACTCCAGCCTGTTTTCTGCTCCAGCATCTGTAAGAGTTTGTCAACACGTGAACAATGGCAAGCAGCATGCTCTGCCTGCCCAGTTGGAGTGGCATAACTGTGTGAAGGGACACACAATACATGCACTAACTTCATCATAAAGGGAGTTTTTCTGCTTTAAGCAATATTCTTTTTCCAGCCACATCAGTAGTCGGAAGACTGGCTGCTCTCAAACCGCTGGAAGTCTTCCCACATGAACACACTGGCATCCATAAAAAAGAGCATCAGGTCTTAAGAAAACCATTGTCTCCCTACAAGTGTCCCCTGACCTCCTGCAGCTATCTGTGGTCCTCTTCTGGTCCCTCACCATCCTCACATTAGATATGGTGGGAAATCACACTCAGAGCTCTTGAGGACTTGTGGAAAATGGTCAACAGACAGAACTATTGTGTAACCAGCTGGCTTGACACCAGGGCCTTTCATCTCACCCCAATGAGACAGTCATGTGCTGCCCTTGCTGTGCTCATGCCCTTCCCTGTTTCAATACTCATTTTCAGATTACAGCTTCAACCAGGTTCATGGCCCTACTCATAGGGGCAGAGGAGCCACATGGTGCCTCCTTGGGGAATCACAGCTTCAGGAGGCAACCAAGCTGCAGAAGACAACTTGCATCTGTCCTAGCTGGGAAAGCATTGAGGCTCAGCATCTGCATGTCCCAGCAGCCTGGCCTAATCCCTGCTCATGTCAGAAGGCACCAAGGCAGCAGCCAAAGGGAAGAAATACACCCTGGTTGCACAATCTGACCTTGAGTGCTGCTCAGACTGAGGAGTAAGCTGGGAGACACCATTCCTACAGACTGAGGCAAGTCCCCTTCAGGGCAGTGTGCTAGTGTGATGTTCAACATCTCTGAGATGCAATTGTACCTCCCGGCTCCTGTCTCAAGTCATTGGCATTTTGCTCCCCTGATGTGTCCTCCTTCAGTAGGGCCCCTTTCTTTGCCAAGCCCAGCAATGCCCATGCTGACCTTCACTTTTCATCCCACGGAGCAGCACAGCCCCGGGAGTCCATGGTTTCTTGAGGACCCCCAGTCAAAGTGTTGCCTTTCCCATGACATCCCAACAAGAAGCCCCAGAAGAGTGACAGCCCTGGAGGCCTTACCCTTTGCAGACAAGGTATGCTCCTGGGAAACAGCATGTGGGCCAGAGCTGCTCTGCTCATGTCCATTCCCATTGGGGAGTGCATTAGAGGTGAGCTGGCCATTGCTGGCTGGGTAGCGCCGGACAGTCCTTGATGACCCTGTGTGCTGAGGGGAGACAGGAGAGCCAATTCTGCTCTGAATCCTGTGGAAGAGAAAAAATGAACCAATATTCCTCATGAGTGACTGCACTGACCCACAGTGCCTGTCCACCAATGTACCTTGCAGCAACCTTCACTGCCGAGCTGCCTGAGCCGCCACCTGGGCACAGACATTTCTCTACCTGAGCAGGATCCCACTCCTCCCCTACTTTCAGTCATCACCATGGAACTGTTTCCCTCTAGGAACCATGCCCCATGTCCTGAGCCTGGCAGGACACAGTACTCACCAAGACACCCTCTCTGTACCATTGCATCAGGCTGTCCTACCCCAGGGATGCTTCAGCTGCCTTGAAGAACCTCTGCCTGCCCATCACATTCAAGGTCTGTTCCTCGACTTTAGCAAACATAAGCAGCTCCAAATACACTTGTTCTTATGGTGGAAGTTTTCTCAGGACCTGCCTTCCCGGCCCCAAACAAGCACTAAAAACACAGTAAAACAGTCAGAGAAGAGGCCAGACCAAGCAAATGCACAAAACTTGGCCCATGAGAGTCACAAACAAGAGAGAATGACCAGGAACTCAAGTCTGTAAGTGCAGTTACGACTTTCTGCACGAACTGCATTTATGGCAGTTGGTACTCTCTGGGGACTAAGCATGGAGAAGCCATCCAGCTCTCAAGGTCACACTTCATACACACTCTTTCATAAAGCCATGTAGACCGCAAGGCAGAGCTCTTTGTGTTAAAGATCTTGATCTACTGCACTTGCTCCCACTTCCTTTTACCGACTGCAGCACTAAGCCTCCAAGAGGGTGCTCTGCTTTCCAACAAATATATCTCACTCTCACCTGCACAACCTGCAAGAAAAAAGGCTTAGTACAGCCAAGGGCCAAAGTAGGTTGGCTGCCCACATGCTCCTTGGGTTTCTTTGAAAGTCCCAGCCTTGGATGCCTCTGCAACTGAACTTCAGTACTGACAACTCTTCTGCACACCCTGTCCAACATCTCCATCTCTGACTAAGTGGCTGAGGCAAAGAGTGGCACTTCCCACTGAAGTGCCCAGAGAGGTCTATCCCATTCTGTGGTTTTTACCATCTTCCCTGTCACAGTCAGTACAGGAGATGTGTTACAGTGTCTACAGGGAACACAAATTTCTAAACCAAACAGGACTGGATGATTCAATGAGAGTTGGCTGACAGCAGCTCTGCCTTGCAGACATTCCTTGGATAGCTTGGAATAACAATAAGATGTGGGGAGATGGGAAGAGAGCTCATGCTGTGCTGGTATTCAAGCAGGTCAAGAACAACACACAAGGTAACTGTCAGCCAGCAAGCCCAAAATCAGCCCTGAACAACGGAAAAGATGACGCACAGGTCAATTAATCGGGAACTAAACAAAAGGAATACAAAGTGAGGTCAAGTCAAGGAGGTCTGTGAAGAACCACTCTTGTCAAAGGAGTCCATTTTCATAATTTGATAGAATTAGACACATGCACACCAACAAGCAGAGAGCCAATGCTATTTCAATAAAAAAATAAACAGGGCAGTAGGATGTCAATCAGGCACATGCAAAATTAATAACAAACTGGCTGTGTAACAGAACACAAGAAGTAGTTGTCATTGGGGAGGGAATTAGATGGGTTCCAGGGTGATCAGTATGAGGCCTGGCACAATTCAAGAATTCCATCTGGAAATAAATATTTTTATTTCAAAATAGACATACAATCGACATTGATAATGTGTGCTGCTGACACAAAAATTTGCAATGTGGTGTATCATGATGAGAACAGAGCAATCACACAGAGCAGTTTGGATCTCTGTGGAGGGTAAATACATCCAAGCAACATGGGATTTTAACAGAGCCAAATGGAGGATTACACTTCTAGGAAGAAGGAATGCAGGCAGCAGCTGCAGATAGTCGGAGACGATCCTGGAAAACAGCAACTCTGAAAAGATTTCAGGGCTAATGACAAGCAATTAAATATGAACTGTCAGTTCAATGCCCTGACATTAGGACATTGAAACACTGTAGGAACAGGGAGGTATTTTTGCCTCCCTACACGTCCTCATCACAGCAGGGTGTATACATGCTACAATATCATCCTAGCTGTGATGTAAAATATGTCACATCTTCTAAGGGATGTCAAAAAAATGGAGAGAATACAAGAAAAAAAACATGACAAAAATAATTGGAGGGCTGGTGAAAATGCCTTTCTGTAAGAAACCTAAAGTATTCAATCTCTTCAGTTTAGGATAAAGAAGATGAAGAGGTGCTCTGATTACAGGGCACAGGTTTCTCCACAGGAACAAAATGCCAGGTGTAAAGTGCCAACAATATTTGCAAATTGAAGCCAAATGATTCCTTACTAGAAAGCGTGCCTACATGCAGCAGTATAGCTGTCTTTCTTCTGCAAAAACCTCAGCAGTGGATTCCCAAACTCCTGATACCATCTCTTCAGGAGAGGAGAGCGTGCTGACAAAAATATCTGTTGTCTTGTTAAAATCAAGATCTAAACTAAGATGAGGACAGCAAATAATGCTTGTTTTTCAATAACCAGCAAGGCTAGCCAGAATAATTAAAGAGAAGTGAATCTTATTTCAGTTCTACTTCAGTCCCTTTCAGAAGCTCCCCTGAGATTCTGCAGGGCACCAGCTACCCCAGACGGCCAGGGCGGCCAGGCATGACCTGCCCACACATTTCTGAGCTACTAATTCAGCCCTGCAGACAGAAAAGGAACTTCTGGTGCCTGTTATATACTGCTTTGTCACCTGATGTGCTACTGCTAGTTTTGCTAGTGACAAAGGAAAAGCCATATGGAACTCTAGGGAGGCTAGGGGAGAGCTACCAAGCCCTGGAAGCTCAGGCACATTTGTTCTCTGATCTCTAGTAAGAGATCCCAAGCATAGTCCTATGGGTGAACATGCCCAAGGTCTTTTACTGCAGAGATGGAAGCACCCTGAGGAAAATTAGTGCATTCCCCCAAACGACAGTGACTGTCTTAGTGCTGGCCCTGGGCTCTGAAGAGTCACTGGATGAAGGTGACTGGTAGCATAACACATGGAAATATCAGCTCTTCTGCTTGAGAATCCTCACATCATGTCTACCCTTGAGGAAAGGGAGCATGCTAAGTGCAAGTAGCAGAGCTTGGCTGGGCTCCACCCATTGCCTGCCTGAAGGAATTTCACCCTTTGGCTTTAGGAACATCTCTTGTCATTCCCAGGATTACCAAATTTTGTAAAAAAAACCACAAAACCCCAAAACAACAACATGTGAAGGGCTTTAAATAAAATAACCATTAGCATTTCAGTTCCAAGTAAAAAGGGATTACAAGACCTTACTACAAGGGGCAGTGCCAACTTCACAAAGGAAAAACAGAGTAGGAACATTACTCCACGGTTTGCAACACTTGAGGAAAAGTCATCCTACTGAAATGCCATTGGCAAAGCATTCCAGTGTGAGTTGAAGCGGGGGGGAGGGTCAGATTTGCTTTGAATTAATTTGTTTATTTGGTTCTATTCTAGGCAGATGAGCACTGGCATTTGTGGACAGAGTTGAGTAATACCATTCTAGCTTGGGCCACAGAAATCAATGGCAAAAGGCATCTTTCCATCTCAATTTGTCATGCCGAGCAGCTGGCTCATGGTCAGCAAATACAAAACAGAGTTTTTTCCCTCCAAACCTTCAGAGTCAGCCCATGCTGGGCAGACAGGGACTGGCTTGCTTGAAGTGTCTCAGGAAATAAACCTGAGCTCACCACAGCAGCACAAATCTGGTCAGGCCATTAGCAATCCCTATCCATTTGATGGATCTTAATAAACATAGGGCCGGAGCTTGGCCAGTTCCCAGGGACCTGCATTGCCACAGGTTCTCTCATTGGTGTGGCTGTCCTAGGGGTAAGAGTTGGGATGGGAAACAGACGGGGTGGCTCCAAATCAGCAGAGTGTGGAGCTTGTGTTACCACGCTCCATGCCTCCACCTGCTTGAGAAGAGGCACTGAAGAGGCAGAGGAGTTTGACACTTCAAGCACTATGTCCCAGGCACTTAAAGTTCCAGGGCCTCATATTCATTCAGTCTTACAGCCTCCCTCAACATGGTATTGCTCACTTCCACTCCTTCAGCCAGGCACATGGCCAGCACAGATCTCTGCAATGAGGCAGTGGTCTCTTCCTTTACAGACAATTGCCTGCCAAGCAGCTGGTTTCGCTGCTCTTCGTCCATCAGAGCTGCTGACAATTTTCTCTGTGTCAAAATTTTCTCTGTAGGGCAAAATCAGCATGCAGACTCCTAGGACACCTCTCCTTCTGGGTTGTCCTGTAGCACCCGCCTCCGGAGCTCGCAGCAGCAGTGGTCCAGGAGAAAACATGGGGCAAGGAGGGAAGGCAGAGGGAGCAGCATTCTGCATGGATGTGTGTGCTCCGGCTGATTTCTACCAGCTGAAAGGTCACTGGCTGAGAGACCTCAGTCACCCTCACATGGAAATACCTATAGGTATTAGGTGCTTATAAAAATTAAGAGATTTAGGATGGGAGGGAGCTGTGCAGACAGACTGACCCACATCTGCAACAGTTCAAAACTATTCAACAAGCACTTTTAGCTGCCCTATTCTGAGGTGCAGGTCAATGACCTGAGCTCCCTATAAGCCCGAGGGCACATGCTAGAAGTCAAGAGAACTAAGGGAGGTCTGGTCCCCGATATTCTAGTGCTACATATCCCTGCAGGACCCAAATAACACCTGTATTTCATTCAGCAAAGGATCCGCAAATCGCCACAGCACTTTAGTGTGTAAATGTTTTATTTTCAATGAATTTTGGTACCACTTGCACTCTGCTCTATATTTACTCTAGTCTTAGCAGGGTAGAGAAGGTACAAAAATATTGTATGCCCTGGATATCATGGCTTTCCTGCAAGTCCCAGATGAACCTACAAGGTGCCTGTTCTCTGAACAGAACAGGTGAGTGATTTCCTGTCACTCCACTGAGAACCGAACTGGCAGACTCCCGGCAACTGCACAGATAGATAGGAGGATCTTTGTTTTCTGAATTAACCACAGGGGTTTTTTTAAAGCCTGCAATTTCAAGATTAGATACGCAGAATCACAATAACCAAGTCTAAATCACTGAGACCAAGGTATCCAGAAAACAATACTGTTTTCCTAATCCACTGTATATAGAAAGCATTTTTAAATCTCTGATCCCTTCTGATGATAATAGTTCTCTGGGTAAGCAAAAGCCAGAGGGAATACAGGTGGGTAAAATGTTCTCTTAGTTACTTAACACCAGGCATCCTCCTTGGAGCTGGAGGCAAAGGTGGCAAACTCTTCAAAGCACTTCCCTCTCCCCAGCAGCAACACCTCAGTCTTTCCTGGATTTAGCTTCTATCGGCCTCTCTTCATCCAACTGTTGACTTTGGCCAGATTGCTAGTGAGCTGGGAAATGGTGGGTTTTTTTCTATTTGTGTAAAGGAAATGCAGAGCCAAGTACCACAAGAGTATTACTGGTTTTTCATCCAGCCTGCCTCACCCTCTCCCCAGCCAAAGCCTGACAGACCACAGCAGGGTGGATGGCTTGAGGCACTGTGGAGAGAGTGAGTCCTGGGCAGTGCGGTCAGCAGGGAGGGGCACTAACCCCAAACAAGGCAAGGGCTGGACAGATGAGGATTGGAAATTCACTCTTCCAGCTGGAAACAAATCTTCACTGTGCTGAACAGGGAGAGATGACAGAGACTATTGAGACCTAAGGGGCAATTCTCAGAAGGGCAACAATAGCACCGGCCAAAACAAATCTGAAGATGAGCAGTTCTCAGAGAAGAAACCATCTTCCCAGGGTCCAGAAACCCCCATCCCAGGGCCCAACAAGCTCCACCCCTCCAAATATAACCAGCCTGCTGCTTGGGATGCAGCTGCTGCCTCCAGGTACCCAGAAAGGACACGTGCTGTGTCCACAGGGCTGGGAGCAGAGTCCCACGGAGGGGAGCCACCGCAGCACTGGTAAGTCCACCCCAGCTCCTCCAGACCGCAGCCTGAATGTGCATCTCCAAGATAAGAGGGCTCAGCCAGGACAGGGACTGAGTCATGCTCAGCCCCTGATAACCTGCCAGGACAACAGGCAGGTTCTCCCCTGGATTTTAAATGCTGAACAATGTACTTGGTGTCTGTCTTGTCCATCTGCCTGTCCCTCTGGCAAGATGCCCTCCCTGCTTGGGGCCACAGGGACCAAAATCAGTGATTCACTTCCCCCTTTGTAATGCTCAGCAGTTGCTGATTTTCCACTAAAGCATCACAGAAGAATGGGCAGCCTTAACAGCAGCATCTGTGTCTACAGGGGGAAAGAGAAGCAGCCAGCCTTGGAAAGCAGTAAATTGACCGCAAACCAGAAACTTCCCCTTTCTTGGACTCCAGATAGGTTCCTCAGCAGGCAGACAGGATTCATGGCTCAGTCTGCAGGCCCCGGAGCACAGGAGAGGCATTGCTTAGAGAGCACTCAAGTCTATTATCAATTAGCTCACAAACATGCTGACAAGGAAGACAGCTCTGTTAAGACTCTGGGAGGAGGGGGGAAACCACACCATACAAGGCACCTGACTTCAAGCCCACCCACATTATGTCCATAAATCCTGGCTCAGTTTATTATCTCCAGGAGCAGCAGAAATACCACTGAAACCTGCCTGCTGCCCCTCCTGCTGCTGTCTTCAGCCCTGGTACCTCCCATTCTAATGAGAGAGACCTTGAAGTCTGAAGCCCATGCTCCCCAGCATTTGGTGGAAGACAAGGGAAGCTCTCCTGCATAGGAGAAGCAGCTACCAGTATCCCATAGGCATAAGACCTTCTTGGGAGAGCCAAGCAGAATCTTTGCACTGTGAAGGCCACAAGAATGACAACTTGGTGTCTTTGTGCCAGATTCACAGATACCTACAGCCAGATGTCATGCAAGATGAGACACAAGACACAGACACCTGAACCACCACAGGGACATCAAGGTGCAAGTCATCGGCACCTTTCTTCCCCTTCAAGACCTCTAGAGCTGCTGTTGGCAGAGTGTCACTGATGACACCCTTTGCCTTTGTGTGGGAGGGCACAAACAGCTCTCACAAAGTGGGGCTGCAGGGCCAGGAACATGTGTCAGGCTCTCTGCCGCACATCACGCTCTGTCACTGGCACATACCAAGAGCCATGTCAGTCCAGCACCCAGGTGCCACCCCTATCCCTCACCACAGCAACTAAGAAGCTCTCACAGAGCCCACATGGCTCTTATTTTGGGCTCTCACCTGTGCCATGTTGCAGTGGTAACTCCAGCTGCCTGCTCCACTTGACATATGTGCCAGTGGCTGGCCAAGATTTCTCTGAATCTCTCACTACAAACTGTAGCAACAGATGTGCAAGTCCTTGGGACAGCAAAGTCACCAGCTGTCTGCCCCATGCCACCAAGCTCAGACTCCACCACCACCACCCTGGCATCTTCCTTCTTCTGGCCCTGAAAGCAGTGCCAGCGCTGCAGGGCCATCCTAGCTGGCTCCCAGCCTGCCAGGTACCGTGTGACAACAAAGAGGGAGAGGGCCGTGAACTCTAATTTTATCTGTTCAGGAGCTGCCAGACACCACATACGTAACTGAACCCCTCTAAGCTCACAGACAACTAACAGGTTCTTTTTAACCAGTCTCTTGGGATCCAACTTGTTCCTTAGCCAAAGTGGCGGCTCACATGCCTCCACACAGCTCTCTGCTGACATTAAATGCCCTTCCCCTGCCACATGTGCCACACATGCCACCTGCCACTCTGTTGAGTGCTCGTCTTTGCTCTCATGTATTCAGCAGTGAGCAACTGACTCCCTGGAAGAAGTCCAACTTTCCAAGCATGGGAACAGCACCTGCCTGGCCCAGCGAGGCTGCAGAAACATGCCCTGCACAAGGGCATGGCATCAGGTGGTCACCAGGAGCTGCAGATTGTGCTCATGGCTGGATCCATCAGACCTTAGTGCTGACCCATAAAATGGCCAGAATCATGATTTCCAAATGCCAAATGTGATAAAGAGCTGTGAGCAATCTGCTTGTCTCCAGAGCTGAAGTGCAGGCCAATGTCTTTCAGAAAAATAAAAATGTAGCCTGCAACTGCTCTGAGCTTCAAGTGGAGCCAGCAGAGGAACCATGCCAGGCTACTTGATTACAAATGCTGCATTTGGGCCACATCTTGAACACTCCATAGACTAAAATAGGGATTTAGATGGTGAGGGAGACCAGGCAAGCTACCAGCTCTCCGGCAGACTTGTCCAGGCTGGCCTGTGGTGCTCAGCTGCACACCCCTCTGGGCTGAAACGATGAAAAAGCTGCCTCAGTTGGCTCCGCTGCTGCATCGAGGGGCTGGTGCTGAGCAGCACAATCAACGGGCACAGCACTGCTGCCAAATGCAGTCACACAGGCAGTCCCACACCTTGGTGATTAGAGACACATCCAGAAGCATCCTAACAGCTGCCATCACATGCAGGTCTCCATCAGTGCCACCACCTTACTGCAGACACCACCCCATGGCCGCAGCCTCTGCACCATCACAAAGCCCGGCACAAGCTGCTGGCATAGTCAGAGAGCTGGGTTGTCAGCCGTGCAATGTGACCACCCTGCTGAGGGTTCACCCCCCCCACCAACCACAGCAATGCCTCCTCTGCCCCTCTCCTACTCCCCGTGCTCCCCACTACAGGGTCCTACCTGGCAGGGAAGGATCTGCATTTAGGGCAGTGGCATACAAGAGGAGAGAACAACACATCAACCTGTGCTTGTACACACAAGCACACTGAGATCTCCATCTCAAAGGGCCCTCTGTTTCCACAAGACACAACAGCTGCGAGCTGAGGGCCTGGCTGCCATCTAACGAAACCTGCTGGAGAGGCATTAGCCAGAGAAAAGTTCAACATTGGCTGCAGGGAGGTCACTCATCTCCCCCATAACACAGTGAGAAAACAAGCACATTTGAGTTTCATTTCCATCTTGTTGACTAGCAATACCCACCCCCTTCACTAGGCTGCCAGCTTCAAAGCCCTGAAAAAACACTTTAGCCTATTCATCCTCACACCCACATGCACCCCTGGGAGTGGGGGGAGCCAGCTGCCTGCCCACTGCTCTACACAGGACACGGAGAGGGCTGCAAAAGCCTCTCTCATCCCAGGCATGTGAGTGGGGTGAAGAGTTTGTGGCTGAACACACACACACAGCATGAGAGCAACAACGTGAAGAGATGTGTGCAGTGCTCTCATCTGAAGAAGTGAAGGCTTTTCATCTACAGCAGGTGGTCTCCCACTCATCCTGGAAACACTGTAGATCTAAGACATATTTTAAACTAAAATAATGGTTAAACACCCAGCAGGATGCCCTGGCCTTTGGATCTATTACCTCAGTGTTGTTAGGTCTTCTCACATCGCTCCATCCCCAGCCACACACAGGATTCCTGCACCTGCAGCACTCAATCCATGAGAGCTGAGTTGGGATGCAACACTCTTGAAGTCTCATCCCTGCTGAGGATTGGGAAATGAGCATCCCAGTGATTTTTAGTCTGTACTGTTCTGTGCCAGCTCCATCCCTCCACTTGCTCTCTAGCCATAAGACTAGTGGCTGTCTGGGAACCAGGAGCACTCCTGGCCATGTAAGCATGATGCCGGATGGCAAAGCCAGTGCCTTCAGGAGCACCATGACCATGAATCTGCTCTACACCTCTCTCACGTGGCCTTCAGTACCCACACCAAGGACAATAAGGGAGGAGCAGGTTTTACAGACTTCTCACTGAGAAGGGATGTGGAGCGCTGCGCCTGCTTTGGCAGCACCTGGACTCCAGCTCTGCAACAGCACAGCTCCAAAGTCATGGAGAAGGCAAAGCTCCAGTGTCATTATCAACCTGTCATTACATCCCTGGAACAGTTCGGCACATTGCTTTTTAGAAAGCCACACCATTGAAAAATTACCATGGCCACCCTGCCAAGGCTACAGGCAACCTAATACACTCTGCCCCGTCCTGATAGCCTCAGCCTCCAAGTATGTTCCTCATCTTCCAAGGCCAACATTTGGCTCAGTTTTGCAGATGTGGGTCTGGTAACCATTCCCCTCAGCTCCCTCCCTCCCTCAGAATTCTTTCCAATTTGTCAAGATCTTTTCTGGCAATAAAGAATACCTTCACTCAGAGCAGGACCCCAGGGTGTACAGGAAAAAAACTCATCTGACTTGGGTCTTTTGCCTCCAAAGTCCTAAGCACCATCAGTCCCCCGTATGCAACCACACGCATTACCCTCCATTGACTAATTTACTGTTCACTTCTACCCTGAAAAATTTCAGCCTCTCCTTCGAGATTTCTTCCTCCCATAGAGGACATTTTTCCTTCAGCTGTAACAGATAATATTTTTCCAGCCTGTATGTCTTCTTAATTCCTGCCTAGCTGTTTAGTTTCTGCCTAAATGAGAGCCTTCACGCAGGTGAGAAAAAAATGAGGTAGTGTGGAGAGCAGGGTACCAATCCCATCAAGCACCAAGCACTCAGGGCAGCATTTCTCAGGATGCTTCTGAAGAACGGAAAAGAGAACAAGTAGATTTTATATGGAGACTTTTAGATCTTCATTTCAACCACTTCTTGTATCAAATCAACTTCAATTAATCCCTTGTTTCCTGCAAGCATTGGTGATTTATGGGAAACACTCGCAACTGAAGAGAACAGCTTTGATTTTACTGAAGTACCAGTTTAAACCAAAAAAGGCAACACACAGTCAGGTATGAGAAACTGCAGTATTCCACAGGCACAAGGGAGCAGAAAGCAAGATAGATGACAATCCTAATTCAGGCATTAGGAAAACTCTTCCTAGCATTTGATCATGTGGCCTTAGTGCTCTTCTAACAACTTTCTTTTTTATAGAACTGCTATATAAATTGTATTGTCATAAATGTCCCAAATGATATATGTACAGTATATAAAATAGGCTATAAACTGGATTTTCTGTACTACCTCACCTACCACATGTACAATGTACTTGCCCTGCATCCTGCTCTGTTGCACGGAGTCTCAGATTAAGCTGACAGTAGCAGCACTCTTCTTTCAGTTAGAAGGAAAAGTGCATTTTAACTGCCTAAAGGCTGCATTAAGCTATAGGAATGGCTCCCAAGGAGGTGCAGAAGAACCAGGTCTAATGTAAAGACCATATTTGGAGTTTAAAAAAGGGGCCCTGAAAGCCAGATATTCTCCCGCTGCTCTGAAGGGTATGCAACCCCCTAGAAAGTAAATACATAAAACATATAAACCAGAATGGTGCTGACAGCTTTAAAACACTAGAAAGTAAAGCAACTATATCTGGTGCCAGACTAGAGAAGGTATATCATGTAATTTAAAAATAAAAGTATTTTTATATAAGAAAAATGGCATTTACACTCCTGTTGAGTAGTTTGAGTTTTTCCTTTAAGCTTCTCATCCAGCTTGCCAAGGACTTTTGACTATATCAAAGCAAGAAGGGGGCCAAGATCTGGAGCTTCTGCAGATCTCATTGTCCTGAGTGAC
Organism: Melanocharis versteri; assembly: GCA_013397845.1. Taxonomy (NCBI): domain Eukaryota; kingdom Metazoa; phylum Chordata; class Aves; order Passeriformes; family Melanocharitidae; genus Melanocharis; species Melanocharis versteri. The sequence goes on from VZTG01010346.1 coordinate 186,952, forward strand.
ATATTTTTCTTTTCACATATGCTCACCTGGACTGGCACTGGCTTTTTAGTTTCAATTTTTTAACCATGTCTCAGATATCTACTCAAAGTTGGCTTTGGATCAAGGAACGTAAATGTTTGGCCACCCTGTAAAAACCATATTGCCAAAGGGAAGCACCTCAGAAAGCTGCAATTAGGGCTTATCTGCACGGAGAAAACATGCCATTCAAGTAACAAGCATAAAGACACTGTAGTGGCACAAGGCTGGCACCAGTGTTTTACCCCGGGAATTCAATGTCATGCACTGTGGATCTCCTGGGCTGGTCCCATACCAAATGAAGTGGGAAAGCTGCCACAGCCGACGCCACAGGAATGCACTTAAACAGGGGGATGCTTCTCATCCAGGGCTGGCTTTTATTTTCTCTGATATTTGGATATTAATAAATTGTAACACTCATAAATGTGAACTGAGTGACAGCCATAAGTGAGCAGAAGATGCATTCAGTAAGTATGTAGCTAGCGTAGACCTCCTCCTAGTGCTAGACATATGGTGGACAAACAGTCCTGAACACTCATCAGCAGCCCAAGGAAGGCAGTAAGCAAGCTCCCATTTTTCTCATAAATGTGGAAAGTTCAAAGCTGGCAAGACAGGAGGCTCCAGATCCTGCTTCAACAATTAAGACAAATCTGCCTCTGTTTGGAGCAGCATCTTTAAAAAGCAAGTGACCTTGCAGTGAACTTTTTGTTCTATCTGCTAGTCCTCAATGACAACAAGCTCATCAAGCTGATTCTGCCAAGCCACAGTTCTCAATGTCCTGTTTTAAGTGGCCACCCCAGGGCAGACAGCTTTGTATCCACCCATGGGCTCCACTCCCCTTTGCAAAGGACCATGCTTGACATTTGACTACCACCAGAACAGGATTTTCAAGTGAAACAGAACAATTTTCAAATGGGGGAAAATACACTTTCTCCATCCAGCAACCTCTGCCACACACCCAAGATCCTCCCATCTGCTTGCTCCCTGCTGTTCTAATCCTTCGCTTCCAGGAGAGAGAACAGAGATTTTGGCAGAGCCTTCCTGCTGGCATGAGGTTCCCAGTGTTCCCAGGCCAGGAGCGCTTGCCACAGCTCCTCAAGGGCTGCATACAGCCCTTCCTCTCATCAGGAAGGGAGGAGATGTCTCCTCCAGGGTGCTGCAGAGGAGAGTCTGAGATCAGAAATCAGTGGGCCAGGCATGTTGCAACTCAGCCTTCTTCCTTTTCCATCCTGAAAACACCAGGCAACTCCCAGCAACTGCCTTGCCTAAACAGAACCCTCTCAGGGGAAGCTCCCTGCCCTCAAGAGCTTAGCTGTCTGTGCAGTGTCTCAGCACCTTACACCACAGTTATGTCCTTTACCCTTGCCTGCATTACTGGGGAAATGCTTTGCAGGTCCCAGACATCTCTTCTTTTCTGTGAAGAGGAAGGATGCCTTGCTCTGCAAGCAGCCATCATCCAGCACACCCACCTCACCCAGGCAGCACAGCTCCCTAGCACAGATGCTGGTTACAGATTTATGCACAGCACTCCTGGCAGAATGGACCTTCTCAGGTGGCAGCAACAGGACCCTCCACACACACTGTCCAGAGTCAAAGGCATCTGGTCAGCCACCCTGAGGGTAAGGGGCAAGGGAACAAGCCCTTTCCACTCCCTGCTAAATAAACAAGAATTCTGCTGATATTCCAGCCTTAGGAAAACAAAGCTGTTTCCATTTAGCTTGGCTTCTGGGCTGAGGTGCAACTCCACCCGCACAATCATCCATCAGGGCTTTGCTTCTCCAGGCAGAGATTCAGGCTGAGATCAAGAGGGATGATTTGCAGCTAGTCCATGCCGGGAGGGCCTCTAACACCCCCACGATTTTGCTCTCCAGAGCATTTGCTGTTTCAACCAGCACAGAATGGAGGCCCCTCAGCTTCTGCAACAGCTAACAAGTCCCCACAGGCTCCCTCAGACACATCTCCACTGAGCCACAGACTGCTGAAGGGACCTGGGAAGGGGTACTCATTGCTTAGCCTGTATTTCCAGGGATTACAGTTTGAGCATCACCAGCTCTGGTGTCAGCAAAGTAGACCCAGAGCCACCCTTCTCCCAGCCTAGTCCTCCCCTGGGCAAGAGCTGAGCTCAAGTAAGACTGAATACACCTTCTTCTTTAGTCCCAGGAAGAAGAGATAATGCACACCATACAGGCAAGCCAAGGATGGAGTGGTTCTTACCCAGTACCTCTCCAAACAGGGACACTGATGGCCACATGTAACACCACAGCACCGGTGCCTGTGCTCAGCACAACACTCAAGCTGACGTTCACATCCACATCTTTCCAAGACTGCCAGCACACCCAGAAAAGGATCTATGACAGCTGCAGCGGGAATGTCCACGGGTCCATTCACTAGCCTTCACACCTGACAGGCGAAAATACGAACCAGCCAGTAAAACCAGTTGCATATGACTGGTACAGCCCTGGTGCTCAAGGAGCTGCCACCTCTCACCAAGGCTGAGGGTAGATGACTGACAGTAACTTATTTCCTGCTGTCCCAATTGAGCTTCCTGGGCTTTCCTGGCAGGGAAGCCACAGAAGGCTGCTTGTCCTTCCAGAGCTCTGGAGGGCCTGAAGCAGAACCAGAAGCACATTCGTACCAGAAGCAGAACCACGAAAACAGGCAGCTGTCTGGCCATGCTCTTCACTAACACTTTATGGGCTCCTACAGACTCCCAAAGATTTCCTATCTCCAGACCACGCTACTCTCCACAGTGAAGCTGCAGCCATCATAAGCAGCAAGGCCAACTAGCTGAGGATAAGAAACCATTTTAAAGCAGCCCCACCACTCAAGTAAGCGGGGGATATTTTGGTTCAGGCAGTTCCCAACAAATTCAGCTGGCTGCTCTCTTAACTCCCTCTGAAGACTCACTTCAGAACACATTGAAACCAAAAGCAGCCCAATCTCTTCTTAGAGACCAGGTCTCTGTGGAGGATTCATGGGTTTTGTTGCATGTTTATAGGGAATCTAATATAGTGCTGTCCTAGTGCATGGTTTCAGAGCTTCTGATTGTTAGCTCTGTACAAGCAAACACAAATACAGCCAACATATATGCAAATAAACAAAAGGAGAATGCAAATTCACTCATGTGAGGATTGACTTCCTGTCTTGGCACAGCAAAACAAGGCTTAGATGTCTATAAGCTCCCACTCTCGTGCAACTCCTGCTTGTTAGCAATGCAAATGTACAGGGAGTTTGGGGACTGGGTGTTTGTCCTGGAACTCAGGGTCTTCTCACAACCACTGACCTAGAATCACCAGTGTCCTCCATCCACAAAACCATTCAAGAGCTTCTTCTCCTTCTTCCTTATTGACAAATGAGACAAGTAAGCCAGCTCCTGTGAAACCATGGCAGACTGACCAGAAAAGGTCAGTGTCCACCAGCACAACCCACCCTCATCCTGGAGCAGACCACAGACTTGACAAGCCAAGCTGTTCCTCTCACACTTGACAGTGAACTGAACTCCAGTGAACGCCACTCCGAGTTTGCAGTGCCTAAGAACCAATCCTCATACTTGCAAACATGTGAGCAAACTCTACCTAGCTCTTTTAAGACAAACTTCTTGCTTTCGCTGCTACAGCCCAACTGTATGAAGAAAGTTTCATGCAAAAGCACAGAAAGTACCTCAGTGGAAAGAGATTATGTTGTCACTGCAAGTTCAGACAAGTCTAAGAGTGTGGTTTCATGAGACAAATAACCAACCTAAGAAGTAACCTCCCCACCACCAAAAGAGGAGTCCCCTCCTTTCCTCCCCTTCACTGCTAGACTTGCAATTCTGTCCAGTTCTTCTGGTCTCGTGATCTTCCAATAAGCCAATTTAGCCCACTGAAGGGGCAGAAAATTATCCTTGATTTTGCTGTGCTCATTTTTTGCTGGTTTACCGAACTGAGCCAACTCACCCAGAGACCAGATGAGGACCAGCAAGTGAAGCAATGGGAGGGCATGGCCTTTGGCTGCAGATGCTCACTCTTACAGGCTCTGCAGCTAGCCCAGAAGTTGGCATGCTGAAAGGGAAGCTCAAAAACATTTTGAGAAACAGCTCTTCTAACAGCAACAAGACTTTTAAGTCATGCAGCACCACACCATGTTATAAGTTCCACAGACCACAGAAAAAGTCCAAGTGACTGAATTGTACAGGAGAACACCCAGGGGCTGAAGAGAGACATTTCAATGCAGACCAGTGCCAGGGTGCAGGCAGCCCTCCACCTGCCTGCAAAGCAGGGCTGTTAAACATTGCCTGGGCAGCACAGACCCAGACGGGTGGTGAGAACTCCCTCTTAGAGAGATACACAGTGGCCTCAGCAAATCCTCCAGGACATCTCCAGAAGGCAGTCAGTGATGGACATGTCCTGGTGTCCTACCTGTGGCCATTGCAAAGGACGACAGCCAAATTCTCTTGCTGAAGCATGGGATAAGGTGACATCCTATGGCCTTCATGGGGAGGGAAGTAGGAACAGCACAGCGTGGTCCTTAATGGAGTCCTATCTCCCTGGGACAGTGCCAGAGGATTTAAGGTACGTCAGGCAGCTGGGCATTCAGCAATCCCAGTTCAGCGATCAGTAGACGCCATCTCTGACTGACTGGACAAGAATGCTCTGCCAGTGCCTGCACAGCCCTCCGTCCTCTGTGCGGAGCCTGAGGTCATGTTCCTTACTGGGAAAGCCTTCAACAGGTGCTGTATCTCCAAGGACACTGCTCTCCCTCCTCTCCAGCCCCTCCACACAGAGTGCTAGCACAGAGGGGTAGGAGGAGGTCATCACTGCAGGGAAACTCGTCAGCAATGCCCAGGATTGCAGGCACGTGAGAGGGCTGCATGCAAGCCCCTCTTAGAGCAGCAATGACAGGGGCTTGGCCACCTCTCCCTGCCAGCATCACCTCTGCCTTTCCTGAATTTGGTTTCTATGAGATAGTCTTTCATTTGGGCACCAAGATACATCAGCTTCAGGGAAGTACTTGGTGCCAGTAAAATCTCTGCCAGTCATTTGAGCCTCTCCAAAACTGTTCACAGCCAAGGGTCTAAAAATGTCTCCAGCCCATGCATTGCCTCCGCTTCAAAAGAGACAGAAAGGCAATAGACACTGTAAGAGCAATGGAAGTGTCGGAAACAACCTGCAGAAAAACAGAAAAACGAAGGCCAAATCGCCCTCTCCTCAGGCAGCTCCAAGTGATGTTGACAAAGAGAGCCAAAAGTTCAGAGAAGGAAGGGAGAAACTGAAGTTACCCCCTGGTTAAGCGCCTGTAATTTGCTGTCATGTCTTCCTGACTGTGACTAAGGGGCTCCTGCTTGAAGCCATGAGAAAATTCTCTGCTTTGGTGGCTACCAACAAAACCAGTCTTTCTGGCCCAGCAGTTGAGTGAACAGCTCCAAGAAACACAGGGGCCTTCAGGGGTGATGGAGTCTAAAATTTTTTTCCCATGTTCACGGACTCTTACAGAAAAGTGGAGATGGTCTAAAAAAAACCAAACAAATAATATGTGTGGGTTGTTGTGCAGCAGCAAGCACTACTCTCAACGCTCCAACCCAACCAAGCTGCTGGCACAGTAGCAGTGTTATTAGGGAAAGACACCTCTCCCACCTTTACTGTCTCATTCAGCAAAAACAGCTCCAGCTCCAGCAGGACGTCACAAAACACGAAATTTTGTGAAGGAGTGGTCACTCAGGAACAGGAGCATCTCAGCATTGATCTGAGGCAGGTGTGCTGAAGCGCTAAGTTCTTCCTCAGCCAAAAGACCAGATGATGCCACAGCTGTCATCCTGAGCTTAACACACTCCTCAGAGTCCCTCCTGCATGGACCTCTGAGCTCCAACAGCTCCACCTTTGCTTCTGTACGCAATATGCAGGCGTCCGCCTGGGTACCAAATTGACCCAAACCACAGCAAAATGACTCAGAAATATAGAACAAATGGCCCAATAGTTGCTAGAGTCTGCCAGGAAACACCTCTGAGTGTCATTGCTTTGCTAATACACTTACAAGCATACCTCAGATCTATGTACTCTTCTGTGGGTACTACCTGGATATATCGCTCTAAACATATCCTCTCGGGAAAGAGATTTACCCACCATTCCTCTGTCCACCCTGCTGCTACCATGAAGGCTATTCGCCAACAGGACAAGGGCAAACTGATGACTTTCACAGTTCTCCTTCCTCATGGGACCACCATTAGCCCGTCCCATCCCTGTGTGTGCCAGGGGACTGTGACAAAGTGCTGGATACAAACCGACACCCTTGGAGGGACAGCAGGACCTGACCCCCTTATGTCAGCTACCACAGCCCATGGAGAAGTTTTCATCAAGAGCCAAGTTGCCTGGTCTCACGAAGCAGAGACTGTGGCCCAAATGATCGAGGTGTTAGGTGCCTGAGGGATTGGCAGAGCATCCTGCCAGGAACCAGGTTGGACTTACACAGCTGGGACGTGCCGTGGGATGGGTGCCTGAGCCCCTTGAGGGGAGGCATCCCGCCCTATTGTGCTGGTCCTCCTCCGGAGGGAGCTTGTGGGGGGCTGGAAGGCAGCAACGGCACCAGGCGGGTGGTACTCCTGCTCAGGAACAACTTCTTCACACCGGAAGCCCTGGAAGCCTGAGCGACAGGTACAGACCTGGGGGCGGCTGCAGGAGCCCTTGTTCTGGCATGGCGGGTCGCAGACAGCTGAGGAGACACAGAAACGCAGTTAGTGGACACAGGACTTTGGTCCCATGGTGGTGACACCCAGCTGGGACAGCACAACTGGGACAGTCCCATCTCATCTCTGCAGGCAAGTGACTTTCACAGTCTTGGTGTTACAACTGCTGTGGGCCCCTAACACAAGGTCACATCCATTCTCTGCACTGGTCTCTGCAGAGCTCTTCTCCAACAATACTCATTTCAGAAAGTTCAGAAATGAGTAGCATGGCCTGTAGAGATTGCATGTTACCTTTAGTCTGTTTTGGGGTCTGATTTGCACAGTGCCCCTGGCCTGTCCCCTACAGGGCTTTCCAGCTTTCCTTCCACAGCTGATTTTGCAGTCACTGTGCTCAAATTCCTCCACTGCTACAGGGACTTACAGTTCATTACCTTATGCCTAAATCACCCTCTGAGCCTGTGTGTGTTCCTAATTACAGCACATCAGCTTCAGTTTGCGCCCCGGGAGGAAAGTGCTATTAATTATACACAGGACCCTAACACTTCCCAAGTCAACAGATGCCAAATTGGGTTTATAACCCAGGCAGTGGCAGCCAGGAATCCACAGATTGCTTCAGTAGGACCAGGCTCGTTGTTCTGAGCCAGGGTAATTGAAAAGGCACTGGAAAACAGTGCTGTCCTTCAAAGAAAGAAGGTGCCAGCTGGTCAAAGGGTAATGAAACCTTGTTGGACAACACAAGGTGGACATTAACCTCCAGCTACATGGAAACCCTGTGAATGGGTTTCAACCCATGAAGCCACTGCTTCCGCTGAAATCCCCTGTCCCAGGACTGCCCCAGGGAAGCTGCAGGGGCATCGCACCACCTTCACACACAGCTGCAGGGCTTTCACGAGCAAGTCCCTCCCTTACTGGCTTGCTCTCCACTCCTGTGAGATACAAGCAGGCCTGCAAGAAACACTACTTCTGGACAACAAACATACAGACAGCTCTTTCCTCATGTGCCATCCGTACATCATCCTGCTGTCATCAAGTGAGAAAAGCCCTTATGCAGACGCTTGAATTCCTTTCACAGCAGTATAGCCCCCACAACCCTTCCCTCATCCCAAAACTAGCCTGCCATCAGCTTTTCCTAACTAGATCAGGGATATGTTCACTGGAATGCTTCATGTGACATTTATTACCATGTTAACACTCAGGAAGAGAGGGAGATCTCAAGGAAAAGGAGACCCCAAGTCACGTAGGGCTGTATAGGTTAAAGCCAGAGGTTTTGAAGAAATCTCCCAGTAAAATAAATCAGCCAACACTGCAGTCTTTGGAACAGGGACAAGGTCCTAGTCAGGCAGGAATTAACCGTCTCTGGGAAGTCTGGCACTCCAGAAGTTGATGTAATTTATAATACAAAACTCAGCTGTGATTTAAATAGGCTGCCAGTCCCTACTGTTATCTCCCAGTAAATGCCTGTTTTAACAAAGGCCACCAGCCCAGGAAGCCTGCCATTGAAAACAACCACTTCACATGCTGAAAAACTGCAGAGCCACGATGGTGGGACCTGGAACCACAGCAGTTCTCACAACCTCTCCCACCAACACAGTCACCTTAGACTGTACCCTTCAGCAGGAAAGTGTTGATAAGTGACCAGGCACTCTAAAAAGCCCCTAAGGCAGTTTACACAGAGAAGAGGAAGAAGGGAATGGGATCAGTCTTCTGGTCTCTTCAAGCAGGATGGATGGGGAGCTGCCCTAGCTGAAATATTTCAGCTCTAGGATTAATCCCCTTCCTAGTTGCCTTTACAGACTCAGGAAGAACTTGAAAGAGCTTTAAAATGTGCTGGTTTTCATTCAGTTCAGCTATGCAGTATAAGGGGAGCAAATCAGTCAGTGGCAGCACTGTCAGTGACAAGTGTGTGAAATCACTATTCAGGCCCCCCAAACCATAACACTGGCTGAAGAAACAAGATGGTTAAAATATATAATACATATATTTGAAATCTTTCTCTTTGCTTTCTGTTTTCTGACCTCAGGGGTTACTTTGAGGTATTGCTCCCCAGCTCAGGGTACTATAAACAGTTTCTGTTAAGATGACAAGCACTCATTTCTTCTCAGTGGAGTCTCACGTAATCACCTGTTCCAGGAGCTGGGGATTAGCAAAAACAAAAATAGTCATCCCAAAACTCTTAATAAAAGGATAAGACTTGGAGCACTGCTGAAGCATCATGAATAGAAAACCTAGTTTGTCCAAGAACATCCAGCAGTGCCCTCACAGATCAAGTCTGGTGCCCTCACAGATCAAGTCTAGTCTTCAGTGCCTGAGGTAAGTCCTCCCAGCAAGGTCACACAGCAGGGATGACTGTGGCATGACTCTGACCACCCAGCCAGGCCCATCAGAGGGGAATGCCACCACACTCAGCCTTGCATTGCTTTGCAGGCACACCTGGCCCAGGGTTGAGCAATGACATGAAAGGTGACATTCGATTACTGAGTCCGTGCAGCTCTGCTCAGGCTCTTCATCTAGGAGAGTGATGTAGATCTTCACTGTAAGCAGCTCCTGTGCAGTTCCATTTAAAATGCAGGGGAACCTGTCCATAAGCTACGGCCTCCATAGGAAAACTGAGAAGGTGCTGAAGGACTTGTACCACTGGGGTTATTCAGTCCGCTTTCTCGTGGAAAAGATATGTATGTAAACTCAGTTCTAACCTACAGCTCTGACTGTGTGAGCACACCCAGAAAGGATGGACAATTTAACACAAGTGAGATCTGTACAGAGTGACAGGGAGGTAGATCAACAGCGATGCAGGAAAAACAGAGAGAAAACAGAACTTCAGTGAAGAACAGCCAGGGTTCAAAAAACCCTATAGCCACTGTTCCGAAGAAAGACAAAAGAAGAGGCATGTGAATGTCATTTTGCAGATGTGGAAAAGCCCTAGGGATGCTAATGGGACTGTGTGAAGTCATGCTGCAGGGCCACAGCAGAGCCAGAGACTCAGCCTGGAATCCCTGCACCTTTATTCACCATCTTAACCACAAGACCATCTGTATAAGATTGGAAAGTACATTAGTGCTGTCCTTCCTGACACACTGATTAAAAATATTGCTTTTAAACTTAAAATATTCATACCAGAAAAAAAGCTCATGCTGCATTCCCAGCCCAGCCCAGCCCAGGGTACTATCTCTGGAAGCAGCAAAGAACCACCATGAATAATGCTGATGAAAGTGGAGGCTGACAAACTAACATGGGGAGGCTGAGCATGGTGAGGTAATAGGCAGCAGCTAAATTACTGACAAGTGCACACTGCAGCCACTGCAGCCCCTAAAATGCGGGCAGTGCAAGGGGGCTTCTGGCCAGCTTGTGTACACAGGTTTCTTCTCCACCAAACTAAGAACACAATGGCCAGAGTCTCACTCCGGAACAAAGTTAAACAGGCAGGAGGTTGAACCCTTCAGGCCTACATTCAGACGCAGCTCACTATCCCTAATGGCCCCTTCTGCGAGAAGACCTCGGGAGCCTCACAGCATACAGCCCCTCTATGCAGCTCAGTGTGATGACCTGGCAACGTGTGGGCAGAAATCAAGCCCGCTGCAAATAGGCAAGGTCTTCCTCCTAAACTCCCTTAGCTCATTTCCACTTTCCCAGGAGATGTTGTTGCTCCAGGGAAAGATATTTCTCTTTTCATGCTCCCAGTCACAGACTGTCTGAAAATTCCACAAATCCTCGCTGCAACTTTGGTCCTCAAATCTGGAACGTATGGAGAGACACCTCCCTAAGGCTGGAGTTAAGTCATACGCAGGGATGTTGAAAGAATAAAGTGCCTAGAAAAGCATGGGTGAAGGAAGAAACCACCACCCTTGGTAGGTGAGAGGAAGTAGATTATGGCAACAATTTGACCTATCCTCTCTCCTGTACCCAGGCTCAAATCCTTGAAAACCAAGGATCTGTCCAAACGTGAATGCCAATTCTTCCATGTTTCATCACGCTTAAGAGGTTCCCTCTGGCTGCATCTCTACCCCACTAACTTCCTTGATATGCCACATATCAAAGACCATGGGAACAGAAGTTAAACAGCACTACAGTGCAGAAACTTAACTGGGACGGGCTGTCCAGCTTGCCTTGGCAGCTTTAAAAACAGCTGAACGTCTCCAGCAGCTTGAACTCCAGCAGAAAAGCCCAGGGAGGGAGGTAGCTGGAATGAAATTATGTTTACACATCACCAGTCTCCACCGAAGCCCTGCCTGAGCTTCACCATCCCCGGTTGGGGGGACACTGTCACGCCCGATCATGTTGACACTGTCCTTTTAATGAATCCTTGGGAACAAGGGCTCAGCACCTGAGCAATCACTAGGCAGCCTGCGTGGCTGCAAGCCCAGATCTACTGCTCCTACCAAAATCTCTAATGAGAGAAAGATGCTGCCATGGCTGGCCCCGCGCTGTGTTTACAGACACTGTCTGGCAGCACAGCACGCTCTCTACCGTTTGGCTTCTGTCGGCATGGGGGAGAGGGAGAAGGGAGGTGAGTCAGCCCTTGGCCCCCTGCTCCCAAACAGCGATTGCTAATGCAATTACCCCAGCACGGCCAAAGCGCCGTGAGATGCCGCGGCAAACAAAGCTGAGCCTCCTTCCCTGCTCAACATCTGGGCAGCTGCCGCCACTCAAGTAAAGGCAGATGCTCTCGACTGTTCTGGGTTGGGCGTTCCCACCCAGCCCGCTGCCTGTGCTCCCTGGGACCAGGCAGGTGCCCGGGGGGCCAGCGGTCCCTCGGGAAGGCTCACAGATGAGCTGCATGGTGCCACCCTGCTGTTCAGAGACAGGGATCACAGCAGGGGTTAGTCTGCGGCTGCGGAGCTACTGAGGATGAAGATGACAGTTCACTTGTCTCTGGTGTGCACTGCACTGGTGCCTACCCAAACATCTTCTCTTCCAGTGCTGTGTCAGGGAGCCCACAATGGTCGCGGCCCACAGGGCTGTACCAGGGCTGCCTGCATGAGCAGAACACTTAATACTTCCTCTGTGGGTAGGCAGGAGGGTCCTGGCCAGGCAGTTTTGCACTGCAGGAGTGCCCTGCACCTCACTGCCATTTCAGGCACCCCACGTGCTGCTCCACGCTCCAGTCCCACCCATCCCAGCCCTTGTGCCAAATCCATTAATTGCTTTCCTTAATAGCACTCAGATAATTTGCAGCCCCGATTCCCCGCTCAGCATTAGCAATGCTCACCCACATGAGCACAGCCCCAGTCTGCCAGTTCCCAGCTGCTGGGACTTTCACAGACCCATCTTTGCTCCAAGCAGGACAAGTGAGAGCCCAAGGCTCAAAACTCACACATAAATGTGCCACTGCAACGCCCTGTCCCAACAAGATCCTGCCACGGATGGACGCTAATAACAATAATGAAGTAAAACCACAATTGCTCTGCGTACTCAGACTTTGCCAGCAGACAGGAAGAGTTGACCTATAGCCTGGCAGTCCCACAGCAAGGTTGTGGCACTGCCTCCACAGACCCCATGATTTATCTCCTGCCCTGGCACAGTGCACAGGATGTGTGCGGGGTCACAGCAGTATTCAAGCACTTTTTAGGGGTGCATCCTGAGACTTGCACCGGCTAAGACTGTCATACTCACGTTTGATGCAGCGGTTTGTGCCTGGAGCTGTGGTCCATCCTGGGCAACACTGTCTGCCACAGACATTTGGCCTAAGCAGAGAGACAAAGCAGTGTGGTTAGGAGAGTGGGAAGCTGAGGTCTTGCTACAGCCATCACCTCTGAGTCACCCATAAAATTATTTCCTGCAGCATCTGATATTTCCTTCCAGATGGACCAGCAGCTGAGATCAAAACCAATGGGACAAGGGCTGAGTTGTTTAAGTGCTTGGAAAAGAAACCCCCAAGGATTGTGAATGCTGCAGTGTGAGCAACCCCTGAGAGAGTAGCTCCCTTTTGAACCGGCATTATGCTGGATTCCTGGCACAGCACTCAGAGGAACCATTTTCCTCCTGAGAGCAATTGGAGGCCAGCAGCCAAAGATCATTAAAGATCTCATGGTTCTTCACGGTACTGGGGTGTAAATTGGGCCTGATTTCAACTTTGGTCCTAGTATCTCACTCTGCAAATATCCTGAGCTGCTTCAGCCGAAGACAACACTTCATTCTCCCCCTAACTGCTGCTGCCTGTTGCTGTTCATTGCTCAGCCCTGCCCTGGGAGGGATGGCATGCCAGAAGCTGCACGCTGGGACGCTCCCCAGCTTGCTCTCCCTTTGCAAGCACCCCAGTCCTGCATTTGTTATCTGTCTCTAGTGCAGTGACCCAGGGGGCTGAGGACTCTCTGGTGCTATGAAATTTGTGTCTGCCTGATGTGCACAGAGCTACACTCATTCCAAGATGCTCAAATCATTTCCACGAGCGTTGAATCCAGGATTTTGCTGCAGTAACTTTTTGACTGCCCTTACATAAATGGCATCCTCCCCACCTCTCCTTTCTTATGTGTTTTCAGGTAGGGATGACTGTCGACATACAGCTATCACAGACAGTGCTGGGCCTCTAAGAGGTGCCCTGCAATGCCCAAGCAGGCAGCTAATGCTGCTTCCTCTGGTCACGTCATATTTAAGTGTCTATAATGAGAAGGAATAACAAGTTCCAGGGTGCTCTCCAAGAGTATTACTCATCATGGAGGGAAGATTTTAGGAATAGGTAACTTTTGCATGTCTAGGTAGATGAGAAAGAACAGTTGTCAAAAGATAGAAAGTTAGAAATAGCCTGAAAGCTCTGGAAATCCTCTGCAAACAAAGTGGGGAGTATGGTTTATTTCTAATGCTGGACAAGGCAGTCAGAACTGCTGACAGAATTTACAGGAACCACAGAAACACGCACATTTGTCTTCTGGGTTGACTTTAACATGAACACAGCAGGGTCAGAGGAAGATCCTGCTCTGAACTGGCATCCTCCTGACTCCTGCATCCACACGGCATGAGATGAGACTCCAGAAGTTCCAGGGCTCAAGCTGTGGGGCGCACATTTTAGGAGTGCCAAGGACAGTGGGTGCCAGGTATGCCAAGGATTGTTCTGGTGCTCCCAAATGAAGCTGCCTGTAGGGGTACAATTGCTCCATGTGGGAAAGGGAAGTGGTCTGAGAAGCCACATAATTTTAAAGTGTTATCTAGTCCTTCAGGATCAATGTTTTATTACTCTGGGCAGATTTTTACAGTGAGAAAGCACTTAAATTCCTTTGATGTAACTTCCTGCAAGCACAACGAGCCAAAGTAATTCTAGCACGCACTCATACCTACTCTGGCTGGGCAAGAGCACCAATTTCCAGCATTTTGTCTGTCAAGCCAAAGAGATGTATGAGTCTCTTCTATAAGACATTGTCAGAAAGCATCCAATGAAAAAAAAACCCTTCCTTTATTTACTGCATAAGAGCTCACAAGGCCTTAAACATTTTTAAGGCGTCCTGATAAGTAAAAAGAGAAAACGATTGAGCTGGAGCAGGTCTTTGGGTAATTAAGGTCCAGAGAGGGACTCCACTCCAAGCAGCAACATAAACATCTTTGCTTAAACTGTCACAGCTCCCATTCTTCCTTTGGCACAGGTGAAACACACCTCATAAGTCATATTCAGTCTGTTCAATGAGAAAAGCCCTTGCCCTTTCCCACCTCAACTTATCCAGATAATCGCATTTCTTGTAGGCAAAATAGCTACCTTCTCCAGAGAAGCTGTTTTGGCATTGAATCATACTATTAGCTCTTCATGGGATTAAAGTTTAAACTCTATCATCTACACCTCTCACAGGCATGCTGGACAGAGCATGTTGCTAGCTGCTCTCAATGCCAACACCAAGCCAGAGATCATAGGAAGAAAGATACAAGGTTAAAACAGACAGGGGCCCAAGCCTGAGCAGACAAGACCACTCCTGAAGTCATGAAACCCCTGTTGGGCTCAGCACAAACCTCTCATTAAAAGAGCCACTCTGTGTCATTGCCAACCCCAGACACGAGCTGCCAGCCCCAGGCGAAGGGGCTGGTGCTGACGCCAGCACCATCCAGGGCAATGTTCCTGGAGGGAGGACAGCCCAGCCTGCAAAGAAGGGAGCAGCCTGGCAGGGGTGCCCTCAGAGGCAGGGGCAGAAGGAATACTGGGATGGGAATGTTCTTTCCTGCCGTAATGACCTGGATGAGAGAATAGGAAGAGATGGAGGCAGGGAGGACCTCCAAGACTGGAAATAAGCAATTGGAAGGAACAACATGTAGGTAGTACTGGAGGGTAGAGAAGAACCATGACTATTTCCTGATGAAAGCCCAGTGAGCAAGACCTCACAGAGCATGAGGCACAGGTAAGTAAGCGTATCAGCTGCAGAAAAATAGCTATGAGAGCTTTGCTGCATGGGACCCATTCCTCAGCAAGTCTGGTTCTACTTAAAGTATTTTGTTGTCATTTGCCTGCTTTGAACACCATGTGGTTTGTACCGCCTTACAAAGAATTCAGAACTAATCCCATGAAGTTTAAGTAGCATGGCATGTTTACAACATTGTGGGGTGGTGCTTGAGAGAGAGTGGTGGCCTCCCCATCCATTTGTCCTGCTGCACACGACACCACCAACACTTTAGGCAAGGATGTGGCTCAAGCCTGAGCCCCCTGTGGGGCATGTCCAGCCCTGGGCCTCCCCGTCCAGCGCTGCTTCTGGAGAACAAACGAGTGGCAGCGTCCCTCCAGGTCTGGTGTCACCACAACGGGGGTGAGTCCCGAGGAGCTACCTGCAGACACCGAGCAGGCTCTGATCACCCTTCATCGCACAGGGAACAAGGACTTCCAAGGCATCAGGCAGAGCTGCCCGGCAAGAGGACCCGCTGGGTGCCGTAACACACCAAGCCCCTGGCAGATCTAACAATGACGTAAGCCACAGCCATGTTCATAACTTTGAAGCATTCAGCAGCTGCCCGAGCTTAGCATGCAGGTTTTCTCCTGCTTACCCGCTCCTTGGAACAGGAAGCACAGCAGCAAGGAAATGGGAGCATGACTCTCACCCTCATCCAGGGCAGCCTGGGCTGCAGAGGGACCAGAGGACGGGTGGGCATGTGGAGGGGTCAGCAGCTCTCCCAGCTGGAAAGAAACTCAACACAGTCCCAGATCAAAGCAGAAGGGAAGACATGTCCTCACATGGGTCTTGCAAGCTGAAGTTCCACTGAACTTCACACGAAGTCATGCTCCATGGGATGCCCTAATCCCAGCCCTAACACTGATGCCAAAACAAGCCTTCAGCAAACGATCAGTCTTTCCTATCTCTGTCTCCTTATCAGTGGAATAGGTTAATTAATGTATTTGCCTTCCCAAGGGTCAGGTCACCTAGCACATATCCTTGGAAATGAAACATTGCTGAGAACATTCAAAGACACTGAGACTTGATTGCTTGTAACACTGTGCTGCTACAGGGCTCATGGGCCACTTAGCACCTTCCAAAACAGTCCCCAGCCCAGCTCAGACCAAAGCAGACAGAGACCATTTCCAGTAGCCAGTTCTCCTTTTTTGGAGAGAAAGGGCATTGAATAGCTCAGACAGCTAAATAGCCACAGTGCCAGAGAAAACCCTAAGGCATAGCTCAGGGCATTTCTGGGAAAATGCTGACTGGGGCACTGGATCCATATCTCAGCCTCTGCTTCAAGTGCCAGGTACACCCTGAGGCCCCCAAAGAGCACAGGCAGCAGTAAGCAACTGCAAACCAAGCTTGTTCTTCATTCTGTGGCTGGCATGCACCATCCATGCCCAAGTATAATCCCTGGCATTTTGGGCTTGGTGTACAGGAGCTCCCAGGCACTATTCACCAATCTGCTCCTTTTCTGGGATAGACAGCTCCAGGAGACTCCCCACAGAGCTGAAGCCAGTGCCATGAAGCCTCCCTGCACCCAGAAGTACCATTCATAGCCCTGACTGGATGCACTGGCACAACCTTCGACTTGAGCAAAGGAGCTGCCACAAGCCACTCCTTCATCCCCTCCTTTGTTGCTGCAGCCAGAGGCCACCCTCAGGATCAAACCCGGGCTGTGCAGAGGTACCCAGGATGAGAACAGCCTGCAAGATCTTGCAGTGTTATCTTAAACAAGAACCAAGCAACCGTAACAGGCACCAGGGGGAAGGAAAACAAGAAAACAGTAGTAAGATCATGGCTTTTACAGCAATGATCACACACTGTTTCTGAAGAATTCAGTAGAACCCTTTTTTTCACCACTTATTTTAATAGCAATCTATGCATCATCTTTCAGCTTCACACAGAACTCTGTGCTGCCAGATATGCTGACTCCATTCAGGCCATTTACAGCATCCTCACAGGAGGCCAGAGGGACCATTAGATCATCAGGTCTGCCTTTCTACTGCAGGAAAGTGAACTTCATCCAAATGCGTATGAAATATTTGCAGTCAGACCCAGTGAAGAACATTAGCAAAAGACTATTGGCATCGATGAGTCACTGAAAACCCTCTGCCAAGTCCACATCAGCATTAACTGCCTCCACTCCTGAGCAATCCTATAAACACATTGCAGCAAGAACCTATATGCCACAAAGCCTGGGTAAAGCAGGATTATACAGCCACAGATGGGGTCTACAACAGCAATTAAACAGGAATTGGGGTGTAGAGTGCCCAAAAAGAAAATGGGAGGGAGAAAGAACGAGTCTGAGACTCTCTGCCTGCTACCTGGGAAGCCTCACATGCCCCTGGAAACTGTCCAGGCAGGTAGGCACCAGAAGTAGAGGCTTCTCCAGATTACTCTCCCATTACCCACCTTCCTCATCACTGTGACCCACTCTCCCAGCCACGGGGCAGAAGAACAAGGGGGACACATCCCAGGAGACACAGACATAGAGGGAGATGCCCACAGTGTCCTCCCAGCAGGACTGGCCAGCCCAAATTAGTGATGCATCCAGCACACAAGTACAGTCATAACTGGATGTGTCAGGGCTACCCTACCCCACAACACTCAAGAGGAAAATCCTTCCAGTCAGGTGAGCTGGATAAACAGGAATGTTAAGCTGAGCACAGCAAACAGAGATGTTTTCAGGACTGGGTTGTTTTCCTCACTCAGTGTCAGAAGTCAGTAATTTTCTGCGATGTTTGCTGGGATATCAAAGTCACCTCACAGTGAGTCTTCTGGAGAAAATACTAAGACCCAGCTCTTGCAAGTCTTGAAGTCAGACGCATTCATGAAATTGTTTGTACAAGTCACATCACACCTGCAAAAAGGTCAGACATGAGCAGGATGGCAGACACATCCAAAGAGTCCCCAGGAAAGAAACTCAATCTTGGGTATGCAGCTATCGGACAAGGTGAGAAAATAATTATCTAGAAAAACATATAGTACCAATAAATGGGTTTTTTCAACTACAGAACTCTACAGGGCCCCTGGATGTACCAGCAGAGAGCTCTGACTGGAGAACCTGGAAAAGCAACACATGTAGGAGTTGAGATTTTTAGCCAAAATAATTGTATAAACAAATAGTCACCGGGGTTTAGTGTGCCTGCAAAGTTACCTGAGTAAGGGAAAACGAAGGTTGTCATGTCAGAGACTAGCAGGAGTTCAGTGTAAATAGCAGAACAGAAAATATCCCACCTGGATCAAAAATGAAACATCACAAACTGAAGTTTTTTAGGGGCCCTGAGTTTCCTGGATGAAAATGTGTCTGGTGCAGCAAGGGGCATAAGAAGATGGATGAAGTGGAAGGACAGAGTCTCACAGAATGGCTGGGGGCAGCAGCAGCTTGCTTTCCATGAGGAGCAATGCCACGTGGTTACGCATGGACAATTATTTCAGCTAGGCTTTCTCTTAAGCTCTGAAGACAGTAGGTTATAGAGAAGTTTCAAAAGTGCCACTTTGGACTCCAGAACAGACAGAAAGCCATTATAGGCACTTTCCAGAACTGAAGTTCTTGGGGATTGGAGAAAGCTCTGTATTCCCAGCTTTGATCTTCCAGTGCAGAGCAGAGGCAGAAAGTGCAGCAGAGCCTGCAGGAGAAACACAGCACTAGGACACAGCTCTTCCTTCCTTTAAGCTTGGATGCACTTGGATGGCACTCTCAGATATAGATGGTAACAGGTAAACTGCATCTAAGTGGTGGACCAACCATCCCTGTTTACAGCCTGGATTAAGGGATGAAAGCTACTTGCAAAAAGGTTCAGCGCTCTTCTGAGCACAGTGTGAACCTTGGGGCTGCCCGCATGCTCCCGACAGCAGTGCAGGCCAGCTGTTGTCACCAGAGGCAGCTGCAGTCTGAAAACAAACATGCTACGTATCAGATGACTCAAATTCAACTAAACTGCTACATGATCCCAAAGCGACACCAACAGCATTCCAGCTGCAGAAAGGGTACAATCTTTCTGAGTCCAGAAAGTCTAAATCTGACTGAGAAGGACTGGATCTTCCCAAGACTCCCTCTCTGGGTGGCTGACAAACCAAGATAATGAGCTGGGTAAGCTCAGAACACATATGTCTAGCTGTTAGCAACACTTTATGTATCAAACATAATGGAAGTAGAGAAAACTTGGTGCTTCTGTGGATCTGTCGAAGGAAAGTACACAGAGTGGCACAGAAAACATTTCTGTCTCAAAACTTTGCAAGGAGATGAGTATGGGAGAGAGAAAACTCAGAGACAGACCTTTTGTGTTCTAGTGCAGCTCCCCACCAGATGTTAGCAGAGGACATTTCTGCCCATGTCAGAGGGCTGTAAACCCAGAGCCTGCCCCCATAATCCCCCTAGCAAGGCTCACATGGGAGCGGACACACGCAATGCCACATGGGTTAGTCAAACTCCTGCGCGATGGGTTTGGTAGCCCTGCCCAGGTGGCAAAGGAGCTAATCTCGAAGGGCAGCAGCCACGGGGAAGCAGCGAGGGAACTGCAGAGGAAGGGGCCCTGGGCTGAAGAGTACATCAGCCCCGCACCAGACGTCCCGCTCGCAGGCTCCCCTCACAACCGAGCAGCTGGCCTCGCCATATGATATCCCCTCCACCTCCACAGGGCTGTAGCCAGAGACTGGAGCTGGAAGCAGCCCTGCCAGGCAAGTCATAGGAAGCCTCCTTCGGCTGAGCCAACTGAAGCCATGGGAAGCTGCGGCGTGGAGTGCTTACAAGGGGCCCATTATGGGAGGAAGGAGCCAAGAGGCCAGGTACCTGCAGCAAGAGAGGCAGCAGACAGACTCCGTTCCGCAGAGCCAAGCAAGCCCCTCCAGCCTCTCCACCACCTATATCATACTACATCCCCCCCGGCAGTCCCCCACCCTGCATGCCTCCCAGGACGGCCGTGGGCATCTCCGGAGGGCAGCTGGGACACCCTGCCCGCTGCCGCGCAGCTGTCTGCCAGCCGAGGCCCCGATCTGCCAGAAGGGCATTACATCCCAACACTCCTGAACCACACAGCCCCACGACTGGCAGACGGCGGCCCACGCACGCTCAGGTCACACGCCACGCCTGCGTGCACACCGACACACACGCACCCACGAGTGGCCGGGAGCGGCGCGGCCGCAAGTGCGGGGCAGACGCGCCGCACGACAGCGAGCGCCCGGGGGTTCCCACGGCGCTCCGGACCCGGTCGCGGGGAGCACTGCCCAGGCATCCCGCGGGGGACGTGGCAGCGCCGGGAGCGCCCGTGGGATGGAAAAGGAGATGCATCACGGGGCTCGGGATGGGACCTGGCCCCTCCGTCCGGGGTTCCCCAGCGCCGGGACCACCGGGGCTCACGCTACGCACCCCCGGCAGGATCCACCCCCGGCCGCAGCACTTACCCCGCCATCCTCCCTCTGCCGCTCGGCTCCTTCGCCCGGGGCACGACTCGCGCTTTCAGCCCGCTGCCCTGCCGCTGGCGGGAGGAGTCCTGCCTGTTCCTCTGTCCTGCGCCGGGACCGAGCCCGGCATCGCCCGCTTGGCCCCGGGACGTGGGCAGCCCGCGGTCGGGACGCTGCCTCCGGCCGTCGGCACCGCTCGGGCTCCCCGCGGCGGCCGCGGAGCCGCGATCCACGTGGAGGGCGGCGGGGAGGGGCCGTGACGGTGGAGGGGACCGGGACGCAGGGGACAGGCCGTGCGCCGTGCCCACCGCCCCCAGGGCAGCCCCCCGGCTCCGGAGCCGCGCCGGCAGCTCCCCGGCCCCCGGCTCCAGCCTAGCCGCCGAGTCCGGCCGACAGCGGGCGAAGCCCAGGAGGACGGCGAAGGTGAGCGGGAGGAGGCTGGCGGCAGCGCCCCGCATGGTGTCAGCCGGTGGCGAGGGGAGACGGGCGGTGCGGAGCGCTCAGCGCCCGGCTGGCATCCCCCGGCGGGCGCGGGGCAGCGGGGACCGCCGGCTCTCCGCCCCCCGCTCACCGCCCCATCCCGTTCCGGGACTCCGACGGGACCTGCCGCCCACTGGGGCCGGGGGCGCAGAGAGCAGTGCTGAGGCAGGGGAGAGGGCTGCCGGGTGGCCCCCGCTGGAGGAGGAAGAGGAGAAGGGCGGCCGGCCCCGCTCGCCGGGCTGCCAGCGAGATCCCGCGCTCCGCAGGCAGTTCCAAGCACCTTCGCGCTTGCCTCTGGCACTGGCAGCGCCTGGAAGGGATGGAGGGTTTTATTTTTGGAAACCTCCCCCTTTGTGTCTTTTTGATGCTGACATCCCCCCTCTCCAGAGGACACGGCTCGGCCCCCCTTCTTAGGAGAGGAGACATTCCAGCAACACCCACTTTGGCAAAGGGAAACAAACTACAACAGAGAAGCCTTAACCCCTGCCTGGCCAGGGAGACCCGGCCGCCGCCGGGGTGGAGCGGCCCCGGCTGTGGGGTGCACGGAGCAGAAGACACGGATGCCAGAAGAATACACCGCTGCCCCATAGCATCTGGGGACGTCTGGAGCTGCATCAGCACCGCTAGCCCTCTCGCTGCTCTGGATCGCGTCTATCAGGAGAAAGGCACGGCAATGGGAAGAGCCTTGTTGGCTATCCCACGCTGGCTCCAGAGCTCTTAGATCCTCTCAACCCCATTCGGGGCTTTATAATCTTCTTGTATAAGTCCAGGCTAGAAAAGGACCCACCTATAAGCTTCAGGTCCTTCAGCCTGAGAGATCTTTCAGGAGACATATCCCAGGAGCTTACAGTAGATGTCCATCCTTCCCCCCATCTGCCTCTGCCTGAGCACCAAGAGGTCGAGGGAGGACTTAAAATGACTGCTTTGCTTTATATGCGCTGAGAAAGACTGAGAGAAGTGTAGGAGGAGGGAGAACAGGGGCACAAATCCCCTTTCAGCCACACACATCAGCGTGTCCTTGTGCTCTGCCACATCTCTACAGATCTCTGCTGTTCTTGGCTATCTTGGGCAAGGAGCAAATCCTCCCACTGGAGTGCAGACACTGCCCTTTATTTAGGGTGAGCTCATCCCAACCCACAGAAGCACCGGTTACCTTAGTGGGTGGCTAAAGGCCTCTTGCTGCATCTCTACATGCAAAGAGGCAGAGGAGGGCACCACAAATGGAGATACTCACTGGATTCTGTCCCTGCGGTAGGTCCTGTGGTGACCTTGAGTGCAGCAGCTGGATTTCTGCAGGAGAATACAAGGAACTGTATGTGTGCACAGAGTGATCCTTTGGGTGCACCTTTATGTCCTCCAGCAGCCCACAGGGTAAGGGCTCCAGCAGCCAGCTGCTGCAGCTCAGCCACTGGGTTGAAAAGGCAAATTGTCCTATCAGTCTGTGATTTTATCTGATTTCTTTTCTCCCTTTTGATATGTGGGATGACTGCAACATAGGGCTACTGGCTCCCCTTCTGTGCCCACTGCTCCCCCAGCCCATTACAGCCCCATCCCACTGATGCTCCTCTTCCTTCAGCCTCTCCTACTACAGGTGCTGCCTTCCTTGTGCTCACCAAGCTGCTTTCCAACAGCTTTGTGGCAGAGGAGTCTGTCCAGCTCCCCTGGTTCAATCTCTCCAGCCTCCAGCAGTTGTGCTCCTAAAGCCTCTCCTATTTGAAATGAGTGGCTCCATCTCCCTTCTTTTCATTGCCCCTTGACTTTTAGGCTCTCTCAGACCACAGCCACCCACTTCTTGGATGGGAGCACTGCTGCCTAACCCCCAGCATGCAGAGGATCTGGGAAAGGAGCAAAAGCACAGGGAGTGAATCCCCCTGAGAGCATGCTGCGTCTGGAGTGGAGCATGACCTCAGCACATCCCTTCTAGCTGGGGATGGCAAGTGAGGGAGATGGGAGGTAACTTTGCAGATGAGCAACTGTGACCAGAATAATGGGCAGAGTGGGTTCAGGCTTTACCTTGGCGCTGGCAGCTGGCTTACAGGGCAGCAGAAGTACCAGAGGATGCTTTGGCACTTCCTGGGATGCAATCAGCTTGCGTCTCTATCCTGTCTGGGCAGAGACAGTCACTTGGGCGGGAGTTTGCATGGCTGTGGCTATCATAAGCAATGCCCAGTAACAGCCGTGGCTTGTTTCTTTGTTCTGAGGAAGAAGAATGTCCTTTCCATCCTCACCTAATTACTTTCTTATGCAGCAGTGGAAAGAATGCTTGTGCCTAAACCTGACATGAGAAAATTATCAATGCCATAAACAAAGCCATAAACAAAGCCATAAACAAAGCAGCCAAGAGCCGGGGTAGTGCTCAAAGCCAGAGCAGAAGACCCCAGAACAGGGGGCACAAGTAGATTCTTCCTTCCTGGAGGTGCTGGATCACCCCAGAGAAGAAGATGACTTGCAGCATCCCCAGGGGACAACACGTGCACAGGAGCCTGCACTTGGGGCACCAACGGCAGTGGGGCTGCAGGAGCTTGTGCCTCCCTAGTGGGGCTGAGCAATGAGATGTGCAAACCCAACAGAGCCATCAGCGGCCCCCTGGCACCTCTTGCAGCCGCCCCTGGCTGCGGTGGAGCCTGGCCCAGGGAGTTGGCATCCCTTCTCAAATCAGCTTAGCTCTGTGTTTACAGTAACCCCCTGGAGCTGGACACTGAGCTTCTTGCAGCCTCGCACATGCAAACACTCTTTAGTTTTTCAGGGATGTTTGATCCCACAGAAGTGCTGCAGCAGAACAGGGGTCAGCTGAGGGCAGTGGCCCCCAAGCCCCCCACCTGAGGGCTGTCTGGCACAAGGAGCTGCAGGCACAGGGGTTGTGTGCAGGTGCTCCATGGCTCATATTTGGCCATTCCCAAAAACAAACCCACTGGAAACGGGGAAGGGCAGGGTGTGTGGGGAGTCCTAGTGCAGGTTGGGCTTCAGCATGCGGCTCAGTGGGGGCTCAGCAGGCAAACACGAAATACCTCATTGCTCAGGAACTCACACAGAGTGCGGATGGCAGAGGGCAGTGTGGATGGTTGGGCTGCTTGCTTCTGAGGTCAAGCCCACACTTGGGAAGAGAGAGCAGCAGCAGCAGAGTGAGGATGGGGCAATAAGCTGGCAAGCAGGGTTTGACAGCCCAGCCCCCAGCAGCAGGGAGCACACAGCTCCTCTGGGGACGTGACCTTGAGGCAGACAGCTCAAAGTGCTTTTTGCTGCCTTCCCTTAATTCACCATGTGGCCTTCTAGGCAGCAGAAACGGCACCAGAGGAGAGTCCGAGGGCAGGTGCAGTTGCAGCACCTCAACAAGTCTGTGCTTTCTAGGGCCAGGGCACTGAGCTGAATGAGGCAGACCTGGCAGCCAGTTCAGAAAGCAAGGGGCTCATCAGACCCTGCAGAGAAGAGAAGCAAGTGTGGCCTGCCTTGATGACACTTCTCACCTGCCCTGCCTGTGGCAGAGAGGGTGGGGTGCTTGGGCAGCTGAGGATCAAAGCCACAGGGCCAGAGGCAGAGGGGTCAAAGCGGGCTGTGACCTGGAGAGATGAGCATAAGTCACATCATCTTGAGCCCTCTCAAAGGATAGGGAGAAGGGACTCCTCAAGACTGTGCTGGTGGGGGCTGCTCTGTGCTAGGCCCCCTCACACCTTCATTACCCCACCCATTGGGTCCACAACAGCTCTGCACAATTCCCTCGGGGCGGTAACACCTGGGAGCCATGCTTCCAGGGCCAGTTGGCCCTCAGATGTGGCTCCTGGCACTGTATCCCTTCGATTAATTAGCCCCTTTTCTTCCTCTTCAGAAGGGTTCACAGCCCACATGTGCTTCTTCCTCTGCTGAGAGCATACCCGTAACGCACTGCAGATGGGACACATTCCATGGATTCAGAAGCTGCCTGCAGCTCCCGCAGAGGAAGAAGGAGTGCTCCCCTTGCTCAGGGCTCAAGGGCAGGGAAAGGTTGGCCAGCCTCACTGGCTTAAAAATCGGAGCGTGGAGCCACCCTTGTAGAGGTACAAACTCACAGCTTCTCTGAAAAGAGCCATCTCACACCAGGAGGGAGAACATGGCAGCTGTGGAGAGCTGGATAGAGAAACAATTTCAAGGCAGCAGTACAGAGAGATCTCTGGAAAGGATCTCTGTAACCATGGGCATCAGAGAGACAGGAAAAGCAGCTTCTGAATTTGCAAACACAGCCAGCAAATCCTCCACGGACAGCGTTCCCACCCATTGCCTTTGCCATGAGATACACACCGCTCAGCACATTCATACTTCTGGCACCCAGGGAAGTAGACATTCCCACCCAGCAGACAAGCCACTACAGCCAGACACACAACGTGGCCCTTCAGCCACCTCCACACACTCTTGGTGCATCCCTCAGAGCAGTGGGGTACATCTTGGCTTCTCCTTGGGAGGAGGCTGCCAGCAGGCAGCTAAGAGCTGTGTAAGCAGTGGTTTGTTGTCAGAAAACAGCAGAGAAATTGTCCAGAAGTTCCTAGTCTAAAGCCAAGGTTTGCTGGTTTCATCGTTCCTTCTGCTTTCATTTAACCAGGGCAATCTCTGAGATGGAGGCACAGACCAGGCAACTGGGTATCCTACAAGTGGATTTCTTGATCAAGCTGTTGTCTAAGCCTATGTCCGTGTACTACCAAGGGCTGAGACCACATGCTGAGAAAGAGGTTTCAAGAGAAGACAAAGACATGCCGCTAGGAAAAAGAAACCTGGAGAGCAGGACCAGATGGCAGAACCCAAGGGATGGGAGCTCAGAGTGAGGCAGAGAGGAGATTGCTGTGGGCTACTGCTGTAGAAAGGCCCTGGTTGGGCTGGCTGCAGAGCACAGCTGGTTCCTTATTTATCCATCACACTATTTAGAGCCCGTTTGGCAACTCCTCGGGAGAAAAAAAGGACTGCTCAGTTAGAATGGGATTCATGCAGAGCTACAGCAGCTCAAGGGAGTCTGTCCATTTATAATTAATGAAGTCCTTTTTGAAATGATCTGACTGCAATCTTCCCTCTTCCCAAGAGGCTGGTCTAGCCTCTCTGCTTCTTCAATACCTGTGGCTGGAACTGCACGTGGTGGCGAACGGGGCCTGAAAATCAGGAAAGCCTGGTCATGCCTGAGGAGCACAGAGGCTGCCCTGACCAGGAAATCTATTCCATCACACGTTCCCTGCGGAACAAGCCTGCTCAGGACACCAGCCAGGTGGGGGACTTCAGCTGCTCCACTCATTTGTCAGCTGTCCTCACTAAGGAAGGAGAGGGAAAGGGAAAGGGAAAGGGAAGAAGGAAGAAGAACATCTTGCCATTTTTATGGGTTGTGACCCAAGAAGAGGGAGGTCAGGGCACTGCTGAAAACAGTGTGGAAAGGGCCCTGGTAGTGTGAATTTCCATAACCTTCTCTTCCCCTTTTCGCTGGGGTCTCAATGCCAGGAGGCTATTCCTGTGGCAGCTATTGAACATCAGCATGTCACAGACTGGAAGGGAACAGGGAAGCAGGAACAGCAGCTTGAGGGTATGCAGGGAGCCTGAGGTGCTCTCCTAGGTGAAAAGTCTCCCTTCCTGGTGTCTGGTACAACTTCACAGGCAGCACTTCTGAAGGAAACCACAACCTGTAGAAAATATAAGAGATGCAAATCGGTTGATCCAGTAGTGAGGACAGAAGAAACTAAGCAATGCCCAGACTATGATGAAGAAGCTCTTCCTGAGAAATTCCTCTCATGCTGAACTTCTTAATAACAAAGAGATCAGAAAAAACCAAACCTGAATCAAACTTCGAATTCTACAGAGTGTTTGCGATTCAAGTAGTTTCATTCCTACTTCTGATTCCAAAGCAATCTTCCTAAAAAGCAATGATTAATTTCCTTCAGGTTGCTGTTTCTTCCTTAAGACTCTCATCATGGCTGCCCAGGGCATGGGGAACTTGGACTTTAAGTTCTTCAGCCCATCAACTTTGCATAACAGAGTAAAACTGATGATGGTAGATCCTGAAATAAGAATGATTGGTGGGGCTGATGTTATATCTGCATATTAGTTTGGTTACTCTGCCATCCTGAGATTGCGGGCTTACACTCATCACAGGATTTTAGGTGCTTTCCTACCAGTTTGGGCACTGCAATCGCTGCATGAGCAGTGATCTCAGCTCATTACAATGCAGTGATTTCAAGGGAATGTTTAATAGCTTATTAATAAGTGAATCTTAGGGAACTGAAAAAAGTGGCAATTATTGGGTGGCATGTGTTAGAGCTTAAATAGTTAGTCATCACGCTACAGACTAGTGCATTGACACTTTACAGTCCCATTGGGTAATTATTGGGATTAGGCTGAGTACCCAATTTCCCAGCTATGACTTCATAGGCTGGGAATCCAGCTCTCTGGTGACATCACAGCTCCACAAGTCTCCCTCACTAGTTGCCATGCTGACTACTGTCACCCACTCTACACATAGGTGTCGCACACAGCCTTTAAGAAAGGACCCACACTCTTACAGGAAATAAGAATAATGATGAATGAGAGTCTAACAATGAAATAAACACAGGCCAGCTGCAGAGAAGATGAGCAAAGCCCCCTTTCTTGCCACACCATGTCAGGTCATAATCTTCTGAGAAACACAAGGAGCTTGAGATGGGGAAGCATCCCCTTCCCACCCAGACAGGGGCCATGCCAGGCACAGAAGTCCATAACATGGTTAGAAAGATGGCATTCATGATTCTCTTACCTCTTCCAGAGGAGTTTGGAGCTAAAGACAAAAGCAGGGACAATGTTCTCTGATGATGATGATGATTACCTCTGTGCTCAGATCTGGCATGCATTTTCAGGCTATGCCTGTGCCTTCCCATCCTCTCCCCTTTCCTCATTTCAGCCCATCTGAGCAGGCAAGGAAGACTTGCACAGCTCAAGCACAAAGCAGTGCCAGCAGCACAGGCGGCCACCTGCCTTCTCTCGAGGCTGGCAAGCCCTGACAGCAGAGGTGGCAGCTGAGGAAGGCAGCTGGCACCATCGAGGTGGGAGAGACCCTCTCCTTCCTCCCTCCCAGAGCCAGGCCCTCTGCATCCCTGAGCCAAGGGAAGCTCCTGGACGGTGGCAGGGCTGAAGGAGGTGGGGAGCTCCTGATATTTCTAGGGAACATCCCTGCATCAGCAGCATCAGGTCAGAACTGCCTTTGCACAGCTTTGAGGCTGTGCAAGCTGGGCTTGTCTATGGGCAGCTCCTGCTGCAGAGGACCAGGAGGAAGGCAGACAGGGCTACAGAGCAGAAAAGTTCTTCCCCAGCCAGGAGGGCAACCTGAGAGCAGATGAAAATGAAGCAATAGCACTAGCTAGCCTTATGCCCACTGTAAGGGACATGGGGATGCTGAAGGCTCCTGGCTGGCCACAGGGCATGGCCAGGGCCACCCCAGGTGGTGAGAGAAGTGCTGTCTCTGGGGACCCCTCTCAATGCCACTTTGGTTTCTTGTTCCACAAGGAGATGGGACCAATATGGCCCCTGGCCTGAGTCACCCCGACCTTGCTGCCTACCTTCAGCAAAGGCAGCTGCTCCTATGGCAGGTTGCTCTCAGTCAGGCTCTGCTTCCCTGCAAGCTTGACTGGATCTGTGGGAGCTCTGGAGGGTATGAACATCACTGACAAAAGGTTTAGGCTACACAAATCACAGAGAGGTAACAGTGGAGCTAAAATCCTATGTGAGAGCAAGTTTGGGGATCTGGGGAGTAGAGCAATAGGCTACCAGCATGGACCTCATGTCTCAGTTTGCAGGCACCATGTGTAACTGAGGTGGTGTGGTATCAGCACCTTGTGCCCTGCCTCATCCCCACCATCCACAAGCTTCCTGTCAGCCTGCACCGAGGGCTGGCTGTCCTTCCCACACCAGAGAACTGGTGCCCCTCTTTGGTAGCCCACTGCTGCCACCAGTCCTTCCACTGGGACTGTGCTTCTCCCCAACACAGCTTTCAGAAACCAGATCCAGGCCCAGCAAGACACCTTTCCCAGCCCAGAGGGAACACCTGTTTTTCAGGACAAAAGTGCATGTGAAGTTTGGCCCAAGGAAGCCGCTGCCGCACTTATTTTAGTTCCCATGGCAATCCAGCAGGGAGGGGCTCTGACCTGCAGTGCCTCCCAGACCACAGAGCTCCTGGGGACGTCAAGAGAAACCACAGGGGCTGGTGGCTGGCTCTAGCCCTGTGCCTCCTCACCAGGAGAGATCCAACCAAGGCCAATGCACCCCAGGGATGCCTCTGTGTTACCCATACAAGCAGGGCAGCCTCTTCTGCGACAGCTCCAGTGCTGCTAAGCAGAGCCTGGGGGATGAGGGATATTCTGGCTTGCCCCTTTCTTCCCTCGCAGTCTGACTCTGAGTTGATGTGAACTACAGCTGACCTAGAGCTCTCTACCTCACCTGTCCCTGCCCTAGTATCCATATCCTATATGGCATCAGCCTCTTGGCCCCTGCTCAGTTCAAGCCTCCAGCTGGCTTTAGAGCCACTGCTAGAAACATTATAGCACACCTGTTCTTCAGATGAGGGTTTACAGCCAAGGCTAGCACATCTGGATTGTAAAATAGACATTTGGAAGTTTATCAACATGTTTCCAAACAGTCTGGGTATGGCAGAAACTCTGTCTCGTTGCTTTAGTGGAGGAAGCAGCTGGGCTGCAAGGATGGTTTGGTGCCCTTCTCACGCCCCATGCAGGTTGGGCTGAGCCTCTCCTCCCCACCACCTTCCGCTAGAAACTGAACTGCCTCTTCCTGACACTAGTGGTCCAGGAAGCTGTGTCAGCAAGGCTCTAGGAGGGAAACAGGGAAGTGAAATCCAGTGCCCTTCCCACCCCAGAACCCACTGACGCAGCTACACAAAGCCTAGACTTCAGCCAAACAGCTCCCAGAAACTCCACGTGCTCAGAAAATTGATCGTGAATCTGCACCATATGGGTTGGGAGGGGGTAACTGACTCCATCAGCTTGGGCCTGTGCAAAGCTCGGCTGCCAACAGACTGCAGGGCTTTTGCTCTCAGCAAAGTCCCAATCAGCAGCAACACCAAGCTGCCACTAATGGGTTTGTCAGCACCAAGCAGATCTAAAGGAGGAACGTGGCCCACTGCCCTGAGTCGTTTCACATGCGAAGCCCCTCTCTTCGTATTTGTTCGTCAGATGTGCAGCACTCACACCGGTGCTAACAACAGACCTCCCACGTAAGTGTTCAGTAACGTACTCTACAGATTTTGGTCTCTTTCCAGCCATCCAACACCAACAGAAACACAGCCGATACTTAGGGGTGTGAGTGACAGAGGCAAAAGACACAGACAACCTGTAAAGCTGATAGAGCAGGAGGTAGCTCTACCCCCAGCATGTCTGAGAGCTTTGGTAACGTGGTGGTTGTTTCCCACAAGATCTTCGGATGGTCCAGGCCTAAGTTAATCAGCAGCTGATTAAAAATCCTCTCATCTCCTTCCATTTTGCCAGTCCATCTACAGGTGAAGGCAACGTTCCTGTCCTGCAGTACTGACTACCATCTATGCTCTCATCACCCCTGAAAGAGAAACTCTGCTAGCATAGTGGCTGAGCACTGCACAAATATCTACAGGGATCAGCAAAGGTGGCACAAAAGGGAAAAATTCTTTTAGGCTGGATCAGTCTCTTCACTTCCCTGCAATGCAATAGACTGTAAATGTATTTATACCTATTTTATGGCCATTTGGAGACCTGGGCAAACATGGATTCTTTCATCAGCACCACACCAGTGAATCTCTTCCCTCCCAAACCCACATGCTCTCAGGAATATTGAACTACCTCTTTAGAATCACTAGTTCAAAGAGGATTTAGTGGAGGAGCCTGGGGAGAGATAGAGGTGTGAAGGTCAGGGGTAACCCCAAACTTTCAAACACTGTACCTGTAGTGATGAAGATACAAATACATTTCTATGGTGGTTTGCACTCGGCCAATTTCTTAGTCTTTATGTATTTGTTTTAAAAACCGGGGGGGGAAGTGGAAAAGAGACCACCCCACACACCCACTCTGTGTTTGCCCATGTACCTTGCTAGGCCCTCTGGTGCTAGAGCGAGCCACATTTCATAGAACAACGGGCAGTAGAAAATGCCTGAATTAATGTGAGAGCTGTACACAGGTCACTGCTTAGGGAGAGCAACCATGTTTAGCTACTCCTACTACGGAGCACATATAACATTGTCTGAAGTCCATGTTAGGGCCCAGTTCTACTACTGGATACTTCTTCCGTGGGACTTGAGAACCTACAAAGTTGCTAGAAGGAATTCAGGGTAAGAGGCACTGCAAGACATAACAGAGAAGAACAGGTTGGAAAATAAGGGAAGGGGGTTCAAAATATAATTTGGATCTTGCCAAGCAAATTTCCCTTTTGCTTCTGCATGTGCCAGTGGGCCCATCTGCCCAGACCATTCCAGATGTATTTTTGCTGAGAGAGGAGGCAGCATAGCTTCGCATTTCTCATTAAATTGAGCTGGTCACCTCTAAGCTTACAGGTCAATGGGTGTGCTGCTTCTTCCTCCCCTTTGGACTATAAATCTGACCCCCACCCCAGGCTCTCCCTCCCTGAGGCAGGCAGGTCCTGCTCATGACAGCCAGTGCTTTGTTTAGCAGCTGAGCCAACACTTCCTCCCAAGGGAGAATGTAACTCTGTAGCGGCAAAGGTCAAGTGTGCTCTTCCCAAAGCTCAGGATTTGCCTTTGCCACTTAATCCAGCCTGAGATCTCACAGCCGACATAGAGCTTTTCTCAAGGCTGGGAACACAGCGTTTGTGAGCAGAGGAAGTCGCACACCTGAGGCACAGGTACAAGTGCAAACATCTGCCCCTTACCACAAGCCTTCAGGGCACCAGCAAGGAGGCAGCTAGGAAAACAAAACCCCACCAGATACTTACTTCATCACTATTTTGTGAAATAACCCTGCCCTCACCCTCACCAGTTCAGGCCTAATGCCAAAGACAGCCAGGTGGCTGGTGGTGCTGAATTTCCACAGTTGCTTTACAGCTCTCCTCCCATTGGGAGGCGTGGAACCAAGTCAGTTTTACCACTGCGGGGCCCAGCTCAGATGGCTTCCGAAAGCACTCTGCTGTGCCCTGAAGTGCTCCTGCCCTGCAGGCCTCAGCCACAGCCCTGAAAGGACTGGCATAGGCAAGGGAGTGGTGAAGGACCCCATCACTCTGGTTTCACAGTGGAAGTGAGGAGAAAACAGCTCCTACTGTCCTTGCCTGAGCCAGCTACGAACATCCCAGCCATGGTCAAGCAAGCAGGTTGTCCTGACAGTGGAGAGCATCCCCTGGTGCTCTCCCACACACTCACAGACTGGGTGAGGTGGGATGTGACCTCTGGGGAAGGGCCCAGCCCCCAGCTCAGGCCAAGATGCTGGAGTCATGTTCAATTGGGTTTTTGAACCTTTCTAAGGATAGAGGCTCCACAGCCTCCCTGGGCAACTTGCTCCAGCATCGTTAACTCTTTTCTGACCCCTAATACAGGTGGCCATCCACCAACTTTGCTGTAATGGGTTTGGTCACCATCAGAGGAGGTGGAGGTGCCCCTCTTGGGGACGTGACACCTATGGACCCACACGATGTTTAGCTGCACCTCCTGGCTCCAGTCCTAAGGGGCTCCCTCAACCCCCAAGTTACAGGGCCTTGGTCAAGAGGCTAAGCCTGGAGCAAAACAGGAGGGCCCCCCTCATTCTCTCTGACCATGCAAACACAGTGATAGCAGATCCAGCCCTTGCTGTTTCCCCGGTTTCTTGCTTTCTGTTCAAGACAACTGAAGAAGCAGGGGTGGGGAGCAGGGGACACCACTTGGGAGGCAGACTTTCTTCTTTCAGAGTTGATTGCCCCTCAGATTTAGGAGGATTAACTTTCAGCCCCTGTATAAACACCACACTACCCCATGGCCACCCTCCCTACCGGCCCTTGCAGTCAGTCAGCACTGATCCATGAGGATCCCAGGCCCACAAGCCTGTTTTCACAGGTCTGTGCCATTTTACCTCCTGGTGCTTTCTGGTTCTCATTATCTCTGCAGAGCTGATGACACTTAAAACATTTAATCTCCCTGGAGGCTTTCTCTGGCACTTTAACTCTGACTTATGCAACACATCCTGATGTTCTGATCACCCAAGCTCACCTCTGGCTTGTTAACACTCTGGCTGGCCAAGGACCCTTCCCTGCCTGCCAGCAGATCTGAGCCAGGCTGAACCTCTGCACCCACTGGAGTTAAAGCCTTGGCAACTTTCTCCTCCTACCCCTTCCTCTCTTATTCATTGATGGTCATTTATCACAGCAGCCTCTTCCCGCAGGGGACCCATGTCCACAGACCCAGATCTGCCCCTGTAGCTGCCAAGGAAATCCCAGGGGCAGGCACTGAACAAGGGCAAACCCAATTAGCAGTTGTCAGGTAACACTATCAGTGACCTCAGCCTGGTTAGTAACCCCAACAGCTGGGAGGGCATCACCAGCTTAGGATCCCTTCCCAGACCATCAGGATGTTTCCGGTATGAAAACACAGCCTCTTCCCCAGCTTTGTGACTTCTGGTCTTGTTAGAAACCAGTTCAGAAACACAAGAGTTTGGGAACCAAACAGCTCTTAACACTTATCACTGCCTGCCCCCAGAGACAAGTCTAATTCCAAAGTACAGCTACAACACATGTATATCTGTTTGCAACACCTCACTGGAGGAATTAAAAAAGTGACAATGATACTGTACTTGGGATACGATGACAACTGCTTCATCCAGCCAAACAAGGCTGAGGCCAAGGCTGGTCCAGCCTACTAAATGGTGCTAAAGCTTCAGGCTGGGCATGGTACCAAACACTACAGTGGAGCCCCTCTACACGGCCCCTGGACATCTCTGCATTTGCAGGCCTCGCGACCTTTCCAAGCTTTTCTCCACTATTCTGCTATTTATTTTCAGACTGTTTCTTGCTTCTTGTCCACACTGCCTGCACAAAGCTATTTTGCAGGAGGAAGGGTCATCTCTCATGAGCTGTCTGCGTTGTACTAATGTGAGGTGTGGTGAACAGCCTCTGCAGAGCAAACCTTCCACTTGTATGTTGTACTTGGACGCATCGACATCGCTTGTGTTATGGGAAGGGCCTGTCCTCTGTCCAAGCCAACCACTGCCATCACACAGAGAGGAAGGTGACAGCGCTATAACCTGGATGCCCCACACATTCCCTCCAAAACCTTTGCAGTGTTCACATCCAGCCAGGCCCACCAGGGAGGCAGATTGAATGAGGGCAGCTGGACAGGAGCCCTGCAAAACCAACCAGGCCTCCACATACTGGCCACTGAATTTGCATCTGAAGCCGCTAACAAATGAGGTGAAGGAAAAGTCTGAACAGTGACCAAGTTTGGGTTTGAGTTCTGACTCCAGAGCAGCTGGTGCAGTCTGGCAGGCAATACAAGACTCAGCTGGCCCCAACACCCTTGCTGAGCTGGAACTTCCTCCAGTGTTCCCACGGGCCAAGTGTGCCATTCCACCTCCTTGAACTCCTGCAGTCCACTACAATTGTGGATAGGGAAAGGGCCCCCTGCCCCCCACCCAAAGCAGACTTTATGCATCCGGGGTACAAGAGGGGGTAGTCAGGAGCAGCTGCTCAAAGTGGTTTGCAGTGATTCACCACAGCTGAACACCCCCAGCCCCAAATTATAGACGCCAAGACCCCAACAACACATCATCTAGAGCACTAGTGCTCCTCAGCTCTTGTCATGCTGTGAGCTCTCCTCATAACATGGCTGCCCCTTCCCACTCTGCTTGCAGAGCTGGGGCAGGCTTTCTTCCAACTGGATGCCATCCAGAACCTCCACTGAGGTCCAGAGAAGGGAGCAGGAGGTGCTCCAAGGGGGTGGGAGAAGGGACACAGAGACCACAGCTCAGGGGCTTAAGGTGGCATTGCAAGAACCCAGTACCTGTGGGTGGTGGGGTGAGAGGTATCACAGGGTCAGACTTTTCTATTGCCACAGCTTCAGAGATTTCTCTTTCCATCTGCCTTCCCACCATCTGCTGAGGCGACTGCAAGGGAGGGGAGGTTTGCAAGGGTCACTTGGGCCAAAGCAGATGGAAAGGACCTGCTGCAAGCATTTTACAAGACATGGGCCAGACAGCTGCAGTATGCCCTTCAGCCCTGCTGACAGCTCACTGGATCGTCCAGTGCATAGAGTACCACGGTGAAGGAGCTGGCTCACAACTGCACACGCTGCCCCGGAGGCTTGCTTGCAATGACGAAGGGTCTGCAGCTGTACGAAGCAGTGAATCAACAAGCTGTTTAAGTTCTTCATTGGAGGCCTGAACAAACAGATGCTGCCAGGAGCTGGTCTCTCCCCCTCCTGGGGACCATTCTTCAGGTCAGAGATGTTTTTTCTTGGTGTTCTCTGAGGGGAAAAACCAGCAGAACCTTTGCTACTCAGAGCTTCAGGGCCTTCTCCTCCCCCTGTGCCTTTGAACCCCTTCCAAATTTCTCAGCTCTCCAGGCTTCCAGACCTGGCCTGCTGCAGACCTAATTAACTCTCTTGTTCATTTATGGTCTTTTGTCACTAAAGCAAGTAATTGGTGCACACAGGCAGCAGATCCTCATGTGCTCACATGGACTTGACTGCTCCCTTTGGTCTGCTGGGGAAGCCCTTTCCTGCTCACCAAGGGTACCTGCAGTCCCTCTCTGTGGCCAGCCACTTCAGGATCATCAATGGAGAGCACACTGCCTCCATTTCCAACAAGCTCTCTCAGTACTTTTGCAATCAGAAGACACAGATCTTCTCAGGACATGACACCTTTGAATTCAAGCAAGTCTGGACCGTGGACTGCACATTACCCCTCCTCCCTTGCCAGCACCAAGAAACTCCTTGGGGTTTCTCATCACACGCTGTTGTTTGCTTGCTTGCTCATGCACACACACACACTCAGAAGCCTCCAGCTCAGTGGGATGGCACAGACACCAGGAAGGGATGCTTCCACAATAGTTTCTCCCTGCCTTGGTACTCACTCAAGTCTGCACACAGCCAGATGGATGTAAGAACAACATGACCCTCCTGCTCTTTTACCAGCGCCACCCTCTGTGTTCCCTCTTACCCCTGGCACCACAAGGATGGAGAACAGCAGAAAGTGGCAGGGCCCTTTCACAGGCGGATAGCTGGGCAGGATTATCCCAGGGCTCCTGGACCAAACAGACAGCTCTTCAGCCTTTGGAAACCTCCCTCGCCTTTGTTCCTTGGCCTTGTAGGGTTGGGGGAAGGGATCCCAATGAACATGTTTGTGCCGTTCTTCTTAATAGGGTGTTGTGTAACACAGAGGGAAGTGACTACACCGGAGACCCCAGCTGAGAACAGAGACTTTAATCCTGCTGCCCAGGAAAAACTTGGAAAAAATACCTACATCTGTTCTGTTGCATTAGGCTCATGGCTCAGAGGCTGACAGCTGACCCTGGCTGCTCATGATGCCAAGGTACAGCCCCTGCCAAATAGTGCCAGGGTAAATTACCGTGGCTGATTAGAAAGGCAAAAGGCAGCCAGAGAAAACTGGGGAGAGCACTCTCCCTGGGCAGAAGGGAGAAGGCCAAGCCAGAGTTCATCAGGGTACTTTGTCTTCTCCACTGCCATATTGGCAAACCGAGTGGAAGGAGTAATAGCGGAAGAGAACAAGGCAGAGGATGAGATGCAGGGAGAGGCACGAAGCAAGGAGGCAGAGAAGAAACTACAGCTGCATCCACCTCTCCATGGGGCTCACCAAGGATGAGCTTCAGGAGACAACCCTCCTTCTCCTCAAACTTGTGCTAGGCTGAGACCACAGAGGACAAAAGGTATTCTTTTATCCACAAGCAGAGTTCACAGCTCAAGAAGGGTATGGGGCATGTGTTGGCCTCACGGAGCGGTGCACACTCCCTGCTGTGAGTCTGCTAGCTCCAGGACACGTAAGAGCACAGGTGTGGGGCTCCCTGATGCAGCGCCACAACACCGTTCTCTTCCAGGCTCAGGCTTTGTCATCGCCCCATACCCATACAACAACTCAGAGAGTGAAAAGGAAATTAGCTATCCAGTGAGCAGAACAACAATACTGAAATTTGACTAACAGCAGACTCCTAGACACTCTGCAAACATGTTAAAGACTTCTCACCATATTTGGTGGAGCTCTACATTGATACACCCACTGGGAACATGGTAAGTGCTGCCCTGGGACCGCAGGGCAGGAGGAAGGGCCCGTTCTCCATGAAGTCCTTCTTAGAGACACTGCAGGATGCTGAGGGTGGCCCTCCCCTAGATGGGAGGGGATTTTTGGGAAAGACATTACACCCAGTTTTGTGAAGGATATGCCTGCTCCTTACTCATGTATTAAATTGGCTCAAGCCTAATTAGCACAATATCTATGACGGGATTAAAGCAGATTCTACCTTCTTCTTCCTGCCTAGGGCCACCAGCTACCAGACACTCCTCCAGGTCAGCATCCAGCACAGGACAGTGGATAGCTTCAAGAAAAGCAGAAAGTCTCCTTTCTAACTCCTGTCTGTCAGAGACAGGCTTTGGCCCTGAAGCAGGAATGTTTATTTGCTTTAAATCTTATTTAGCCATGGATGTTTTCATTATCCACATGCATGTCACACTCTTTTATCTGCCCTTAGGAGGACAGGCAGGAAAGCTCATGCTTTCCTCAGTACATATGTGGAGCAGACAGTTTTGATTACCCATGTGCTTTTTGCCTTTCAATCCCTGCTGGCTGTCACTTTGACGTTGTTCAACAAGACAAAGGCATGAGAAGCGGTGTGTTTCCTTCAGTCTCTTATAAACTTCAACACAATAACCTCATATCTAATTCTGTTCCTCTCCCCATCTCCATGGGCCACCTGTTCATGCAATCCTAAACCTCCAGCACTAAACTGAGCACTTAAGGATCAGGGATCCTGCTGAGAAATGCAGTCAGAAGGTACCTGGACATTTTTGCAGAATACCAGGTACCAGAAGCATTTTTGCACTAGAATCCAAAGATGCCTCTTGAGTCCAACATCGCCAGTCCCATGACTCTTTACCACCTTCCTACCCTCTGCTGTTGTTGATCGACCTGGTGCCTTTCCCTCTGCTCCTTACACTGCTGGGGAGCAGCCCTGTCAAGGTCAGAGCTTTAGGCCTGAATTAGCTCCACAGCACCAAGTGCATTACACCTCAGTAATGTATTTGTTACGCAGCTCCTCTGACACTCTGCCACTTCAAACTTGGAATGAAGCTCAGCCCTGCCCAGGAGGAGGAACCAGAGGGGATGAGGCACAGCAGAGCCAACTCCTAAAAAGACATTCTTAGAGCACCTTCAAAAGGCACTGCCAACAGGCTACTGATACCACTAACTGCAAAGTGTAAGGTTAGCTGGCCCAAGCCACCTCTACTCAAAAACAACCTGATGCAAAGTGTATTCAAGGAAGGCACTGGCCGGTGCAGGGACCACTTCAGGACAGGTGCCCCGCCAGAGGGTGGTAACAGGGTCCTTTTTCCCTCCTGTCCCTGGAGCTGCTGCACTGTTCCAGTCACTTACTGCAACTCATCCAAACTCACATCAGCTTCCACTCTCCCAGGTTCTCTGGAAAGGCTAGTGGTGCCTGCAGTTAATAAAAAAAGGTCCATTATGCTATAATGAGTCCTAAAAAGAGAATATCAGCTCTTTCTGTGCACCAGCTCAATTCTGCTTTCCTGGTCCACACATTAAAACTCCCTCTCTCCTCACACACTGATGACTAACCTGTGTTGCAAAGCCTGAGGGAGCACATCTAATCTGGTTAGTGTTACTGCTGTTGTTTGCTCACATTAAGCACATTATTCTTACTAAGCTATTTGTGCTGAGTCTCCTGAGAGAATGCTGCACGTTAATCATACATATGTAAATCCAACTTCCTTCCATGCATTTTTAATGTGTTGCCTGTTGGAAAACAAATGGGCAAGGAGGATTGGTGCAACAGGGATTTGTGCAGAACCAGCAGATGCTTTCTAGATGCTCACTTCTCACACACACCAGTTGGGGGATTAGAAGCACAGCAAGTGACTCTACCAGCCAACTTGTTTGCTAGATTAAGAGGTCTGCTGAACAACAACAACAAAAAAACCAAACAAAAACAAAACCAAAACAACAAACCCAGACAACTGTAAGCCAAACTGCACGGTTTCAAGAGAGCTGAAGTTGGCCACTCTCAAAGGGGACCAGCTGAAGTCGGCTACCGGTCCCCCTCTGGTGGCCAACCAGCCGCAGACAGGGTCTGACGGCTGCCGCACGGCCACTGTCCCTGCGCCGAGGGAGGCACCCGAGCATCCAGGGCCAGGACAGCATGGCTCGGCCAGGAAAGCTGCCGACCAGCAAGGTTTCAGAGCACGGAGCTGAGTCAGGGCGCAGGGCACACCTGGGCTCCAGGGAGGATGTCATGGAAGTGTTCTAAACCCGAAGAGATTCATTACAAGAACAGCCAGCAGCTGCCCAGTCCCTCCACCCTGATAGCCTTAGGACTATCTCTACCTAAGCCCTCGATTTTTAATAGCAATACTGTGTAGCACTAGGAGCTCCCATCTTGAAACAGGGCCCCATTGTGCATGGAGCTATGCAACATCTGGACACAGAGAGTCCATAGGCTCTTTAGGATGGGGAATTAGATGGAGAGAAAGAACAGAAGATGGACAGGAAACGAGTGAGCAGAAGGAAATAAGACAGCACTGGTCAGCATAGGAGACAGCAGTCAGTGAGATGCTCTCAACAGGTGAGCACAAAGGCAACTATTCAATGTCTTACTAGAAAATACCAAGGCAACATTTTTGGCCTACAATTTTTAGTTTCACCAATGTAGACAATTGCTACCAGTGTATTGCATGTTGTTCCCAATATAAAAGGGCCTAGGAGAGAAAAGGCAGAATACCCCTGCTGACTGCTTTAGTCAGACAAGAAGAGGCTGCCAATTTTCCCTGAGTGGTGGTCTGAGTCTGTTCCACACCAGCAATAAAGTCCTCTGCAAATCTGAGCTAGCTTCTATGCAGCAAGCCACTTCTTCAGACAAACCTGAAACCCCCGCAGCTACTTTCATCATCCTCCAAGAGGACTGCAGGGAATGTTATATCCTTGCATTTCTTCACCCACTGCTGTAAAAGCAGCACTATCTTATCTCAA
The DNA here is from genome assembly GCA_013397845.1 of Melanocharis versteri. Classification (NCBI taxonomy): domain Eukaryota; kingdom Metazoa; phylum Chordata; class Aves; order Passeriformes; family Melanocharitidae; genus Melanocharis; species Melanocharis versteri. The sequence continues at coordinate 226,989 of VZTG01010346.1, forward strand.
GGCAACCTCACACTTCAGCTACTGGAGCACAAGAAAGTCCCAAACAGCTGTTCCTTCTGGTAAGAGATGAGATTTCTAAAATTACTCAGAAAATTGCATGGGTTTACAGGCCTTCGGTATTATGTTAGCACAAATCCCTAAAATAAGGGGCAGGTATGGGCCAACATACTCACAGCTTAGCAGAGAATTGCCTCAAGAGGGTGAGTAGAATTTGGTTTTGGCCATGCAGAGTCACTCCCCCCAAAACCACTTGACTCACTCTGGCCTTCACATGCCTCAGAGAAAACTCTGGAGCAACCTTAGGCCAATTCCAGTTTCTCCACCCCTCATACCTTGCAAGAGCTCCACATCCTTTGTCTGTATTCATTGCAACTTTATACCAAGGTGGAGAGGCTTGGCTCTCAGCCTCACTCCCCACTACCAACCCTATGTGCAACTGCCCACGCCTCAAAATACTTTGTAGCACGCCATTCCTGCAGAAGGGTAGCTGGAAACAACTGATTGGGAATTTTGAGTGAACTTCAGCTACAGCTGTTTTGTTTTACTGCAAAGAAGTTATAGCAAATTATGTCTAAAAATGAACACGTTCATGCAGCAACACCTCCTCTCCTACAATCAAGTTTCATGCTCTGGAAAGCAGAGATTAGCGTCTCTCATGCATTCAATGAAAAAACCAAAGAGTTTAAGAGGAAGATTCTAAAGCTTAGATTCTGCACTGTACAGCTGATGCCAAGACAGGCTGAGGTTCTGGTCAGTTTAGCTGTTTCCCATAAGTGTTTCCCTTTTATAGGTCCTGTAATCACACATTCAAACTCCTTCTGTGCTCATGTGCCAGGTCAGTCATACACAAGACAGTAGCAGAACAGCCCAAACCATACAAAACGTAGTCATTCACTATGGGAACCAGGAGTTACAGCCTGGTTCAACTGACCAACTCAGCTATAACACTACGAAAGTAAGAACAGATCTTATCCAAACCAAGCATCATTCCCCCATTTTCTCATTCAGGTATCTGAAGAAATTCATTCTCTGTAGTTCCACAACTGAGGCAAAGCAAGTTGAGCAGAGGAACTGAATGCACAAAAATCCATTTTCCCAAGCAGCACATCATGATACACCTCAGGTCAAGTGGCTGTGTACAGAATCAAGGATCCAAATATATCAGGCAGCTCTTTGCTATTGCTGAATATACAAGCTGGGGCATGTAGGATTCCAGCATGAAGTGCATAGGCATGATTTCTCTCAGAGCCCCAACTCCATGCCAAGTGCCAGGATAAATGGAGGCTGTGGAGTCAGTAGCAGGGCACTGTCACCACTCCAAGACATCACAAGAAACGAGATCAGAATGGACAATGTGAGCAGCCAGATGATATCATGCATCCTGTAAAGAGAGGCTGAAACTTTAGAACTTACTTCATGCTAAAGTAATCCAGCATGCTGAACTCTCTCCTTCACACCCAAACAGACAGTTTCTGAAAACTCCAGGCTCAACTTGGCCTTCGTATGAATTGTACTGCTCATGGCATGTAAAGGCATGTCCACATGGCTTGCTGTGTATCATTTTGCTCATGCCAGGTTTGCTGGCAAAGTCACCCACCTTTTAGTATCCTGGCCCCAACTCCAGCAGCTCTAGACTCACAACCTATGCAATTTTCAGGGGACACTGGAACTTCAGTTTCTGTATTCGTAATGTCACCACTGCTTTATGTGACCTCCCTCATCTGAGTCCAGCACAAGACAATTTTGTTGCCACAGGAGCTTTTAAGTAATACCATGACCCAGCACAGTGTTAGAGGCAATCCCTAAGAATCACATGCACCACTCACTCTCTTCTTTAGCCAGTGCTTATGGCCTGAAAGCCAGAATCAACACTAGATGCTGGTTTCACATGTGAGAACATCCACCTAATTATGTGGAACACACATAGCCAGCCAATGCTCTGCTGGCTGAAGACAGGCTAAATCTTGTACAGCCCAGGAAATAGTGTTTCATCATTTTACAGGCAGAAATGCTAATAGACACAGAATCATGTTGCAGAATCATCTCAAGTTTTAAAGTTATGATTTTAATCCTTAAGGTGTAAAGGACTCAAAAGCCCCCTCTTCTCCTGGCTTCACCTAATCTTGACAGTGCTGTGAAGCACAAGCCCTACAAGTACCTGAAGCTCAAAGAGTCAGGTAATACACAGTGAGATGGAAAAGTGATTGCACCAACTGCATTATTAATTTACATAAAAGAGTCCTTAAAATTCTTTCTAGCATTACTAGCTGCCTCACAGCATTTTCCAGCCTACTTGCAGTGAGGCCTCACAGTAGCCTGCAAGCCCCAGCCCAGAGTCCTGCCTCTTCCCAAAAGCTCACAGGTCCTGGGTTCAGTCAGTCATCCTGAAAAGCTGCGGGTGGAGAACCATACCCTCCTCCTGCAGCAGACTTCTGCAAGACATCCGAAGACCTGGAGAAGCCCCTTGCCCACAGACAGCACCAGTTTGATTCCCGCTGTAAAGCCCGGAAAGAACGCTAAACGGAGAAGGCAGCATTTTTAAAATATTTTATTTATTATACAAACTATTTACAAAATCAGCTACTACAACCACAGGCTTCCAAATTTTGGCTGAACTCTGCCAGAAATTCACCAGAGGGAAGTAGGATTTGACCTGTATCATCCACAGCTCCTGGTTTCTACAGACATGCAACATGGCCTGCAGGTGCAGGCTGAAGCCAGGCCTCCTGCACCTCAAAGCAGCTTCAGGAAACACAGAACCTGTCTAAGATGGTATCAGGATCCTAAGGAATTTCTACAGAAGAGCCTCTATTAAGTGGCAATAAATAAGGAGTAAAAAAGAAAAGTAATGAGCCTCTGCCAGAAGTAACATACAGTATAGGTGACCAAAGCACATCCCCATTGCCAGCGCTAAGGGCAGCATTAGAAGTGACTGTACTGGGAAAGGGTGTAAAGCCAGAGACAAGTTTAGAAATACTGTGGTGGAACTCAGGAACATGGGAGCAGCCTAGGGGCCTGTGTAAACAGAGGGGATGGGTTTACTCGACTAAGAGTACCCATCCCAGTTCTGTCCACACTTGTGTTAAGAAGAAAGTCCTTGGCATCTTCACAGCTGCTGGGAAGTGTTGGGTGCTGGCTGCAATGAAATGAGAAGCATTTAGGAGCTCTTTCCAGTAGAAGTCCACTCAGTGGTTAGCTACTTCACCCTCAGAATAAGAAAAGGCCAGCTCAAGAGAAGAAGGGAGAAGATTCCTGAGGGAGATGTCACTGTCAGAGCTGGCCCATAGCTACAGGGCTGAAAACATCCTCAACCAGGTGAGGCTACAATATGGAAAAAACACCAAGCTATGCCTCCACATGAACTGGAGTTAAGCTGAGCACCACCTCCTCTCAGTCCCTGGAGAAAGCACTGAAGCGATGGCATGGTGAAAACAGGAGCTGTAACTCTACTGACCACGGAAGCCACCTGCAGTATAAATAAAATGGTACCATACTCTCCACCCAAAGAAGGTCAGAACCCTGCAGAATGCAGCCTGCACTAAAAAAGGCAGAACAGCCACTACTAATGTGATCTGTCAGAGCACAACAGTGGCAACTATCAAGCTGGCAGCCTCGCAGCACCTCAGTGCCAGTGAGGGAATGAATTCAAAAGGCAAAGAAATCCCCCTGAGTAGTCTCAATGTTCAGCTGACTGCTTTTTGGCACCAAAATGGCTTATTTTTTTCTGTACAGAAGTAACACATTCAGCCCAAGAATGACTAAGATGCTGCCTTAAAAACATTTTATAGATGTAGAATATTTTCCACAAATTCCCAGTCAATTCAACTAAGCTATACTTGAGAAGCACACACAGTTAATTTAAAATATCCATACTGTGCTCAAGTCTGACCGGATCAGCCTGAGGACAGCAGAAGTGGACTGAACAGGATGATGTGACATTTTATCCAATACAGTGTTCTAAAATTAGCTCAGGGATGCCAGTCTGAGAATCCATTCTGGAAGAAATCCAGCTATTCCATAATCCAGTGAAAGCTTAGATTGCAGGTAGCAGCTATGCATTTCTCCCACTTTGACTCCTGCGTGCCTTTGACTTGAACTAAGGGACTATAGAAAGCAAAGATCTTGAATTTTGCTTCACTGAAGAACTCATCAAGATTCCCAGATTCCCCTTCTCTTTATTTCCCTGGGAAGGGCTGAATGGATTGCCAACTACAACAGACCCCAGTCATAAGCTTCCTTCTCATTCTGGTCTATCCACTCCTTTCCCCACAAGCCAGACAATGGTGGGTACAAGCTGCTGAGTGACCACTTAAGTGAAATTCTAGTTAACATTTTGTGCTGGAAAGCCAACAGCACTGAATGGAACATGTGGAAAGGAAAGATGAAGAATGATGGTAAGAAGGTTGGAAGGGCAGAAATCTAGCTGCTCTCCAGGCACCAGCAACTCCCTGGACACTCTGCCTGAAATGCAGTAGAGAAAGAGAAGCCTCAGGCTGCTGCATGATAGAGGTAGAAGCCAAGATCCTGTGGGATGCTGGGGTGGAGGTACCATGTTCTGCCCAGTACCATCATCCCAACAACGAACGCAAGCCCAGTACACACTGTAGCTGCTTATTGATCTGTCTCTGTTACTACATAACATCCATACCCTGAAGGTGAATGTGGGATAGCCATTGGTGCTCAGCATTGAGGGATCACACTCATGCCCACACTCTCTCTCCTGAGGAAGGGAAAAGAAGGTAAGGGCATGGAACGGCTTCCTGTGCAACATCAACTGTCAGAAACATTCAGTGGAGGAGAAACTCCTCTTCCAGTTCATTTGCAGAGGCTAATTACCACTGCTGGAGAAGGGCGCTTCTGCTGCTGGACCCTGGTGGAGGTAGTACAGGATCACTGTCAGGGCCAGCACTTGTGCTCTCCGGTTAGATTGTTTTCCTCTTTGGGTTACTCCCTCCAGTGGATACTGCCCTTTTTTCTCTGTGGTGCAGGCAACAACAGCATCCAGAGCAAGATGGAGAACCAGAAACCCTTCTGGGTCAGGTGCTGAAAGGATGGACAACTCTATTCTCCTCATGAGTCATAGTGAGATGAGATACCAGGGAGTATCACTGGGGGAGCTGAGCCAAGATAAAGGAAGTTACTAAGACTTCCTATGAGCCAAGGCTTCCAACAGAGCTCCATGCTGGTCTTCCCTCTTCCTCCTAGAGAGCTACGGTAAAGGCAGCTCAGCAGATCTCCTGCACCTCAACGTAACTTCTGCTTATGAACATCATCTTCTCACAGAAGGATGGGTATACAGGGTTCGTGGAAATCAAGTGCAATATCTCCTTGACAAATGCACCAGTCCTTTTGCTTTTTCACATTGAACCAAAGGGAGAACGAGGAAAAGGGAAAAGATGAGCTCTTGATGACATATTTGGGATACAGAAAGGCCACATGACATCTTCTGGATGACAAATTCCTTTACATGGAGTCTTTGCTCTGCCTCCACTGCCCAAGTGAAGAGAAGGAGAACAAGCAGAGGATTGAACCTGGGTCTTGCCAAAAAGGCTAAATGGTCTCCTGGGAAGGGGAAATCACAGCATGCCAAATCCCTCGCAACCCTCGCTGATAGCTAGCTGCAGCATCTTGTGCACTTCTTCATAGGAGTCATAAGTAGGGAGGCACAGCTGGTTAAAACTGTAAAACAAAAGAAAAATTCCATTCAAACTAGGTCTGAGAGGGAACCATCCCCATTAGCTGCCTTTAAATGGATTGACACAAGCATCACACACATTACATGACATACACTGTTTGCCCACCACACCTAGCTGGTGTCATTCCCAAAAGCACAATGGAGAAAGTCCTACCAGCCCGGGATACTTGCCAAGTGTGGGCTGTCGGCAAAGTACTGTGAGTTGGAGCTGCAATGATCTGGAAAGATGGACAGAGGGCAGCAAACCCTCCTGGGGGCAGCTGGGAGGAACCAGTAGTGAACTGCAAAAGCCTGGCCAGCTCTTCCTGCGTGAAACTGGAGACCACGGTCCAAAACCACCTCATGACCTGTTACAAACCAGGAAAGGTAAAGCCAAGGAAATCAAGCAAGCATATTAGCAACTTGCGAGAAGATCAGTCCATTGCCCTCACAAGCAAGTTTTCTATTAACAGTTAGAATTGATTTGTTCTACCAGGGTGACACATAGAGGCAAGTCTTACATAGTTTCTAATCAGTTAAGAGACGTCCCACGCTACTATCTCCCACCAGTCCTTTCCCTTAAAGCAGAAAGGCTTCTTCTGCTTCTGCTTTCCCCACAGAGATTTTATTTTTAGAAATACCTGCATAGGCAATGAGGTAGGTTTACAATGCAGAAAACGCACTTCCTTCTTGCACTATGTTATTTTTTTTGTTTTTTCACATCATCTGGTGCTTCTGCAGGCAAGTGGAACCATCCCAGTGTTTACAGATTGAAAATACAAGTTTCTATCTCTTTTCATCTTGGGTGTTTTGGCAGCTTCCATTATTTCTCTAAACAAAGCTGCTACTATTCCCATACCCCTCCCACTAGCAAATGCAGAAAGAGATGAGAACCATTAGGGGGGTACAAATTTAGGCTACTACATCAATAGTCTTTACCACAGCACTGAACTCCAAACACTACATGGGGGCTGCAAGCATGTTTTTCAAGTGTCTCTTAGAGATAACTATATCACCATGAACATCTTCAGTAGCAGTAACTCCCACCAACTCCTGACTCCCTGCTGAACTGTTCTTAATTAGTGCTGTGTTGGATTTTTTTAAAGAGACCACTGCTGACAATTTTTACTTGCTGGTATCTGATTAAGCATCACCTCTATTCAGCCAGGCTGAAGGGATCTCTCTAGGGGGAAACATTCTTTTATAATGTGTGCAGTCCTACCTGACCCCTGAGTTTTTCAGTTTGTTCTTCTGAAAACCTAAATTCTAACCAAGAAATCCGTTTTCTGCTGTATTTGGGATAACTGGTTTCGACAAGCAAGAAGGAGAAACCCTTTCATTTACCTTCTCGCGGAAGTGCCAAGATCCTCCTACCACTACAGCATGTGCCTTGAAGTCACAGACACTGATATCTCCAGTACCACACATAAGCAGCTGAAAGGCAAGAGACAGCAGTCAGAAAGTCAGGAGCCCAGGAAACAAGGCAACAGCTACTGTGCAAACTACAGATGTTAAAAGTGCTCAGAGAATAAACATTTTGGCTTTTTTCCAGATCCAGAAAGCACTTCATTTGTCAGAGAGGAAGGGAAGTAAAGGTAGAGCTGCTTAAGAAGGCAGCAATTACCTCAAGCTCATTCTCATCAAAAATAGCTAGGAGGTTCTCAGGAACTAATTCATTAAGACCTGGAAGAGAAGAGAAGAGAAGAGCAGCATGTGCTATGCCCTGGGACATAAAGGCAGAGAGGAGCAGGGAGCAGGCAGCATGTTACCTTTCAGGAAGTGATCCACCTCCTCTCTAACCTGATTCGCCAGCCTGTACTGTGCAAGCAGATTTAGGTACAAGATTTTGTTTTCATTGGTCACGGGTACTTGGGCCCCTCCTGCCACCAGTTCTACCACCTGAAAACAGAACACTTGACCTGAGTGTGACCAGCAGCATTCCCCAAACCTGAACTCCCAACCACAAAAAAACCAAGCAAGGAGTTACTTCTCAGAGTAAGCTCAATTTTCTGGGGCATAACAGAGTTCTCGGTCCCCACCGCTGCAGGCAGTAGGGGTTAAACTATCCCACCTTCAGGAATTGCTTCCCTCACCTTCTCCAGCTGTCCTGTTTTGCTATACTTCTCTTCAGCAAAGACCAGATCCATCTCACTCACATCATTGTTCAGTATGAAGCACACTTTGGATTTATAGAATTCTGGGTCATCCGTTTCAAAATACTGTGTGAAAGAATAAGAAAGCAGGAACATAGAGGGAAGAACAAAAAAAACCCTTACATCGTTAGCCAGAATTCTGGGTCTGCTACTACACCAACATTCAACCTCCCCCCAAACCAACACAGGCTTCAGACAGGGCTGGGAAGCTTTACCTTGTAATGCATTCGAAGTCCTATGATCTGAGCCAGGAAGGATCGAGTGAAGCGAGCTCGAACCAGTTGTTTGTAAGCACCTCCCAGAGATGATTCATAAAGACACTTTCCTACTAGGCGGCCTGCAAATTCATATACTTTGAGTCGTAAATATGTGGGACGCCCTGGGTTGGGATGCACCTGCAAAGAAGAAGCAAAATGAAATATCCAAGTACCAGACTGACTAGCACAAATAGCAAATATGGGACCATTTCAAGTCACTACATCTCTCAAGCTGGCCAAGGAGCTCTAGGGTAATGTCCTCAAAGCCAAGCAATAGAAATAACATGCCTAAGCCTGAGTAGGAAGAATGTGAAATGTTTTACATGCACAGGCAAGAAGCTGTATGAGAGCATAAATGGATTCTGAAATATTCAGACCCAACAAAACCTCTAAACACTTCGATGTCACCTCCTCTTGCCCAAAAATCCAGCCTTCCCTGCTGACTTGCCACCCTCTACTGCTCATCCAGCCAGTTCTTTGACACTTCCATGGGTTAAGATCATTAAGCAAAGCTTTGAGAAAGGCACTGGAAGTGACTATGAAGGCAAGCTAAAGAACGAGTAAGGTAGCACACCACTTAATAGCAGCATTGTTTAACCATCAGTGGTCACATTTCTGTGCATTCAGCATAGGAACTGCAGACTCACCAAGGCCTGGTTGTTATCACTAAAGCGGGTAAACAGTTGATTGGTGGTATCAAATAATGCCTTACAAATGAGCTCAAACCACTCTCTGCGTGGACCTCCCCAGTCTAGGGCTACAAAATAAAACAAGCTTGGTCATCCATGGGTCATCAGTTCGAGTTTCCTTCATGCTGCTCAATATTACCCAACACAAGAGTTCATCGCAATGAACAGCTCTGTAGCAATGTGGCAGTAAACAGGGACTGCAAAACTATAGGTTCTTCTCCCAAACCTAGTCCTAGTTGGTTTTTTTGTATGTTTGGGCTCTTTTTTAGGGGTAGAGGGGCAGGATTTACATAAGGCTTCAGGTCCCCATGTGAAATAGGTACAGAATAGCACCAGCAGGATAATTCACTAACGTCTGTGAGAAAATCAAAGGGCTAGAAAGCCACAAATGGATGGACGTACTACAAGAAACCAGAATTTCAGACTAAAACTACTCCGCCATCATTCCTTTTGCTTCCTATGCATATATATTCACAGGATAACTCACCTTCTTCATCCTGAAAAATCACTTCAAAGTTTTTGCTCCAGTCAGAAACAGAAAAATTTCGTGTTGCTTTAAAAGACTGAAAAACAGAAAAAGAAAATAGCAGCAACCATTACTGCTTGGCACCCCATACCCAATATGCAGTCCTGCAGTATATGTGAATGGGCAAACACAAAACACCAATTGTCTAGCACTCTAAAGTATAAAAGTGAAAATTAGAGACACCTAAGGTCTAATTCTTATCTGTCGAAAGCCACAGAAGCCAATTCCTCATTTTCTGTTATGAGACACATTACCCACATAAAATACAGCTCATCTTAAAACCAGTGTGAGGTCTTAGCACAGAAATATCACTCTCAAGGCTGCAGTAAAGTATTGTTTAAAGTATTAAAATGCCTGTGGGAAGGAGCAATTTCTGTAAAGCACTTTCAGCCCACGAATTAGATTTAAAATAGGAATGTTTCAAAGAGCACTACAAAATAGCTTGAAGAAAATTACCAAGTTCATACTTACAGCAAGTCACGATGCAAAAAAGTAATAAAATGCCCCAAGTGTCTAAAATTTCCTGTGCCCTGCTTCTGGACTTCAGTTAAGGAAAACTTGAAAAGCTACATGGCAGTCTTCAGTCATACAGGTAGTTTTGGCTCAGTTTATCTTCAAACAGATCATGCTACTCGCACCTCTGGACTAAACACATTGGTCACATTCATTGTGCCTATCAACCTTGGTCACTAGAGCCCATATATTATTATTATTATTATTATTACTATAATTATTACCAGCATAATCATCATCATCATTATTATGGCATTGGATTTATTTTGTCTTACTAGACTGCAACAATGCTCAAGACAGTGCAGGAATTTCCAAAATAATAGGAAAAAGGTAGTCATGGAAATACTGTTTAGAAATGAAGTAATTTCATCCAAGCTATTAACTGAAACATAATCTCATAAACACTGCTAGCTGGTACATGCAGAAAATATTCCAAAACACAGATTTACTGAGTATAAATCAAAGGAAATCTCAGCCACTCCTGTTTTCCTCAGAAATGTTCTTTCCATCTTTGCAACATTACTGTTGTGAGACACACGTGGAAACAATAAGTCAGGATAACTGCCTCCCCAGCATACACAGTATTTAGAATGTCACTTAAGAACTGTATTATATGAATGACTAAGTTCTATTTCGGAAACACAGCAGTTCAGGTCAGAAATGGTGAAGATTTTACTAGGGGACTCTACAGAATATTTTCTCATCACTCTGACCCACTACTAGTAGCCTGTTGATGCAAGAGTTTCATGCATGCAGATCAGGAACATCCGACTTCACAGCTTATCTCGCTGAATGGCTCTGTGCCAGAAAAACAGTAGACAAAGACTCAGGAGCTCTATGTTCTGGTCCCAAATCTAGTCCAGGTAGACAGTCTCCCTCCAGACCTCGAGTTCCAATGTAAAATAGGGACACAGTAGCATCAGCAGATTTCCTGCTTTTACAGGCTATGAATCCATTTACAGAATCACCGAATCATTCAAGTTGAAAAAGACCTCTAAGATCATCAATTCTAACCATTGACTGTTCCCTGCCTTGTCAACTAGACCACGGCACTAAGCGCTACATCCAGCCATTGCTTGAACACTTCCAAGGATGGTGAGTCCACAACCTCCCTGAGCAGTCCTTTCCAATGCTTAACAGCTCCTTCTATGAAGAAATTGCTCACGATGTTCAATGTGAACCTTCTTTGATGCAGCTTGGTTTAATTTACCCTAGACATCTCTCAGAGCTTGATTTACTCTGTGATGAGCTCCTTCAAAATGCATCAGTTGAAGTTGCCTAAACTACTTAAGAAAGTGATCAGATCTTGCTGCTGTAGAGAAGGGATACAGCATTCCACATAATAACAAACCAGAACACAGAGGAGCTAGTTTGATTTTTTTTTTTTTTCCCCATCTCAAGCTGCCTGCTGGCATCTGCCTTGAAACAGAGGGACTAACCATTTTTAGCATGGCTGCCCTAGCACATTCTAGTTTGGACTTCTTTAGGCACTGAGCATAATAAAATGGATGGAGGAAGCACAGGGCTAAAGTAAAATGACTCATACACTCACCGACTCCAGGAGACAGTGACGGCTGACCTTCAGTGTGACCTTCGAATGAGGTCTTTTCATATGCACCTGACGTAGCTCTCGCTGAAAGAAGTTCACTTTGTCTTGGAAAGTTTCAGAGCCTCCTGAGAAGAGTGACAATTTGGGTGAGGCCTGAGCTGTCAACACTTCAAACATCTACAGAGCATTCCTAAGATTAACTGCACAGATCAGCTTTACAGCCCAAAACTGCATTTTCTACAGCATGGTTTGGAGACAGAACTCTCAAGGTAGTTTTGCAATTAGTCTTGCTGGTATTCATACTCACAGGTGCACTTTCAAAGAGCCTGACAGAGAAGCCAAGCTGAAAAGGAACAGCTGCTGTGATGAAGTACATTCACTGGAAGCACCAATAGGAACACAGCACGATACTCCAGGAACCAGAGTTCTCATCAGAAGTCATTCAGTGCTGGCAATCTTTATTCCCCAGGGAAACTAGCAGACTCAAGTGCTAACTTCCTGACTACTGTACCCACCTCACTGTCCCTTTACCTATGTTTTTATGCAGAGAGCGAATGAAAGTGGCTGCCAAGATGTTCCTCTCCTTGCAGCTGAGCTCCACAGGGGGTTGGATCCCATCATCCACCACCAGTGTCAGTAATTTGTGCACAGGATCAGGACCAAGGTATGAAAACTAGCAGCAAAAAGATGCAAGAAAGGGTAAACCCATCATGCAGAAGGCACAGTATGTTCAGTAGACAGAGCAACACCACCTGTGCTCTTAAGACTTTCTCTGCTCACCCATGTGTATGCAGTTAACAGGAAAACTATTTCAAGCATCCAGACTCCAGTTAGGAGGCTGCTCTAAACTTCACACACAAGTCTAAGGGCTTCAATGGACACAATCATAGCATTTTAGCAAGGTTATGAGGAAAATAATCAAGAAAAATGCAAAGGAATCAAGATTTTTTTCCTAGCATTGGGACAAAAGGCAGGAAAGAGTGATAAGACTGGCTCCTAGTCACAAATATTAGCAAAACCTAGGCACTGAGAGGGAATTCCAGAGCTGAAATTTATGCCACACAGTGTTGTTCTTGTGGGTGAAAGCCCTTCTCTCCAAAAGGAAAAAATAGACTGTGATACACAAGGATGACAAGCTAACAACATGGAGGTGCAGTGACAGGTACATGGAAGGGGGGCTCACCTTTGTGCCAGGACACACTCTAAAGGTGAACAGGCGCCATGGAATGATCTTCAGGTAAAATTCTTTCACTGAGAATTGCTGAGTAACCACAAGTAAAAGAAAATGTTAAATGTCACACATCTATTAAGGGTTGTCCCTGAAACACACGAGGCAGAGGACAGATCCGTAAGGCTAGCCCTCCCTTCAACCCCAGGAACAGGTTTCTGCAGCATTTGGCACAATACACGAGAACCTTTAAAGCTCCACAGAACTGTAAGTAACTTGTCAGTAAGACTTCACTGCACGTATTTATGACGCATGTGGGATGCCAGCACAACACAGATTTTATAGCAGTAAGCTATTGTGTTCAGTAGAACGTCACCAGTCTAATTGGAAAGTAATCTTAAGTACACTTGAGAAGCTGAATTCAGGACAAGATTGTAATGCACTGACAAAAAGGTTTCAGTAAAAGTCACGCCAACGGACTACTGCTATTACTTCCTAATTTTCACAACCATTTCAAACATCTTTTAAAAAGCACCTGCAATTGCTAAATCCATGAGATTTGCAGAAATTTATTCTCAGTGTATTTCTGCCAGAACAAATAACTAACTGCGCAATTCCGGTCTTCTGGAGAGCAAGTTAAGATGAAATTTTAGCATCTTTAGACAAAAGAAAACCATTTCCTGCACAAATCTTTCCTAGCTGCAATGATTGGAAAAACTGACAACCAGCATTTGTCCAGAAACAAGCCAAATATAAACAGCAACTGCTTAAAAGAAATAGCACCACAGTAACAGTTTTCTACTGTTTCTATTTCTGTACATAGAGACATCTATGGATACAATTATGCAAGCCTAAGAATCACATTAACAACTTTGGCACCTAAAGGGAGCTTCTAACAGTACCCACTTCCGGTGATCTGCTTTACCAGGTAATGCAATAGAAAAGAGTATGGAAGTCCAAAACAATACATCAAGGATGAAAGGATGCTGAACTCATGAGGACATAGCACTCAAAGTCAGTTCTTACAGCCATGTGCAGCACAGATTTAGAAATCTCTAGCAGCTCCCTCCATGCTATAACTGTTTCACAGCCCTCTTTCTCCCTCTGGCAGGAAAGCAATTCCTGGATTAGTCTTTCACTTTGATATTCATCACTGCATTTTTCAGAACGCATTTGAATAGATAGATGAACAGAGAATTTAAATTCATTAATAGATTTAGAGGAAGTTTCTTTCTAGTTTCTGAACACTTTTAGGCAATAATAATGGATATTAGTTATTATTAACATATTCTTATAGTAAGAGAATCCTCAGTTTCTCCTGTTTCTTCTACTTACAAATTTACCCTTTGTTCTTTGACCATTTTTCCCTTTTTCTTTTCAGCAAAAGATTTGAGAAACAGGACAAAGACATAAAATCTGAGAAGGTGAGATTCTCTTAAGTTGAAATATACGGGTATCAGAAACTGAGAATAGGATTTGTAGGTCTGACCTGACAAAAGCAAAGGAAAGGCAAACAGAATATCTATTGAACAATCAGCAAGAAAATTCCAGAAGGCTTTGGATCAGACCTAAAAAGATCCTAAAATCTAAAAGCATAATCCTAAAACTTCCAAGGCTCATTTTAACATTATTCTCAGTCATGAGCTCCATGTTTGCCATAAGCAAACCTTTTCTTAACCAAATCTGAGGCACCTGAATCCAGAGCTAAGATACAGAGCACAAGGAAGCTCTTCAGTTACAGCATACTTTAAACATGCACTCAAGTGTGGTAACTTTATGATATCTACCTTAGGTGACACATAGCAGTATACTTTTTTAGGCTTCTTCACTTTCTCGGGGGTCTGGCTGTCAGGAGAATCTTCATCTTCATCATCAATTGCAGTAGAAGGACGGCGCTGGGAAGAGCTCAGGTGCATTGGTGGAAGCTGCCACTGAGTGTTCGTATAACTAGGAGCATCATAAAGGTAAGCTTCAAAATAAATACTGACACCTGAGGTGGACACATTGCGTTCTACAATGTTCTTTTCATTCTCTGAGGGAAATAGATATAAAAGAGTTGTGTAAATCCTAATGGAGACAAGAATGAAAAAGAATGCACAGGCCACCACCAAATCAGTGACTACGATTTTAAAGAAAAAAAAACCACATACGTTACGTGCAGTGCTCTTCATCGATTTAACTTAGCATACAATACATGACTGGCTCAGATGTCAATTACTAGCAAGCAATAAAAATTGCCTCATTTCAGAGGTAAACCTCCTGAAATAGGGGAAAAACACTTGTTTTTATCTGCTGATGGATCAGAGAGTATCAGCCCTCAGAGATCTCCCCTCTTAGAAGCAAATTCATTTACCTCAGCATTTTTAAATGAATAGGCGTTTCTTTAGCAAGTAAGCATGGCCAGCCTTGCAGGGAAGCCACAAATAACTCTGCTCCATGAGTGTGCAAAGCACATTGTAAGAGGACACCTGAAGAATGAATACTGATTAGGTCTTAACTCACCACTTAGAACAATGATGTCAAAATCACCATTGCTTATGGGCTGGTTCTGGTAGGAGATGCAGGCATGGAAACACCCCCTAGAGTGCAAGGTGAGTCGGAAGAACACCTCGCAAGTCTGCCGATTGGACACCACAGACTTCTCAAACACCACATCAGAGCTCTCTTCTTCTTGAGGACCCAGCTAAAAAGAAAACAAATTAATAAAAGGAGCTCTCCAGCTTACCCAAAGTCAAGCAGCAAAGGGTGAAGTTGCACTCACCTCATGGATGGAGAGGCTGTAATTGTGCTCATCTATCAGGGACACAGAATTGCTGGTGGGATTGTCATACTCATCTCTGGGAGCTATCTGCAGAGTGTGCTGCTGCCCACAAGTCAGCACCAGAGTGGAGAAATGGCAGACAATTTTGGTTTTGGAGGGAACCACCATTCCTGAAGCAGACAACAATAATTTAGAGTCAAACAAATTCCAAGGTGAAGCTACAAAAAGCAAAAGAAAAGCAGCTAGGGGCACAATACCCTTGAAAATGGATCAAGTCTAAACACATTCTATTGCCCCTACATTAAAAAAGCAAAGTATCTCAGCACTGAAGTATATGGTGTAGTACATAGTGTGTGCCTTGGATCAGAGACTTAATACTAATAAAGCAAATGCAGTTACTAGTCCTCTAAATAATGCTTTTCCACCATTCCAACTTTCTGCTCGGGAACCTACTCCCACTGTACATACAAAATACAAGCTAGCAGACACCTAAGAAAACCTGCAAATGCAGCTTACCAAACTTTATTTGGGTTAAACCTGAGCTTCTTCTTTCTGAAGGGATATTTTAGCAAGCTTTGTATCTATTCACAAAGTAATGAACAGAGGTCCTCTCAATGACATATACGTGAAACATAAAAGATGCCAATTGGAGTCAAAAAAACAAAAGTAAAAGAAAACAAATTTTAGATGGATAAAGAGGAAATGTTTTTACAAAAGTGTGCAAAGGTATCAGCTGCTCCAGAAGCTTACAATAGGGTAGGGTATTCAGAAAAAGAAGAGGCAAATTATGACAGCATTTCCAATTCAGATACAAATAACTGAATACTTTCACAAAAGGCATTCTGACTACTAAGAAGTTACTACAAAATGGAGAACATGACAGACGTGGATAGGGATTTTAAGTAGCACTAACGACTTATTCTGTAAAGCAGTTTCTGTTTTGTTATGTACTGGTAGTCACAAGTATGTTTTACTCATGGGTCTGTTGCTGGGATCTACATATGGCAGGAGGAAAATGGTGAAGGGTAACCCCTTCCCTGTCACCAACCTATTTTAGCTGGAAATACATTTACCTAAGGGCCTCCAATACCTCCAAATCTACTTTGAATCATTACAGCGCCACTTAGACCTTACCTGGCTGGAACACCTTGTAGTAGGGGCTGTAGGCCACATTCAAGCCACCGAGTTTTACAGTGATCTCGTATCTCCCAGCCCTGCGCACAGTGAAAGCCACTTTCACCACATTGGAATTGGGCTCTTGAAGAACTTCCTGGGTTACAGGAATATCAATTGCTAACTCCACATGGCAGATGTGAACTCGCAGCCCCACAGGCCGGTGAGCAGGGAAGGGCTGCCCATTTTTATAGAATAACTGCATGGGAAACAGAGAAGTCCAGGTCAGCAAAAGCATACAGCACACAGAGGAAGAGAAAACAAGTTGCCTTAGAGAAGGCCAAGTACCTCAGCTCAGCAAAGGAAAAATAATAGACAGCTCTGTCACACAGACTGTGTTCTCCAAAATGAACAGGGACAAGTGGGCATTGAACAGTCCCATTCTCTTTTGTGCTGGGGTTCAAATGCATGCCCTGAAAAGAACATGCCTCTAGGCATTTCCCGTCTGCACTTGTAGTGCAGTATTAGAGCAGAAATCATGAGAACCGACTAGCAAAAGTAAAAAAGTAAAGCCATACCCTTTCAGAGAAACAAGCAGATCTTGTTCATTTGTACAGCTAAACTCTGAAAAAACTCTTACCAATTTGTTACAGAAAACAGTGTGATGAAGATGCTGACCTAAAGAGCGGACCCAGACTTTACTGCTAGGAAGCATCATAATGGAAACAACACGTTAAATAAAATCACAGCCAGCTCAATCACAGAAAAGATCTCCGGGACAAGCCCAGAAGGTAACATACTTCGACCACCAGTTCCTTACAACGGAATAATTACACCTTGAAACTCTGTATGCACGGCTCTTCAAGAGAGAGCCTGCCTGCCACCTGCAATCAGCCTGCAGTCAGAAAAAAGTTACTATTATTCCCTGTTTCTAAGCAAGGGAGGGTGTGAGCCTGAAGTAGTTTGCATCTTGACTGACATCAGGAGAAACTAGTGAGCGCAAAGCCACTGTTGATGAATAAAGGGCTAAGCAAACGGCACACAAGCACGAAGTGGAAGGGCACATTGCTGGAGCTGCGTGAGTGTCAGTAAGGTAAAGAAAATAAATTTAAATAGTAGGAACAGAACAAGTCCCTTTCCCCTCAGCTTTTTTCACTGCCTGCCCTGGAGTTAGAACTCTTCACTCATCATCAAGCAGAAGGGTTTTCTTCACCTTCCCAAGAGGGATGGGTATGGCAACCTAGCTGAACCTTTCTTCTTATTTTGATACCCTCTTGGATGGGAAGGTGGGATAGAAAGATGGGCACATAAGCCCACCAAAACCTGTTCAAACTTTCTCCACATAGCTCTAAACTCTCTGTGTTCACTCACCTTACTTCCCCTACACTTGGCCTTTTGGGATTAGAGGGAAACAAGAGTCCTTGGCAGGCTTCTCCAGGTTTACAGAATAACAATCCATTTTGCAGTTAATGGGGAGTGGCCATGAAGCTTTACAGCTCTTGGGTTGGTAAAATGCCCATTCCCACACTCTCAACTTCAGCTGCACAACCAAAAGATAGCACCAAGTTTGTTGAAGGCAATGCTCAGCCTATTCACTTCCCAGTAAAGGAAGCAGTAGTCAGGACAAGCCTGGTCTCCTTTGGCTCTTCAGAGGATTCTGAAGAGAGAGATTAGATTTTAAGAAGTGTAAACCTCAAATATGCACTTACAGAGTTTTGCAACACAGTAACAGAGCAGAAGGCATAAACAGATAGCTTTCCTACTCCTCAGTTACAGCTGGCTTAGCCCAAACAAAAAAATACTTGAAGAGCCCATCCCTAACTCAGACCTCCGTTCCTGCCTACAAAGCTGCATGGAAACAAAAATATTGCCTTACATGCACTCGGAAGGCCATGCTATGGCCCACCTCATAGGGGTCCTTCCAATCCCAGGAGATTTTGCAGGACCGGGGATCCAGGTAGTTGCCTCGCACGTAGTCATAAATAGTTCGCTCCCCTCGGCGTTCCCGGTCCTCATGCTGAAGGAAGCTGACTATACGTGCGGCAAGCTCAAAGAGGAACTTAATGGTGAAGAAGAAAGCTACAACAGATACTGTGATCCCACCTGCAGCAAGGAGAGAACAAAGGGTGGTTGCAGCAGCCAAGGTGGCTGAGTCAGGCTCTAAAATCCCCTCTGCATCAGCCCAAGATGCCTTTTTGTTAACGATACTCTACTCAAATGCAAATTAGGTATTCAAAGCAGCTGCTATTGTGCGAACATTTATGGTTTGTGTTATGATACAAGTAAGGTTAGAAAATATCAAGTCTCTTAAAACTCTGCAAATGACTGCAAACAAAAGAAATAGTTAAAGGTGGTACACAGTCTCAGGTAAAGCTTGCAGACATCCCAACAGAGACAGGGAATTCCCTTCAAGTTGCAAGTTAGAACCACAGAGATTCCTTTAAGGGAAACAGTCAGATAACCATACAACTTCTGCACATCACATTACAGCTGGATTAAGAAGCATCACAGCGGCAACAACCCTCCACTAGTTCTCGAAAGAAAAAGTAAGAGGATGGCTTAAGAATTAGGCCAATGAAAGGACTTTAGGAACAAGAAGAATGGTCGAGAGGCAAGTCTGCCAGGTGGAGGGCACAGTGTGGGGTGACAGTAACTCCATGTTTGTTAGGTAAACTCTGAACTAAAATTAAATCAAAGGCTTTCAAGAAACCCTTCTAAAGCCTATGGAGAGGTCAACAAATACAGTGGCAGCCTTTCCTTCACTTACCAATAACGTAAAACATCAGGTCCCTTCGGTGAGACACACAGCCGAGGATCACAGCTGCATCTAGAACACAAAATAGGCCAAGTCCAGTCCAGTGACTTCTTCACACACATTGGCCTAAATTTAATCTATGGTTCCTCAGAAAAAATGCCTATTGATCAACTGTCTTCCTCTCCAAGGACATCCCTAAAGCATTATTCCATAAGATTGAAATACGCGAACAGCACAACATGCTACAATTAAAAGCTCTCCCTCTGTCACAGATTCCCATTCAGATCCAGGAATTTATATGAAGGACAACATATCATTCCTCTGAAAACAATGAGAGCAGGCTCTGGGTACTGCAGGAAGGAGATACTTTTTGCAGGATCACCAACTTCAACAACAGTGGCCAAAGCCACTCATCCGAACTGTCACACCTACTTGCGAGCCACGAAGTTAACTTCTACTCTGATACAAAAGCACATTACAGAGCCACCACCAAAATGGACAGAAGCTGACCCTTAGCCAGCAACCTCAGAAGAAAATGCTATGGAATAAAAGAGCTGCAGACAAAACCATGCCCATTTGTTCAGAACAAACAAAATCCTTCTAGAGCAGAGGTGTATCTATTTTCGCCCTGTAAGTCTACTACAGAAAGTACAAATGCAACTGGAAAAGAGTCCATTTGTATTTTCCTACTCACTTCTGTGAGGTGGAGCCTCTGCTGAAACTCTCACTGATCAACACAAAAGCTAAAACCTTCTGTTTGTAAACCATTAAGTTTACAGAAATTTTAAGAGACACCAGTCTAGATTCAAGTTTTCACTGAGGGGACTGCTAAACAAACATGTAGTAAAAATACCACACCCAGACCAACAACATGCTGTTTGGTTGATAAGACATAGCTGACAGATGGAACAAGAGCAGCAGCAATGAACGCGTGTGACAATTAGACAAAGGATTTGGCATATAGTAATGCATACAATATAGCTCACCATGTCACCATTCAGTTAGTAAGAAGCTACATTGTGCATTCAAGCTGCCGTTTTTTTTTAAACAAACACAAAAGGGGAGTTATTCATCAGTCATCTCAATAGCAGCAATAATGGACATCAGCATGCAGAAAGCTTAAACGGGGTATTCCCCTCAACAATAGCCATGACTTTCTAGCCCAGCAAATCCCCTTCGCTGGCCTTGGCACACAGTCCAGCCCTCCAACCAAAGAGCAACCACATACCTTTACACAAGTGCCCATGTTCTAAAAGCCAAAAAGAGAGTACCCATTCTTCAGCATCCTTCCGCTTTGTGCCCAGATCTGGGACAAACATCAGCAAGAAGAGGCCATAGAGAAGATTAGCACAGAAAGGGTAACTCTTGGAACTTGCATCACAGAATCACTGCTGAAAAATAAGGACTTGAGGACAGCAGTTTCTTCCTCTTTGTGGAAAAAGGGTTGTCCTGCAGTGCTGTTTCCTTTAGCCTGCAGTTTGCTAGCTTTCCTGGAAAAGTAAAAAAGGAGAGAGAAATGTTAGATCGCTCCATTGTGGATAAATGGAGCAAGCAGAATCTAGCAAGCAGAAACACATGAGAGGTGCAAGATGCAAAAGCATCACTAGACATCAAATCCATGAGAGGTGCTATAAAAGTATCACTGTTGGTGAGGTGCAAGGCTTCACCATATCCTCAACCTCTATCTGTCACAATCTCATTTCATTATACGACCACTCGAAACTAGCACATTCAAGATGGAACAAAACACATCCTTGCCTCCATAGGTTTCATGGAGCAACTAAGAACCTGCATGCTGTTCATAAAGGAGTATTAAGGACGGAAGCAGGAACTGATAGCCTAGGAGGAATACAGAAAGATTATCTCAACAGCCAGGGATCAGGTTAGAAAAGCTAAAGCCCTGATAGAACTAAACCTTGCCAGGGACATCAAGGGCACCACGAAAACTTTCTATAGGTACATTGGTGATAAAGAAAGACTAGGGAAAGCATGTACCCTCTCAAGAAGGAAAGAGGAGACCTCGTTACCCGGGACAATGAGAAGGCTGAGGTACTCAACAACTTTTTCCCCTCAGTCTTCACCAGTGAGTGCTCCAGCCACACCAACCAAGTCACAGAAGACAAATCCTGGGACTGTGAGAATGAAGAACTGCCCACTGTACTAGAAGATCAGAGGGATTTTTTACAAGGGCATGTAGTGATAGGACAAAGGGAAGGACATCAACCTGAAAGAGGGTAGGTTTGGATTAGATATAAGGAAGAAATTCTTCAGTATGAGTAGTGAGGAACCAGATCAGGTTGCCCAGAGAAGTTGTGGCTGCCCCATCCTGGGAAGTGTTCACAACCAAGCTGCATGGGCCTTTGAACAACCTGGTCTACAGGAAGGCATCCCTGCCCATGCCAGGGGAGTTGGAATTAGTTGATCTTTAAGGTCCCTTTCAAGCCAAACCATTCTATGATAAGGTAGCCCTTCAAGTCTTCATACCCAACAAAATGCTATATACTATTCTCAAACCGATTTTACCCAGATTTAAAGGGCTATTTATAGTCAAGCCTCAAAATAAAAGAAAAAAAAGTTTTTCAGAATTCTTGGACCACAAAGCAAATTTTGGGTCTGGTAGATTTTGGGTTTGGTACTGTTGTTTTAGGTATTCAGGAAATTGAGATCCTCATAAGGGATTTCAGCTTCAGCAGCACTATCCACCAAATTACAGTTTACTGTCAGGATTGAGATAAAAAAAATTAAAATTTAACAGCAAGGATTGACGCAGCCCACAAAAACCAGGACACATGCCAGAAGAAATGCCACAAAGCCTACACAATCGGTATCTACTCATTCAGAGCACAGATTACATAAAGGAGTGAGAATGAAAAGAACAGAGCCAGGCTCACCAAGGCAGCTGTCTGTTAAGATAGTCACCTCTTCTGGGGACGCGATTAGCTCCTCCCGCCTGCCATGCCACCACCTCAGCTGTCACTTCTTCCTTAGTCCCCCCTCCTCTGCCTTCCTCTTCAGATGGCTCTTATTTCCCTCCATGCCAATAACCATACAGATCTGGCTGCCTTTACACACTTCTACTAACCTTTCCAATGTACATGAAAATCAACCGGTAAGCCCGTGCAGAGCTTTTTGGCTGCGCTGCAGAAACAGCCAGACTTTCACAGTCTTTTCCTCACCCACATCTCAAGGAAAGTCCCACCCACTCATCTATTTTCCTCTTTCCTCTACTTTTCCTCACTGCAACAGTGTTGCAGTCCCCAGGGCATAAATTCTCATTCTCCTCCTAGGTAAAGCATCAGCTTTCTAAACTCCTAAATCTCTGTGTGTTAAGGACCACAAACCTAGCAATTTCCCTGGTATTTTAGTTATTTCACACTACATATCCAAGATGTGCTACAAATGACTGGTTGAAACTCTGCTCCAGCTTGGCCTGGCTGTGGAAGGCACGTGACTGCTCCCCACACAGCTGGGGAATTTCACTGAAACTTATCAATGTTTAGGAACCTATAAGATCTCCCTCCAGCATCTTCCAGAACCAGCCTCTCCATGTCACAAAAAACCCCATAAAGCTGTCTCTGTGGGTTTGTCTACTCAAGCTATTTCTGCTTCACTCCACAACTCCTTCCCTTCTATGAGGCACATCACAGGTCACACAAACTCTCTCTCAAGCACAGAAAGCAAAAGATCAATCATTTAAACTACAGGGGTTTTTAAGTCAATTGGAACCCGAATCTCTTGATCTGGTTTGCAGAATTTCTGAACTTGCTGGACACAGGGCACCAGTCATCTCGGTTAGTTAACCAGCATAGCAACTTGTCATTTGATTATCCCTACATGATGTGGTAAACAAGACACCAAGTTAGGTGGTCACCAGAGATGAAGTGGCTGTTATACAATCAGTTTCCTTCTAACTTTCTCGCTGCCAGCAGCTTTAAGGGTGCTCTTGCAGCTAGAATACATTGAGGTGAATAACCTAGTTGCAAATAGGTAGTATCCAAGATACACTGCCACTCACTTAGCAGAATGCAGATGTGAATTAAAATGGTATCTGTGCTAAGAACTGCCAGGTAACAATCTGGGAAACAAATTCTGAAAAGCGGCAATATAAGGTGCCACCATTCTGGAAATTCCATAAATCCCATTCCATAGGCTGGAAAAAAAAGTGCTGAATTATCCAACAGGTCTTAGCAATCTTGATCCAAGGACAGAGCAAGTGATGGTCTCCCGCCACCTGCAGGGAAAACGGATTTGAAAGCTTCACCTTGGTTTGACTGAAGAGAGTTACTGGCATAATCAGGGTAGACAGCATGAAATCATAAAATTAACTGCATTCGTGCCATTGCTTCCTCAAGTCAGCAAGGAAAGGAAGTTCAGTAATGAGAATACATTTAGCTTGTGTTACTGCTGCTGTTGAAGCCAGAGGAACACAATGCAGAGCTCCAGAAGGAAGCACAAGTGTAACACATACTAAAGGAACTGTAACATAGTAATGGCACATTCATGTGGCTACAGCTACAAAACCAGCTACAGGCATGCTATACAGAACGGATGTACTGAGCTCCTAGGAAATCTGCTGTGCCTCTTAATTTTATTTGGTGCACTGATAAATTGCCATTCTTCTCTTAACAATAAACCTTTAATTTTGTTTTAAAGCCTTTTTGCAGGATAATACTACCTCATCTAACCAAGATAAGAGATCCATTTATCTGTGTGCAGAATCTCTCAATCCATGTCCATAAATGTCTACCACCAACACCACATCTGCCTCATGCGACGTACAGACGACTATTCTCTAACGAAAGAGACAGTATTTCCTCACACTAAGTAAAGCATGCACAAACCAACAAACAGGAATGGCCATGAGAGCCTAACTTTAAAACACATTCACAGAAAAACGGAAAGTCAGCACAAAAATCACTAAGCAGGATCCAGTATCAGCTGTCAAAGACAAAAGCTACATCAATGGTCAGCATCTACACAAAACAGTCATTCTCTTATCAGGGATGGAATTTGTCATATGCATTTACATACAAGCTATATAAAACAGTGGCAACAAGAAAACAACAAAAAATAAGAGACTTCCGTCAAATGCTTAAGTCTAAGGGCTTTTCATTGCAAATGAACCACCACCAGTGCTGTCAGCTCCTCTTGTCCTCCTCAAACACAGCAAGTCAGCCAGATGGCAACTTTCCAGCCATCATATTGACACCAGATCTGCTTCCTGAGCCAGGACAAAATTCAGCCCCTTTCCCTGCTGCACATCAGTGGGGAAAGCAGATCGCCTCCCTCTTCCTCAATTATTTCTCTTCCCAAACCACTGAGGGTCACTTGAGCAGCACCATTTGAGATCTACCAACTGCATTTCCTCAACCAACAGTTAAGCTAGGTATGATTATTCAGGCAGAAAGTTCAGCTGTGGTCTTCCTAATAAACACAGTTTTTCTTTCAGTCTAATTTTCTTCCTCATTGTCAGAGCATCAGTCACAGTTCTACAGAGGTCACCACTTCAGGAAAAAACTCCTGAGTGGTTCCTCATTGGCTGCTTTGTCTAGCCAGCACACCAGATAAAACCGGTTGTATTTGGAAGATACCAACAGCTACAAGATCTCAGTAATCCCAGAAGCTTTCGTGAGAAAGGCCTTTCTTTCTCCCTTCCCTGCACAGGGCACGAGAAACTAAGTGCCCCGGACCAGTCCGAGAACTTGGAGAACATTTTAGTTCATGTGCAGAAAAGACATTTTGGGTCAGACTACACCATTATGGCTGCATAAAGTACAGCTAAAATTATGCTCATTTGCTAAGATTTCTGATCACAAATATAGGTAAGATCTAAAGATAATGTCAACCCTCTGCTTTTCATTATGCAGTTCATGAGCTAGAGCATGGCAAAACCAGCACTACATTAACTCTTAAAAAAACCAAAACAGTCCAGCAGGCTCAAGTGAGTGGGCTGAAGACCTCCCTAACATCCCGGCTCTGCTAAACAGAGAAGAAGAGGGGGAAGGAGGGCGATTGGAGTGCTGCGGTTGCCCTTCCAGCCCGCAGCAGCNCGGCGGGGAGGGAAACGCCGCTACCGCTGTTACCGTGGTCTCCGACGGCGGCCGCAAGCCCGCTGTCGCTGCCCCGCGCTGCCGCTGCCCGGCGCTGGCAGCCGGAGGTGACGCGCTCCCGGGGCGGGGCCCAGTGACGCACCAGGACACCGGCAGTGGCGNTAAGTGCCCCGGACCAGTCCGAGAACTTGGAGAACATTTTAGTTCATGTGCAGAAAAGACATTTTGGGTCAGACTACACCATTATGGCTGCATAAAGTACAGCTAAAATTATGCTCATTTGCTAAGATTTCTGATCACAAATATAGGTAAGATCTAAAGATAATGTCAACCCTCTGCTTTTCATTATGCAGTTCATGAGCTAGAGCATGGCAAAACCAGCACTACATTAACTCTTAAAAAAACCAAAACAGTCCAGCAGGCTCAAGTGAGTGGGCTGAAGACCTCCCTACCAACCCGGCTCTGCTAAACAGAGAAGAAGAGGGGGAAGGAGGGCGATTGGAGTGCTGCGGTTGCCCTTCCAGCCCGCAGCAGCGGTGGGCTCAGCGGGGCCACCAACCCCCACGGCCTTTCCACAGGCGCCAGCTCGCCCCCACCTACCCGACGTGCCCCCGATAGCCCCGCGGCGCCGCGCAGACGGCGAGGCTAAGCCGAAGGGACAAGCCGGAGGGAAAAGCCGAAGGGAAATGCCGAAGGGAAAAGCCGAAGGCCGCCGCCGGGCAGGCAGAGCCGGCCCTTCCCNCGGAGGATCAGCATGGTGAGCCAGGAGCGCGCCGGGCGGGGGGACGGCTGGGATCGGATCTCTCCCTAGCTCATCGCGGCTGTGTGTCCGTGTCCTTGCAGGGGAAGCAGAAGAAGGCGCGGAAGTACGCGGTCATGAAGCGCATGATCAGCCTCCGGGATGAGCGCCTGTGAGTGTGGCTGTGGCTGGGCCCGCTCCCACGCGGGGCCCTGGAGCGTCCTCGTGTCCCGCTCGGGAGAGGCGGGAGGAGGTCCCGGCCCAGGTCTCTCGGCCGCTGGCAGCCCTTCCTTGTCGCTGTACCCCAGTAGTGCCTGTGTTTCTTTGCAGTAAAGAGAAGGACCGCGCAAAAGCCCCCGTGAAGAAGAAGGAGGACCCGAGTGCCATCAAAGAGCGGGAGGTGTAAGTGCTGCCAACGCACTGGGGAGGGAGAGGAGGAAGGAGGGAGGGCCGGCCACGCTGCAGGCTGGAACTGAGAGTGTTTCTGAGCAATATTGTCAGAATAAGAAGTGGTGCCCTAGACCAAAGGACTGTGCTTGGGAGGAAAGCAGGAGGCCTGATGGATCTTTCTGCTCATTATCCCTCTTTCATTCTGTGCAAGTTGTAGGGTTGGACGTGATGTTAAATGCAATTAACTGATTTGAATTCTTTGTTTTCTTGGCAGCCCCCAGCATCCCTCTTGCTTGTTCTTCCAGTATAATACACAGCTGGGCCCCCCTTACCACATCCTGGTCGACACTAACTTCATCAACTTCTCCATCAAGGCCAAACTGGACCTAGTGCAGTCGATGATGGACTGTCTCTATGCCAAGTGTGAGTTTCTGCACCACTCACAGCTTCTTCTGACCACACAGTGCCACAGTGTGCTCGTAATATGCTTTGTCAGCCTCATGCCACTGGCTGAGAATAACAGAAATCTTGCAAAAAGAATACTTGCTTTAATCATGGAGCTATGGTAACCCTGGCAATGTCTCTGGTTTCAGTCAAGTGACAGTTTTAAAATGCTAATCTCAGCAAAGGTAAAGTACTAGTAACTTAAAAATCTAAAATTACCATGGCATGGTTAAACTCAGTGGCTGTACATTTCATCACCTTGCAACATTATCAGTTGTTACTGTAAGTAATACATTATAGAGTTCCATGATATTTCTGGGGTGTATGGGCAGTGCGTCGGGGTCTGGGAATAAATACTGCTTTGTTTTAATTTTTTTTGCATTTAGGTATTCCATGTATCACAGATTGCGTAATGGGTGAAATCGAGAAGTTAGGACAGAAGTACCGTGTGGCATTAAGGTAGGTGCAGGGTGTTCTGTTTCTAGAACTTAATGCTTTAATATAAATAAATGAAAAACACTTGCTATGACTGATGCTCCTGCACTACAGGGTGGTTAGGTTGTTGCAGGGTCCTGAACTTGGTTTTATTTCTCTGGCTCTGTGAGATCAGTACAATGGCTCAAGTTTTAGAAACTAAATTTTAGGTATGAATGCACAATATTAATTGGTAAATCTTTTAACCTCCTAAGACTTTCAAAGTAATGCTTTTTCCTGTTTCTCAAAAAAATAATATTTTTAATTATAGAATTTCTAAAAATGAAAAAAGAAGTAACCCAAGTCTTACAGAACTTTTCATCATACTTCATGTTATTCCTGTATGAGTAGGCACCAAGTACTGACAATTTAGAGCCCAGTTATTTTGTGATCTATAGAAAACTGGTCCAATGTAATTCATGCTCTCCACTCAGATGTATTGTTCTCTTTTTTTTGGCCTGCTGTGTTGTAAAGTATATGAATGCATACCCTCAACAGCTTTGATGTTGCCCTTCAGAAAACGATCACACGCCAGAAGTTGTAGTTTCTCCCACAGATAACTCATTTCAAATTACTTTGTTTGGCAATGGCCTAACATTGTACAGATTTTGAGTCCAACAAACCAGTACTAAGAAATACTTAACCTATAATAACTAGACAAATTGCATTTTTTTTTGCAGGTCGTTTCAGTTGACCTTTGTCTACCATTTACTCCATCCCTTCAACCCTTGTTTTGAGAACAGTGTTCTGTATATCACAGAAAGGGGTGTTCTTTTTCCTCCATACTGTGTTACTGTACTCTCTGGTCTGATTGCTGTGATGCTGCTTTTTATGTCCCCACAGAATTGCCAAGGACCCTCGGTTTGAACGCTTGCCATGTATGCACAAAGGAACCTATGCTGATGACTGCTTGGTGCAGAGGGTCACTCAGGTATTTCCCTTTCTGACATTTTCTATACTGTGCTAACATACTAAAATTCCTGAACCCTCCTAATTACTGACTGACTTAAATTTCCCACAAAGTAACTATAAAACCTCACTAAGGGGCAGTTTCAGTCCCTAGCACAACTTTATTTGATGCAAGGTATTATCTTCCCTGAGCATTCTTGTTGTATAGGACAGCTTCAAAAAGCACTTAGGATGGGAAAGCTGTCAGCCTGGAAGGCTGGACAGACTTTCATTGATTTCTTGAGTCTGTTTTGGTGGACAGAAGGATGTTATTAGTCTGCTGTGGAATTCTGTACAAGTCCTGGTAATGTCTTGCTGAGGACTCTCAGCCTTCTTGTGTTCAGTGAACTCACTGAATAGGAACGTTTGCTCAGCCATGACTCCTTTCTGTGGGTTCACTGGTGTTGAATCTGGCTCGCCTTTTTTTTTTTTGCAGCACAAATGTTACATTGTGGCCACAGTGGATAAAGAGCTGAAGCGGAGAATACGAAAAATCCCTGGGGTGCCTATAATGTATATTTCCAGGCACAGGTAAGGGCCTCCTGACAGGAAGGAACCCTGCCCTGTGCGATCCTTGTCTGACAGGGACTCTGTCACCACGTATTTCTCTCCTGGATTGTCTGTGGTGCAGGCTGCAGTAAAGGGCCTGGTGTTTACACAGAAGTTGAAGTACAGCTACTGCTGGGAAGAGACCGGTCACAGACCCACTTCTATTGCAGTCTACATGTTCACTTGGCTTTACCTGGAGAAGTAGTTTCCTTAAGGCCAGTGTTTCCATAGATCAGTTTTGCTTACCAGCAGCAGCAGGACTACCAAGCAAATGCATTCTACAGATTCTTGAGGAAAAGAGCCATTCTTGTTCCATATTCTATTTGGTAGCTTTGTGTACCCTCAGCTAAGAGATTGAATTTGCTTCTTAGCTAAAAACAAACCAATTCAGAAGGATACTAGTGCAGCATGTTGGAAATGAGGAACCTGATTGCTATAAATATGTAAAGTTTTAACTGATCTATAATCAGAATGTGACTCAAAAGATTTTTCTCTCGAAACACCTTTTCTCCTTGTTCACTGTGGCCATGAACTTTTGGAACAGGCTGCCAAGGGTGGTGATGGAGTCACCATCCCTGGGGGTGTTCAAGAAATAACTGTACATGGCACTTAGTGCCATGGTCTAATTCACAAGGTGGTATTCGGTCAAGGGTTGGACTCAGTGATCTTGGAGGTCCTTTCCAATCTAAATGATTCTGTGAATTATAAGTTGAATGTCTAAAGTTTTATTCTCTGTGGAGATCTGCTCTTAAATCCTAAGTCAGATCTTACAAAACCACGGGTTTTTTTCCTTCTCTGGAGATGGTGAGTTTTTGAGATGTCTGATTGCTGAGTTTAAGGTGAAGAATAACAGCAACCTTCTGAACACTTTTTACTTTGACAAGTAATATTTTTCTTCCTGGGAATCTGAGCTGCAGATAGAAATGCAACAAAGCTTCTTGCTATTCAGTCTGCCTGTAAGCCTGTTGCTGCATGGGTGTCACAAATGAGTGCTTTAGTCCACTTGAAGAATCACTGTCAAAGGTACACTAGCAGAAGCAGCTTTTAATATAAGTTTGTAGCAGTGCAACTTAAACAGAGTTTAATGGCAAGGTTCATTCTATTACTTCATGGATGAAACATACAAAGGAAAATCGACTTCGAATCACTTTAGAATGATTTGCATAGAGACCAGGAGTGCAAAGGAAGACTCTCCCATTGAGTCACAAGGTTCAGTAAGGATCTCCTTGCTTTCCAAAGTCCTGATGGAGTCCAGGTGCAGCTGAATCCAATCTTAGTCCCAGACTGGGTCAACAGGCTCTGTCATAATTAGATTTTAGAAGCACTTAATAATTGATTGATTTAACATTTATAAAGTGATTCAATAGGGGTTACTACAATTGTAACGGTGATTTAATTATAGTTTCAAGAAGCAATATTCATACTATGCTCAGTAAAAAATATTTCAGCAAATTCACATGCATGCACACTGACACAAAGACAAATATGTAAATGTATAAAGGTACCAGTTAAAAATTCCCCTCAGGTTCAGTGAAATACATGGAATGCCTCTGCATTTCTCAACAGGCAAGGACTGAGCGACGGTCCTTCAAGTGTCTCGGCCTTGAGACCGAGGGACATTCTGCTCATAGAGAGGTGCTGGTGCAGCCCATGGCAGTCCAGGAGAGCTCTAAGGGCCTCACTTAAGACCACTGCTTATAGGGTCACAAGATGATTGCTTTTAGGCATGCATAAATTTTACATCTTGGCCATAATCCTGACTGGTAACTACTAGAGTTTCCAAAACTCTGGTAACAATGGTACCATTCCACTCAGGCCACGACTTAGATAGGATTGTTGGGGGATGACTGACAATCTCATCCTTCACCATAGCCAGGCAACAGGACTTCCCAGTACAGTCAGTGCTGTTCTCACCTTAGTCATGCAAGACTTCCTGGTATGGTCGAGGGATGCTTCACCACCCAACTCATTATACAAAGGCCAAGGCCTAGCAAGAATACCTGAGATGTTAGCGCAGCCCTGAGGAGGAAGAGGGGGTAGATGCACCACCACAGTGGGGAGGGGAGCAGTGTGGAGTAGATTGTCTTCATAAGTTTTCCTTCTTTCTCAGATACAATATTGAGAGGATGCCAGATGATTACGGAGCTCCTCGATTCTAACCTGTCCAGTCAAGCCATCAATGCCAGGACTGTGAGCCAGGATAAGGGTCCTTCTGATTCCAACCCTCCTGCTTTCTTCTTTTGTTGGAACTCTGCTCATAGGACTGTGGATAACACCAAGCTGACTTCTTAACCTTGATTTTCTAAGAAAAAGCTATTTTGAAGAGTCTAGTTTTATTTGTCCGTCCTCTGCCTTGGTCCGATTACCTACAGCTGGGAGAAGCATTTGGGAAACAGAGGATGGCAGTACCAAGAATGTGCCTAGCTCTGCATTGGGACCATTGGAAAAAGTGATTCCAGCATTCTGAATTAAATATTGATGATGCAAGTCTGGCTGAGAATGAAACCACAAGAGATTTTAAAAGTTTCTTACTGCTGCACCTGGAGTGGGACAGGTATTCCTCTTGGAAGCTCCCTCACTCCTGTTTACTCAAATCAGAATCTGCATTCTGGAGAAAAGACATCAGATCTGCACCAGTTGGTGGCTTTCTCTGGAACAGCAGTCTAGATTTTAATTCAGAATTGATGGGCTTTTATTCAACTGCGCAGTGAATGAAGTTTGTTTAAGTGTCCTCTCAGACTGCTCTTTCTGTACTTGGTTAGCTGGCAACCCAGTCCTTTTGCTTATATTTAGAGTGTTGGAGGGCAGGGCAGGTCTCACCCTCCTGTTTTTTTAGTCCTATGCACCTCAAAGCTTTATCACTTTTGTGTACATATCAGGGGTGAGAAGGAAAGTGTCTAACGGGCAAAGGTATTAATGAGGGCTGGGAGCACAACCGTTGTGGAAGAATAAGAACAATGGTTGCAGATAAAGAGTCTTCCAGAGACCTGCAGAATTTGCTGCAGGGAAGGAAGTGGTCAGAGGAAAGAGGGAAAAGAAATTATTAAGCCACATAAAGAAATGCAGGGGGAAAAGTATTTCAAAGCCATAACTCTACATTCTCATATCCTCCATTATTCCTTCATTTTTAGCAATATAATTTGCTCTTATGATCTCTGCTGTGTGGTGAGGAGAAGGTCACCAGGAACCAACATGCCAAAGCACACTTCGTGGCCAAAATGCTGGAAGTGTAGTGCAGAAGACTGAAAATTTATATTCTTGGTATAATTAAGAACATTTCCAAACCTTAATAGAGCTTTATCCTGTAGTCCCTTATACTGGTTTGGCTGCAGAGGTGGCCACAAAGGCCAACAGCATCCTTGCCTGTATCAGAAATAGTGTGGCTTGCTGGCCTGCTGGACTAGGGAAGTGATCCTCCCTCTGTACTTGGCACTGGTGAGGCTGCACCTTGAGTCCTGTGTTTAGTTCTGGGTCCCTCATTACAAGACAAGACATTGAGGTGCTGGAGCGTGTCCAGAGAAGGGCAGTGGAGCTGGTGAAGGGTGTGGAGCACGAGTCTGATGAGGAGCAGCTGAGGAAGCTGGGGGTGTTAATCTGGAGAAAAGAAGGCTCAGGGGAGACCTTATCACTCTCTACAACTACCAGAAAGGAGGGTGTAGCCAGGTGGGCATTGGTCTCTTCTCACAGATAACAGGTGACAGGATGAGAGGAAATGGCCTCAAGTAGTGCCAGGGGAAGACTGGATATTGGGGAAAATTTCTTCACTGAAAGGGTGGTCAAGCACTGGAGCAGGCTGCCTAGGGAAGTGGTGGAATCACTGTGCCTGGAAGTGTTAAAAAAAGCGTGGGTGTGGTGCTTAGAGACATGGTTTAGTGGTGGATTTGGCAGTGCTGTGTTAGTGGTTGGACTCGATGAGCTTGGAGGTCTCCCAACCTTAACGATTCTATAATAGCTGAACTATGCTGGACAGAACACAGTGAGGATAATTTCCTGTCCTTGGGAAATGCTCTGACATCCTAGTAACTTCCTTGCTAGCACCATACCTCTACAGATAGTGCAGGAAACTTAGGAAACACATCAGACCTACCTCTCATGCTATATCTTCGCTTGTAGCAGGCTCACCTATTAAACATCCCTGAAAATAACAGCATACTGACACTTTGAAAATTTAGCCCCTTCCAGGCTATCACAATTGAAGTTAATTTTCTCCACCACCAGCCAGGAAGAAAGTAGCCAACAATGGAGAGGTGTTACAGTTAGTATATAATACACACGTTTCAAAAATATCTTTAGTTTTGTTCTCTCAATCCAATCCACATTTCTTTAGGCTAATGATCAAGTATCGTCATGAACACTTGAAGCCCCTGTTTAGTCAAGTGAAGACTGAGAAATAATTGTAGGATTAGATCTCTGTAACTTGCTTTTCAGAATAATTCTGGTTTTGAAATACTTCTTTGAGTCAATAATTAACTAGAATTGGTCCAGTGCAAATAACTTCACTTGAATTAACCTAAATAGAAGGAGACTGGAGAAGAAAGAAGAAAGGAATGGACACCTGTGGTCGTATTTGATAGAAGTCTTCCTGGCACAGAGGAGGTCAAAGGCACAGCAGCCTGATGAATTTGGGGAACATATACCTGCCAGCAGAATGCCTTTTGCATGGGACTTCATGAAAATATATGTATTTAGCATGAACTGTGGGTAAGAATCAAAGTAAATGTGCTCATTTACTGAAATCTTTTATTCATTTTACTCTCTGCCTTGTTTTGGTAAAAGGAGGAGGAATTTG
Source organism: Melanocharis versteri (assembly GCA_013397845.1). Classification (NCBI taxonomy): domain Eukaryota; kingdom Metazoa; phylum Chordata; class Aves; order Passeriformes; family Melanocharitidae; genus Melanocharis; species Melanocharis versteri. Next base: position 260,530 of record VZTG01010346.1, read on the forward strand.
GAATAGGTATAAGGCAATTGCTGAAGATGTGTTAGGAGAGTTGGAGGATGAGCAGAGAAAGTATTGGCAGTGAGCAAACCCATCAGGAAATTTTCATTAATTGAGTATAATTGGTAAGACAAAAAACTTGGCTATTAACTCAAAGAGCTTGGTCAGAAGATAAATAGGAGAGGATCACCTGAATGATCAGCTGCTTCTGCAGTGCCAGGGAACCTGTGTACCAAACACTTGGTTCAGAGGAAAATATTTACTCCATGCACACAATGGCATCCCCATGTCTGATCCAATTTACAGTGTGTCAGAGGAGGAAAGATCATTGTCACAGGAAAGAGTTTGGTAAACTAGAATATTTTGATGTTCCCACAAGTGCAGAACTCTGTCAGTCCAAACCAGAAGAGAAATTCCTTCCTGACTCAACTCTGGCAGTTGGTTTAAACCTGCACAGGAGATAGATATCAGATGCTTGCAGTGTTTCTTGGTAACTAGAGAATTCAGCCTCCCCCATTAACATCCTGTCTCTTGCTGTAGCCAGTTTCCATAGCTTCAGAAGACAGAGAACATACAGGAGCACCACATAAAGAAAATCTGAACATATACAAAGAATGGTAGAAAATAAATTCTACTCTTTTCTGGAGCCACCAGAAGGTTTACGATTACTACAGCCTTGACAGATGAAGAAATTTAAGCTGCTGATCCAAGATGTGACACTGGTTAATTGAGGGGTAACTGAAATGTGGTATAATAATGTTGAGAAGCAGGAAGAACATGAGCTGTTTAAAAAACTTAACCCAAACCAAAATGATGGCACCCTTTAATATTACAGACTGAACAGAATAAAAGAATAAAAATAACATATTCTGAATAAAAGAATAAGAGGGCATAATGTGAACTTTACAGGGTTGCTTTAAGGACAAGTTAACTTTGGGTAAAGCCAATGTATCTTGTCTGGTGGGAGTCAACTGTTTGCAATCCAAACCAGATTTGAATATTGAAAAAGCATCTGTCAAGTTATTTGGAAGTTACATTTTGGCTTCCACAACGTAGGCTGTAAAACAATTGCCCTTGAAAGTGTTTAAGTACATATATTCCCTCATAAGGGAAGTAACAAGTCTCTTTGCAAAAATGAGTAACCACAACAAACAGCAAAAACAGTGGGAGAGACCTGCTTGCAGGAAATAACTGTTAGTAAACTGATCACAAGAGAACTCACGTAGAGTGAATAGATCAGCAGGATAAATTAAAGGATGTTTGCAACAGGAATTCCCTATTTGGGAAGGACAGGCTTTCAAAAGCTTAGTGAGTAAACTCACCCATAGAACTCAGGTATATAAATGCTAAGTATCTGTACAATGAACAGTAGATGGGGGCTAAAAATACAAATGCTATCTGAAAGTCATATTCACTACAAGAGAAATCTAAACAGACCATGCTAAATAGAAAAGGATCAATAATAGCCTCTAAATGAAAAGAAAGGATACTAAAGAATAGAAAAGGCAGTTCTTTAAGTATTAAATTAAGATAGTTTTCTTAAAGATTTGCATCTCAGTTGAATTCAGTCAAGTATTTTCTTGCAGATTCATGGTGTATCTCCTCTGTGGATTTCCTGAAATGTAACAACAAATGAACATAAAGTCCAGCTTTTCCACCAGAGAGGACAAAGCTTCTTCTTTACCTAACAATGTGATTTTCTTGATATTTCTCCTGACTGAAAAGTCTCAGGACCTTTCCTCCACACCTGCCTTTCTCCACTGGCCAGGGATCCTTGATTCAACAGGCATGAACTAGAGACTGAACATGACAAAAATGGCTCAGGTTTTCTGTGCTTGTAAAGGAGCCCAAGCAGTGACACACCGCAGTGCTGGTGTCCTGCTGACCCGTAGCCACCAGGCCTCACTGCCCAGCTACTGGAATTCACACATACACACACACGCGCCCCTTCCCTACGATGGGAGTTCAGCACTTGGCATAAAGCATTGCTAACTGTCTACAGAACGTACTTGTACGTTTAACTCATACTTCAGCGTGGGCAACCGAGGGCACCGGCGCCGCCGCCCGAGGGANNGCCCGGGGGACCCCGCGGCCCTCGGGAGGGCCGGGCCCGCCATACACAGAGTAGCTTGCGGAGCGCCTGCGGCATCCCTACACACAACGGAGGCCCCCGCGCCGGGCCCGCAGTGGCTCCCCGTTGTCGCCTGCCCCCGTCCCGTCCCTCCCGTCCCGTCTCTTGTCGCCGGCGCGGCGGGCGGGATGTGCGGCTCCGGGCTCGCCTCCGCCCTCGGCCCCGCGCGGCAAGCAGCTGTCCGCTAGGCGGCGCTGCCACCCGCCCGGCGGGGCGCTCTGGCGCGGCGCTCACTCTCGACTGCCCGGCGGGGTGG
>VZTG01010346.1:263332-322701 GCA_013397845.1 Melanocharis versteri
GGCCACCGCCTCCCAGCCATACCTGCCGCCTCCTGCCCAGGGCTACATGGCACATCCCCAGCCCTACCTGCTCTCCTCCCAGGCTTCTCCTTCCCAGCCCGCGCAGCCCACCCTGGCTCCCTCCATCCCTCCCCCGGTCAAGCCATCGCAGGCTCATTTCCCCCCGCCCCAGCCGTCCTTGCCCCCGCCCGCCGCTGCCCAGCCGGAGACCGCGCAAGGTGCCGCCAAGGAGGGCGGTGGCACGGAGCAGCCGGACCCCTCCACCATGACTCCCCAGGTAAGGCGGCCCGGCTGGCAGCGGGGAGCCGAAGGGCAGCGGTGGCGATGGGCCGCTGGCAACGGGGTGTTGCAAAGGTCTCCGAGTAAGGGCAGTTAATAAACACACCGTATTTGCATAATATTGAAAGGATTTGGACGCAATCCATGGAAGTGTGGTGATGGCACGGCTCAGGGGAAGCTTCATAAATGCTGATTTATCCAGTGGTGGTGGTAGGGATGTAACAAATGGTCATTTCTCGAGAAAAATTGTTTAGGGAAAAGTGTAAATCCTGGCTGACTCTAATTTTCTTGAGCGTCTGTTGGTCTCTGCAGAATGTATTCCAAAGTACAGCATGTAGGCAACTTGCACCTAACCCCTGTTTGCTTTGTCTGGCCTGTTGAGAGATGCAGCAGTCTGTTTGCCTGTTGCACATTGCGGGATGAGTGTCACTTGTCTTCAGTGATTTCTTTCTTTAGTTTTTTTAGAGGGTTGGGTTGCAGTTGTCTGCCTGATCAGTACAGAATTGTGACTATTTTAATCTTATCATGCGCAGTTAAAGCTGCAAAAACGTTTCTGTTGCAGGACGTACTTGCCCTCTACTTAGAACTTATATCCGCATTTTGTGCTACGTGTGTTTGATCTTTCAGTATAAAATTGCATGGGGCATTGGAGGAAAATGTTCTGAAGTGCCTTGAGGTGAAAAATGTTATTGCTGTGTAATTTTTATGTGTACGCTAGGGCCAAAATACCTGCAAAATGTTTGCACGCTTCACTTCCTAAATGAGACCGGTTCCAGTGAACTTGATGGGACCATTCATCTGCATTGTCAGGGACAATCCAGGCTTAAGGTTCAGCATGCACAGCGAGGCACGTGTGTTGAGGCCCTCAGCTATGTACATGGGTCAGGCAGATTCACTGAGGCTTTTGCATGGGTTTAGAGTTGTCTTACTGAGATCCACCTGCAAGCACAAAATTGAAGTGTGTGCTTTAAAATTTCTTTATTTAAATCTATTTTTTTGGTAAATTGATCTTAGGATTCTGATTTGAAGCTAGGTTTGCAAAAATCATATTGTGTCGTATTGAAGTCACAGACACTTTAAATTTGCTGATTGCTGGGACACCTTTTTAAATGAATCTCTGTAAATTTCATTTTTACATTTGTACCGTATAACTAATTACTGCCTGACAAAGTAGCGCTTTCAGTTCATTTCATTTAATTCTATGAAGGTTTTGGACAGTACTAATTAATCTTTTACAGAGATAATAACAAGACTTAATTTTTTAATGACGAAACCAAAACCTCAAAAAGTCACATGTAGAAAGTGGTGTTAATTTGGTATTGAGGCAGCTTTCTGACTTCTTAAATTGTTGAGCTCAATAATAAAACAGTAAACACTCTCCAGAAGAGTTGCAAGTAATGCTTTATTGTGGTGTGCACATGGAAGCAGCAGAATACTGCTGAAGTTTACATTGTCTGGTTTATGAGTGTTTATACCAACAGCTTCTGTCTTGAGTGGTTTGCTTGCTCTCATTCACAATTCAGTGTTAATTCAAAAGGAATATGATACTTTTCTGGTCATAAATTTGCTGTAAAAGATTTCTATGATTTTTGCTATCTTAGGCTGTAAACTGAGACAGGATTCAGAGTAACAAATTCTCACACAATAGGAATAGGAAAAGCTAAGTGTAGTGATGCTTTCGTGTTAGTAATCCGAAAAGCTGAGTAAAGAAACAGTGTAATTTGTCATTTGTAGTATCCTATTAAGCCGTTGTTTAAACTGGCGATTGAAAGCAATTCTTTCTGTTCTCATCCCACAGTAACAATGGCTGCAGATAAATATATCAGTGTTTTTCTCTTAACTCAGAAAATATTATGCAATTTGCCATGAGCTGGTGTTTTATTATTTTCCTTTCTTGTCTGAGATACTGTTCTTTGCCTTGACAGTATCGTGAGTTTAGCGTAATTTCTTCCGTGGGTGTATAGTTGGATTAAATTGCTGGATTCTTGTCAAGTCCAGTTAAAATAACTGTGGTATTTCCTTAATGTTCCATCTGATACTTGGGTAATGTATGCTGCTATTTGTTTACAGTATCACAGAATGGATAAGGTTGGAAGGGACCACAGGGGTTCATCTGGTCCAACCTCCCTGCTCAGGTGGGGTCATCCCAGAGCACATGGCACAGGGGTGCATATTCCAAACAGTTCTTCAGTTTTGCTCTAAGTTGTGAAAATCTACCTTTCTGCTTTTCTTGTGCTTTTCAGATAGCACAGTGATAGATGTCACTGACTCATCTGCTGAAAATAATAGGTGATAATATTTCATACTGGGAAGCCCATGTCATGTTATGAGTTCTAGCCCTTTGTCCAGTTCATAGAATGAGGAGGAAACAAAATGGGTCTGTGGAGACAACAATTTTGTGGCAGTAGAACATATGCTAAGATCTAGCACCATGATGGCAAATCACCTTATCGTGCCTTTTGAGATGGATAATTGCATCAGGTTTTGTATAGCTGGGAAAGTATGCTCCTCCCTTGAGTTGCGCTTATTTCAGCATGTTGTTGAAGGTTTCTGAGGGAATCCATGCTGCAGTGTGAATGCATATCTTCCACCCAAAACCATGGCAGCTCTTCTGAAACGTATTCTTGTTAAAAAGATTCATGGCAGGAATAATTGCAAGGTCAGTTTAAGGTCTGTGAAGCGTAGTCTCTGGTTTCATTGACCTAATTTCCAAGTTACAGAAGTTTTTTTTTTTAAAATATAGCTCCATGTTTGTGTTTGCTACCAAGAGAAAACATCATTCCTGATGTGAGTATGAGGTAGGTTTCTACCAGAAAGTTACACTCCTTTTAAACCTGTTAAAGATGGGCAGAGTGATTCACTTTTGAGAAACCTCATCAGACAGCACTTACTGCTTTGATGTTGTCACGCTTTTATTTTAAAATGCCTGCATCTTTTGGATTCTTTTCTGTTTCTGACTGGGCTTTATATAGGTGGTTTTTTTCTTAACTGTGCATGCTTGGATGGAAAGGAAGAACAGAAGGTATAAAACATGGAGATCAGTCACAGATTCTCAGAGGTGATGGAGTTGAGAGCACAAGAATGTTTGCACTAGATTAGACCAAAAAGTACAGTATTTGATCATTCTGTCTTTGATAGTGACTAAAAGCAGATGCTAAGAGAACAACTTAAAAATCAAGGGTATAGCAATACTTTCCTAAGATACGGGAGCTGCCTTAGCTGTCAATGGTGTATTTATTTTTAAAATATGTAGATTTTTCTGAGCTATGTCTTGAATCCACAAAATTTTAGCCCTTGGAGAGGTCTCCAGCAGGGACTCTGGTGGCACAAGACCATGTCTGGTGAAGAGCAGCCTGCCACAGATGTCTTTCTATTAATTTGATGCCTGACATTTCTCATATTGGAAGAAACACAGAACTGTTGGTTCTTACTCAGGTCTCTTTAAGACACTGCTACTTAAGTGTTGAGATACTTATCTTTAGTCTTTTGTTCTTTATGTTAATGGCAGCTTACTTTTTGAAGCTTCTGTCATCTGCCTTGAGTACTCTTAATTCTACCCTGAAATATTTAAAACAGAAAGCTTATTATTTCTTAAATGGATACGTTTCTTGGGTGCAACCATATCGACTTCCCTCTTCAGCTATTGAACTAATCAGGATTAATGAGAATTCAGATGATACCTAATCCTCACTATATACTGGTTCTGATTGTTCTTTTTTGCTTTCCGTTGCTTCATTCAAACATCTTCACCACAATTTCTCAGCTGTCATTTTCAGTCTACTTGATGTCTGTATTCTCTGTTCATTCTCTTCATCTCTTCTGTACATTTCCTCCTTTTTCTCTTTACTGCTCACTCCTGTCTGCCATCTGCCCTTCATTTTATCTACATTAGTCTCATAAAAAGTACCTGTAGTTCTTAGATATAAAAGGCTCTAAAACCAATAAGTATGGTACTTAGAGCATGTCTGTAGTAATTTTGCTTATTATTGTCTGTGCTTCAGATTTTTGTTAGTATTGTTTGCTATAGTTATAGAATAGTAAGCTTGTTGGGGTAAAAAGTAAATTCTGCTGTAGGTTCTTTGCATCACATAGTGGTTTCTGAATTTCAATTTGATCTTCTGACATCCATTGCAAAAATGTTGCTGATGAAGTGAGATTTTCCTCAAAACAGTTTCAAAAACTTTTCTACAGTATGATTCTAGTGACTGTCATTAATTATTTTCTATGGTTTTTCTTGTGAAAACTGTCTTAGAAAATTTACATCTATTACAGGAACAGCAGCAGTACTGGTACCAGCAGCACCTGCTTAGCCTGCAGCAAAGGGCAAAAGCCCATGCTCAGGGACAGCAGCAGATGAAAAGTCCGGTAGTGAAGGATGAGCAGAGAGCAAAGTCTGAAGAAGGAAAAATGAGTGCTTCTACTCAGCAGTCTGAACCTCCTCCTCTTAATGAATCCCTGGCTCCAGCATCCAAAGAAGATGAGTCTTCTCTTACATCCGCTGAAACTCAGGTTGGCTTTGTAAAGTGGTGCCGCTCCATTTGTGTCCTAAACGAGGCAAAACCCCAGGAAAATGAATGCCATCAAATTCTTGTATATACTTTGTAACAATAACTAAATGTTGTGAAGCAGTCTTAAAAAAAAACGTTTGCGAAAGCTGCACCAATTTGAAAATACACTTCTTGTATATAGAATTACATATTCACCCACACATGCACCAAGCAAGTCTGAGCTGACTCCCCTGCACCTTCCACAGCATTGTTGTCTTTGTCTGTGAGAGCACCTCATGATATCGAAGTGCAAAATCGGGTACTCAATAGTTGAGAAATGCTATGTTTAAGATGCTATTTCATAATTTCTCTCTGGCAGTTTGTGAGTTCTGGCTCCCCTTCTCTCTGTGTGTTAGAGTTGGTCTGAAAGCCAAGAATTTTGCACAGAGGTTTTTTTGTCAGCATGCTCCGTTACAGTTACTGTATAATAGATGGAGGTCATGACTGATGTTTGAACAGATTGCTGTAGTGTAGTGCATTACCCTGCAGTACATGCTTCACTTTAACTTACAGCGTGCAGGTTCCTGCAAAGTGGCAAAAATAATGCACTTGGAGTTACTTTACCTCACCATGAAAAACCACTGTTTCTCATTACCTTTGCTGTGAGCAACAGATTTTCATTAATCTCTTTCCTGTAGGTAGTTCCTTTATGTTATGAATAACCTAATTGTCATCAGCCTAACCTTTAGATTAGACTGTTCACATTAAGAAAAAATGTGTTCACATTAAGAAAAGATGGGATAAAAATCAGCCTTCCAGAAGCTGTGGGTGGCCGGAACACTGAAATAGAGTGATAAAGTAAGGAACAGTGAGAAAGTTCCTGTAAAATGTGTGGTGACCAAGTGTATTTTTTTTTCTGACAGAAGCAACTTCCCTTTATTTATAGTATTTGCCTTTTTCTGTAGCTCAATATTGAACCTCCTGAAGACCCTGAGGAGGATTTGAGATTGCAGCAATTGCAAGCGGCAGCAGCTCAATGGCAGCAGCACCCTCATCACCGGGTTGGATTTCAATATCAGAGAATAATGCAGAAGCATGCTCAGCTGCAGCAGATAGTACAGCAGTATCAACAGATCATGCAACAGCCTCCACACTTAGAGGTGAGACACTAAGGAGGTGGTGTTTGATATACATCCTGGATGACCCAGCACACATGGTCTACTGAAAAATATATAGTTGAATAACTTGTGATGGTTGGCTCATTTGTCTAGCTACTTTTTCTGTTTGGGTAGAAGTTGATATCCACTTTCCCTACTGTCACTCAACTTCAGAATGAAAAAAGCATTGACAGATGGTAATGAAGCTTCAGTAGGATGAGAAATACAAGACTTTACACTTCTCGTAAGATTTTTCAGATGTACCTGGGTGATATGGGAGCAAAGCTGAACACAATATTGAATTTACTCAGCTTTGAATGTTTTGCCACTAGGGGAACAATTCAGAAAGGTCAGGAAAACAGATGATTGCACAGACTAATTTGGAAGCTGCTCTTTTTTACAAAAATAAATACGTACAATGACACATGTAGATGCCAAAAATAGGCAGTAAATGTAATTAAGAAAATCAGTATCTCACATTATTTTTAACTCAAGTAATGAGTTGCAACCAGTGTTGTAACCTTTAAGCTTTTAAGTAGAAGTTGATAACTGTATTAGAGAGTTGAGTCAGCTTTTACTGGGTTGGTAGAGTTCGTACATTAAGCATTTCTTTGTAGTTTGGGCTGTCTTCCTTTTTTTAAAACAATAAATCTCTTTGGGTAAACCTTAAAAATCTCAGGCAAGATCAAGCCATGAATATTACGATATCCACATATAATGAAAGACAGAACTCCTTGAAAGAAACTTCATTTGTGCTAATAAGATCTGGCAAAGGCTTAGAGAAAAATAATTGCAGACAGCTGAGGTAGTTCTGAGCAGGTTAATAGCAAAAACTGAAGCCTTGAGAAATAGTCACATAGGGTATACATGTGAAAATTGATTTAGGCTTTAGCCATTGTTAGGATTGAGTAATAATACAGTTTATACAGATTATAGGTTTGTTCAGCTGTCCTGTGGATATAGTCATAAAATGTGTAAATTTTCACAGTGTCTTTAGATGTCACTGTTGGTGTTTGCTTTTGTTTCAGTGTAGTTCTTCCTCAAGCTTGCAGCCAAGTCATCAGAAATTGTGATATTACAGGTGATACTGAAATACGTGGCTCTGAGAGTAACTGACTAAGGTATTTTGAGCCTATTCTTGTCATCTCATTGCAGACAATGTCAGTGGATATGCAGCTGCGACATTATGAGGCACAGCAAAAACAGTTCCAACAGCTTCATAAAGATTGGGAGCGATCAATGAACCAACAGTGGCAGCATCAGCTTCAAACCTACCCTCACAAAGACCAGCTTCAAGAGTATGAGAAACAGTGGAAAGCATGGGATGAACAGATGAAGGTCACTCAGTCCCATCTGCAGGAAAAAGTGACCTCACTCCAAAATCTGAAGAATCAATACCCTGCAAATGTTTCGCTGCCGCCTCCATTTATTCCGTATTCCCAAACTGGTCAAGGTGGTATTCCTGTTATGCCTCCAACTTTACCTTCAACTACACCTCCACTGGTCCCCCCGCCTCTCTCTTCTGTTTCTCAGTTATCCAATTCCTCTGTCCCTTCAGGATCCAGTTCTCAAAGCAGTCAAGCTACTGAAACACCAAGGCCAGCTCTCCTCCCCACCCCTGGTACCTATGCATCTAAAACAGCTAGTTCAACTGGCTATTCACCTTATCATTCTCAAGTAGGTTCGTCCTTTGGCTCATCAGACCACGGGAAGTCTCAAGGTCATGTTAGTAAACAAACTGTATCTATTTCACCTGAACAACAGTCTGGGGACCTGAAAGGCACTCCTGCAGTGTCTTCAACACACACGCCTATTGTGCCAGATAAACCCGTGAGGTCAGGTGGATTGCTTCCAGATCCTCCCAGATCAGCGCGTTTTGAAGGCCCTAGAGGCCCTAGGTAAGAATGTTTTTGTTGATTTATATGTATTCCAGGCTACAAGATTTTCAGTGATTTATTAAGAAATTAAACATTTATCTTATTCTCAAATCTTTCTGAGGTTGTGTGAAGTGTGTACTTGTCCAGTGGAGGTTTTGTTTTTAATATATGTCCACCATGCTTTCTGTATTTATATTTTTAAAGCAAGAATATATAGATGTATTTCACCTGAGCATAATCTAGAGTAGACTTTTTGGGGGTTTTTTTTGGTAAAATACCTGGGGATGCTGCCCCCTTTTCATTCCCAGAGACACAATGCTCCTTCTTTGAAAATAGGAAAGCTGTTGTAAATATTTGATATGTCTTTGCTGATTTTATACCTGCTATATGGTTTAATCCAAGATCTTGTTTTTTGAATGTTTTTCTTTGATACCTGATATCAGGTTGCAAAAACAACATCTGTTCTGTCTGGTCATTAGTTCATAGGTTGGTGTGATGTCTGCTGAATCAAAGGACGGTGGTGTTCTGTTCAATTGTTTCTATCCTTGCATACTCTTCTAGACTTTACAATAATATCTTCATGGTTATTTCCCTTCTCTTTGCTTCCAAAGTGATCAATCATGAATAATAATTTGTGAATTGCTAACAGTGTACATGAACTTTATATAAATGAATCATTTTCTACCTCCTGACAGTTTTTAAAAAGTGTTGTTTCTGTTCCTGGGGATTTGTTGGATGTACAGTTCTGAACAGACTGTTTTCATGACTTGCTAGTGCATGTCTTTTATGTGTGTTGGTTTAGAGCTCAGTGATATGCAATGATAGGCACAGGATGCGGTTGTCTTTCTGGGCTGTGAGCAGACATTTTTATTTCATGTCTAGCTGTTCATCCACCAGCACCCCAAGTCCTTCTTGGCAGGGCTGCTCTCAATCCCATCATCGCCCAGCCTGTATTGAAACCAGGGGCTGCCCTGACCCAGGTGCAGGACCTTGTCCTTGGCCACATAAGGTTCCCATGGGCCTACTTCTCAAACTTTTCTAAGTACCTCTAGATGGCATCCTGTCCATCAGGCATGTCACCCACACCACTCAGCTTGGTGTCATCTGCAACCTTGCTGAAGGTGCACTCAGTGCCACCGTCTATGTCATTGATGAAGATACGAAACAGTGCTCATCCCAGTCGTCTGAGGGACACCACTTGTCACTGATCTCCATCTGGACATTCAGCCATTCTCCACTATCCTCTAGATGTGACCATCCAGCCAATTCCTCATCCACCAAATAGTCCCATCCATCAAATCCATCTCTCTCCAATTTAGAGAGAAGGATATTGTGGAGGTGCATGTCAAAGGCCTTAGAGAACTCCAGACAGATGACATCCAAAGCTCTTCCTTTAGTCACTCCATCGTAGAAAGCCACTGAGTGGGTCAGGCAGGACTTGCCCTTGATGAAGCCATGCTGGTTGTCTCCAATGACCTCCCTGTCTTCCACGTGCCTTAGCATAGCTTCTGGGATGATCTTCCGAGGCACAGAGGCGAGACTCCCAGATCAGTAGTTTCCAGGGTCCTTCTTTCTACGCTATTTTAAAATGGGTGCAGTGTTTTCCTTTTATCAGTCACCAGGTACTTCACCTACCTGTCACCATTTTCCAGATAGCTTGGAGAGTGGCTTGGCAAGTATGGTAGCAAATTCCGTGAGTATTCTGGGATGTATCTCATCAGGTCCCACAGACTTCCATATATTCAGGTTCTTCAGGTCATCATGAACCTGATCTTCTTTTATCATGGGAGTGACTTTGCACCCCTATTCCTTGTCTTGCAGTCCATCCGCTCAAGAGGCATAGGGTTGTCAGTAAAGACTGAGGCAAAAAAGTTGTTGAGTGTCTGAGCCTTTTCCTCATGCATCGTTACCAGTTTGCCAGTCATGTTTGTCCAAGGGGTACGCTTTCTTTGACCTTTCTTTTCTGGCTGACGTACCTATAGAAGCCCTTCTTGGAACTCTGCATCCCTTGCAAAGTTCAGCTTCAGCCATGCTTTGGCCTTCCTGACTCATCCAGTGATGTACAAGTGTGAATCTCAAATATCCAAGCAACTTGACTTTAGGCATGAGTTCTCTATGTGTAAAATTAATCTATAGGATTTTAATATGAAATGTTCATTTGAATAAAATTTCTGTTGTGTCATCTGTAGATTTGATGGACCTCGAGGAAGAGGATATGACAAATTTGAAGGCCCAAGACAGAGAGGACCTCGTTTTGACTCCCAGCGTTCAGAAGGATACAGGTCACGTTTTGACCGACAGAATACAGATGGACAGTCTTCAAGTAGATGGGGCTCTATCCCACGAGGACCAGCAGGCCAGTTTTATACAACAAATGTATCACATGGACACAGTTCCCGACCCAGTGGTCCACGGTCGATGGCGCCCAGGCCTCAGTTGGGGCAGCAGCAGCAGCAGGCACAGACAGACTCACAGTCAGAAAGCAAAGAACCTTTTACAGACACAGCTGGCGATCAGCAGTCTGTAAGCAGAACAGAGGCTGCTCCCGACGCACAGAGTGCAGGTCCCATTGAGCCAAGTGAGGACCTGACAGACGCTCAACAGGAACCATCCAAACCTGAAGTCAAAGAACCTAGTTCAGACCCTCCTAAAAAGTGGACATGGAGTTCACATGATCCCAATCAGCAAGTAGAAGAGTGCAAGGCACCCACCCCACCTATTCAGAACCAGAATACAGTAACCCCTGTAACAGGAAATCAGGATTTGGAGTCACCAGATGGCCAGTTGACTGCTTCAGATAGCACCCAGGGCCCAGCTGGACCAGAGAGCAGAGGAAAAGGGCCTTTTATGCATGAAGATAGAGGAAAAGGACCGGGAAGCAGAGGAAGGGGCCGTGGCAGAGGGCAGGGGGATGGCCGTGGCTGGGGAATGGGCCGTGGCAGGGGGATGGGAAGGATGGATGGTGGCCGGGGAATGGGAAGGACGGATGGTGGTTGGGGAATGGGCAGGATGGATGACGGCCATGGCCAGGGAATGGGCAGGATGGATGATGGCCGTGGTAGAGGATATGTATACAGAGGCAGAGGGCAGGCTAGGCAGGCATCCATCCGTGGCAGGGGAATGTTCAGGAGAGCAGGCAGCCGGGAGAGGATGCCAGATAGACGGTCAGGCAGCAGGGAGAGGATGCCAGATAGACGGTCAGGCAGCAGGGAGAGGATGCCAGATGGACAGTCAGGCAGCCGAGAGAGGGGACTGGGTGGACGGTCAGATAGCCATGAGAGGGTATTCTCTAACCGAGACAGAGAGCTACCTGGACGGACAGGCAGCTGGGATAGGGGACGGGCAGGAAGCCGGGAGAGGGGCCCAGTCAGACGGGCCTGTAGCCGGGAAAGAGAGCCCATGCGAGGGGCAGGTAGCCGAGAGAGGGAGCCCATGCGGCGGGCAGGTAGCCGGGAGAGGGTCCCCATCAGGCGGGCTGGTAGCCGTGAGAGGGACCTGGTCAGGCGGGCAGGTAGCCGGGAGAGGGTCCCCATCAGGCGGGCTGGTAGCCGTGAGAGGGACCTGGTCAGGCGGGCAGGTAGCCGGGAGAGGTGTCCCGTCAGGAGGGGAGATAGCCACGAGAGAGAAGCAGGAAGATCTGAAACAGGTAATATGGGTAAACCCATTCACCTAGGAGATGACCCTGACAAATTACCCCCATACCATCGAGATGAAACATTCAGGGGTTCTTGGGGTCATGAAGATGATACAATGCAGGAGGAATTTCCTTTAGATAGTCAAGATGACCCGTCTTTGGAGCATGAGCAAGTGGATGACTGGGAAAGAGAACAATACTGGAGAGGTCACAACTCTGATTATCAGGAGGAATCTGTAGATGCATATGACAGAGATGACAGGTTGCAATCCCACCATTCACTGCCTCCATTATCTCCCCTACCACCACTACCTCCTTTATCATCTGATCATGACAGGCGAGATTCATGGTGGGATGACTGGAAAAGGCCAAGAGAAAGGGAACTAGAGAGAGATCTAGATAGAACTGGAAGATCATCAGATATTTATGATCAAGATTTAGACAGAGAATGGGATAGGGACTGGGACATGAGACCTATGGATGACAGAGAAATGGGGAATCGTGACCTGGATATTCCCCCTCTACCACCATTACCACCCCTTCTACCTCTGGACAGATACCGTGAAGATAGATGGAGGGACGATAGGAACAGAGATCATTATGACAGAGATCTCCGAGACAGGGGGGAGCTTAGGATACGAGAATATCCGGAGAGATACGACACATGGCGGGAGAAGCAAGACTACGTTCCTGAAAGGCCTGACTGGGAGAGGGAACGGTTGTCGGATAGGTGGTACCCAGATGATGGAGAGAGACTGCGGTCTTTGGATGACCACTCGGATACATCCCTTCCTCCACCTTCACATTCCTCTGATATGCTGGGAGCAGATTCAAACCTGGACTCTGACCAGTCCTTGGGAGGAGTGATGGTCCTAAGCCAGAGACAGCATGAGATAATTCTGAAGGCTGCCCAGGAGCTCAAAATGCTTCGGTGAGTTGCCTGGTTCTGTGATTTTGGATAGGAATCCCATTCTGTGGGATCCATTTGAATCAAGACAGTAATGGCTTCATTTCTTTTACCCACAGCATGATAGAAGGAGCTCATGTGGAACAAGTAATTTGGAGTACCTTTGTCACAGCTTTTGTAGATGGGCTTTTTTTCCTTAAATAGATGATTGTCTCTTTCCCTGTGGATATGGCATTCCCTGTATGTTACTTTCCAGGAAGAGATCTGTCCTATCACCTGACCAGTCTTTTTGTTATCCTCAAGTTAACTTGTGGATAATTGCCTTTCAGTCTTTTTGGTGGTGTCAGATGAGCTTAATGATAATTGCTTTTTAGGATTTACCCCTCAAGACCTACATTAACGTGGTTTTTAAGACCTATTTAATTTTTCGGATATTGGTCACTTTAGTTAAAACATAAGTGGGTTTTTGTTTGGTTTTTTTTACAGTGCTTCCTCATTTGAAACCCAGTATTGTCAGTGAACAATTTTATCAAATTTGATTGATCTTAGGTTCTGGGAATCAGCATAGAAGGAGTGATAGAACAATTAGGAGGATATGAATGCTAGAGTTCATCAGGACCACATTTTTAGAAAGCAGCTACTAGACTTCCTAAGGCTTTAATAAGTGCTTATTATGAAATTTGTAATAGAAGAGACTGGGCTGTATGAGGCTTTGAACAACCTGATCTAGTGAAAGGGGGGCTGGAACGAGATAGTTTTTGAGGTCTCTTCAAACCCAAGCCATTTCATGATAGAGATGTTTTGCACTTTTCTTCAGGCTGTTTTGTTTTCGTATTCATAAGATTGCTGAGCACCTGTTCCATATGGAAGGTGTTAGTTGCATGCCAAAATGCAGGAAAAATAATTTTTTTTAAAGGCAGAATTTTGATTCTGAATAATTTAATCATTTACTACAATTAGATTAATTAAACAGTGTTATTAACTGTGAAATATGTGTTATAAAGTAGTATTTGCTAAAAGTTTGGAGTAATAGATTATTTTCAGCTTCCTGACTTTCCCATTGCCTCAGCTGCCAGGCATATGTTTTGCTGTTTATTGTGACTAGCTGCAAGCCAGTGGTCTTAGGCTAAGGACCTTAGTTTGGGAATCACTATGAGAGTGGATCATTTATTAGGTCTGAAATATTTTAAACATAGGCACTAAAATGTTTTGTGTAAAAAGTAGTTACATACACATCTTTCAAAGCCAATGAAAAGGGGAAATATACGCATGTGATACTGATTTTTAATAGAATATGAGGGTAATCTTAAAATTAGTTACACTGGTACTTCTCATTAGGCTCTTATCAGCAGGTGATCTAAGTCTGAACAGTAGGAACAACTTTATGGAGATTACTTATTAGTTGTTATGGGGATTTTTTGAGCCAAGAGTTATACCAGTTGTGTGGTACATAACTGCTTTCATCTCCAGAAGTAAAGCCTTCATCTGTCTTTGCTTTTATTATGCGTAAAACAGCATACTCTCAGCTACAGACTGTTCTGTATTTGTGATCTAGTGTACTGCTCAGTTTACTCTTTGTACTTACAAAGCGCTGAGGATTCTTTTCTTTGAGCCAAGTTCCCCTTCTGCTGAGCACCGAACAGATGCTTTGCTAGTTAGAGTGGTTTCTGTTATGTCTTGTTCCAGAGGGATCCCATTCTTAGTTGTTATTTAGAAACTGCTTCAATACCCAGAGTAATTAGCAATTGAAAAACCTAGATTAAAAAATGCTAACGAAAACTGAAGGGAAAGGAAATCATATTCATTAGAACTTTGTAATCCAGTGATTGTAGTACTCACAGCTGAGCCTGGTCTCTGCTCTGTACACTATGTATTGGTTGTATATTAAATAGTATTTTGATATATAAACCAAAGAAGCAAAAGTTAGACTCACTGTTTGGTTTTTATATATTGGAATCTCTTGTGCTTTGTTGGCCTTGATCCTATTACCCTGTGAACCAGAGCAAGTAACTGAGAGCACTTATGTGTGCATTTCCAAGGGATTTCTTGCTTGCAGAAGGTGTTCACAGAAGCTAAAAATCCAGCTTTGCTCTTAACTGTTCAAATGGAGTGGTTCTGGCGTAGCACAAAAGCATAGATTCATGTCTAAGGAAACTTGTGATCAAAAAGCGTGCAGCTAATACACTAAATGCTTCCGTGGTTAGGTGGGTGTGAAAAAGGGGTTTCTGAATCACAGCATTGCCCATGTAAAGCCTGCTGTGTCCTTTTCTTCTTTTGGCTTGGCCTCTGATGCTAGTGTAATGTGTGTTTTCACCATGAGCATTGATTTCTTTAATTTTTCATTTAAGCTGTAGACTAATAACACTTTCTTACGATGCGTGTGCAGAGAGCAAAAAGAACAGCTACAGAAGTTGAAGGAGTTCAAACCTGACATTTCCACCCAGGACCCTCCAAGATCACAGAACACAAGCACAAGGCCAGGTGCCTTTCAGGTAAATTTGTCTTACATTAATAACATCTTGGTAGTAATTACTATTTATGTGTATGTTGAACCAGTTCTACACACTGATGGTCAAATTTCTCTGTGGAATGCCTCCCCAGCAATCCTTACAACCTCAGCTATCTTCTGTTGAGGCAAAACAACTTCTAAGTTTCTTTAAATTTTCCAAAGCCTTTTCTACGCAGTCACTCCACCATGTCTTCTGAGTATGACCCATCAGGGATGGTAGCACATGAGGTTCAACGGTCTAGATTGCTGTGGGATAATGTGCAAAAAAAGGTGAGCTCTTCCAAAACAAGGATGTAAGGTTCACAAGAAGACCCTGCTTTTCCTTGCTTAAGTTCTTTTTAATTTGCGCTGCCTTTCCTGCTTCAGTAGCTATCTCCTCTGTGAAGTTGGAAAAATTTGAGGGTACGTCAATCAGAAATTGAGATATTTCAATGTAGCATAGGCATTAGCCTTCTGTTTGCTGTTTTTATTGGGAATTTTTATTACCTTCTAGAATGTCATAAAGTGTATGGAAAAGTACTCATGTTTGTGTACCTCCATCCTGTTGTGATGCAACTACTCCTCTACTGCTTAATTTCCTGTGTCATTCTGGGAACTCTTGTCAGATGCTTATATTTGGGTTTTTTGATAATTCAGAAATCAACTGAACTTCTGCTGTCGTGCTAACTCGGGTTTATAAATCCTTCCTAGAATGAGTAAACAGTTTAGTTAAATGTGTGTTGGCAGAGATATCTGAGTTGATGCACAGTCTTTATTCTTCATCACCTTAATCCCAAAGTTACTCATACCAATAAATTTAGACATAAGGTCTTCTGGGTCTGAGATTTAGCCAGACCAAGCTTTTTTTGTCCCTCTGTCCAGAGAAATGTTGTGCAGTGAATGAGGCACTTCCAGTTTTCTTTTTGCCTAGGTGACCACTTCCTTGTTTACAGTGTCTGTAAAGTAAAATAATAGAACTGATTTGCTACCAAGAGCTGCAGGTATTTTGATGCCTTTAGGAAGTTACTTTACTCAATTTTGATAATTTGTATCTCAGACTAGTTCACTCATCTGCCTAGAGGTTTTCAAACAACTTTTGTCTTTCTAGGAATTCCTGCCTCCAGATATTTCTGCTGTGACTTTGAGCTGTTATTACAGAGCCCAGCTTTGTATCTACAACCATTCTGCAATTTTTGTTGCATGTTGCTAATAAGGCTGCCTGTAACTTGGCATCTGCTGTGATGCTGAAAAGTCTTGTAATGCGTGGGGTTTCTTGGGGATGTTTGGTTCATCAAGGATTTGGTTTGGTTTGGTTTTCCACTAGGCAAGACTTTCCAATTTCTTACGTTCTTCTGATACTGATTTTATTAAGGGTTTTCCAGGTATTTCTGCTCTCTGTGAATTTTTCCAGTGGTTTCCACAAAGAAACTGGCCTTATCAATCCTTTTGCATCTCACTAAGCTGCCCTACTTTCAGATTTTCAGCCTTCACAAAGAAGCAGGAATCTTTGCAGACAGCAGGAGTCTTTGGGAATAAAACAGTAGACACTTTTGAACTGAGATAGGCCTACTGGAGCTAAAATTGGTAAGGTTATTTTGAAGAAGAAAATAAGTAGTGTTTAAGCCTTCACATAGTGATCAAACACAAAATTAAATCAGGCCACCAGTTTTTAAGAATAGTCCTCCTACCTGTAGCACCTTGATGGAGGTACTAGAAAATGACTACCGATTGCCATTGCACTTACTGAGGATGAGAGAAGGTTAGTTTACAGATCTACATTAAAAGTGCTTTCTGCATCTTGGTCTCCTCTCAGCTATCTTCAGAGGCACCAGTAGAAGCCCAAGCTATTAAACCTTCTCCTGCTGTTATTATAAAGCCTCCCGTGTTGTTCAGACAGCCCACCCCTGTGACAAGACCAAGTGCCCCACTGGCAAGGCCTATTACACCTATGACAAGGCCACATGCTCCAGTTTCTACTCCAACTACAACCCCAACTCATGGTCAATCTTTAAAACCATCACCTTCTGCTGTGGAACAGGAACGCTGGGATGAGGACTCTTTCCATGGACTGTGGGACACAAATGAGGATAAAGGTGCAATGCATATGGAGTACGAGTTGTGTAAACAGGAGTCAATGATGCCTCCACCTGTCTCCTCGCCTGTGAAACTACCTGCCATCCACACCTCCATTCCATCAGCTGTACCAGTGTCCCTTTCTCCAGTTATTCCACCAGTTCCTAAAGCACCCATCATTCAGCAAACGGTGGATTATGGCCATGGGCGAGGTGGGTATTACAGTGTATTTGATCTGTATCAAAGAGCTAATTAGTCCTCCTGACTGTTTTTTTGAAAGGCATGTGTCGTGCAAAGTATGCACGTTCTGCATTTGATGTGTAGACTTGTGTACATTAATGATGTAATGATGAGCAATGCAGTTTTAAGGAGTCTCTAACCTCTCACCAGTTATGACCTTGAGTTTAGTGTTTTTCTTAATGCTTTTAGAAAGAGCTACTTCATGTTGGTGAATGGTGTATATTCCATGGCTGCTATTCCGTGAATGGTGTACAGCCAAGGCTGCTTCTAATAAACACAAGATTATGTATTGTATTTAGATTGATACTGATACTTTCTCTTAATCCCTTTGTCGGTGAGTGTGGAAGTAACTGGGCTAGAAGGTACTTTGGATGGTTACAGTTCTTAGGTGTGACTTAGTGATTTAAAGCAGAATGTGGCTGGCGTGTGCATTATATATATACTGCATAATGGGTGTGAGGTATTCTTTAGCCAGAGAGGGAGACAGAGTCTAGTTCTGAGGGCATGCACCCTGTACAGGTATTTAACACATAAGTAGTGGAGGGCTCTGCTTTTTACTGTTGAGCTTATCAAAGCTAAAATTCAACACTAGTTTTTAAATAGAATTGATCTCCCTCAATCTAAGTTTTAACAGGAGTGAAATCATGTCATAAAGAAGTTCTTAAATTGTGCCTTGTCATTTAAAGATTTTTTTTCTCTCTCTCTAAAGTACCATAACAGGAGTGGAAGCCAAAGCCATATCTGTTCCATTAAGTAGATGTTTTACTAAAAGCCGTTAGAAAAAATGTCATTGTTGTGAGACTTTCAGTTACCATTCTTGACATTACAGTAGTTCTATGAGTTATTGAAACTTTCAGAGCATTTTAATGTTTATAATTTTCTGACACTGCATGCTACCTGAATTCACCTGAAAACACAGCAGTTCCATTGTTAAGATGGAGTGGTTTCCATACACACACACAAACCCACTTCAGCCTTTAAAACCCATGGTGCTCTTTATTTATGTAAAACTCTTTTTGCATTATTCATTAAAAGAAATTATGGTAGTTTGTTCCAGTCACTTTTAATGCCATTGACTGATTACTTTTCCTGAAGAGGAAAGAAAGTGCAAGACATGTGTTTTAAAACCTTAATTTTTTTTTTGTTTATTTTCAACCAGATATAACCACGAGTAAAGTGGAACAGATACCATATGGGGAGAGGGTAACCCTTCGTCCAGAACCTCTACCAGACAGGCAAACATTTCAGAAAGGTAGGAGGTGCTTGGCTAGCTTTCAAACAGTTAGTTAGCTCTTAAGAAAAGTTGTAAGACACTAAAAGCTTGTTCAGACTAAGTAACTCTTGTTAAAGCTACAACCACTTTATTTTCTTCAGAGGTCCATAAGAATAACAGTTTATATTGTCAAGAGGAGTACTGCAGTCAATAACCTAGCCACTTTAAAAATTCAGTTTTGTAGTTTTAAGTCAGATTGCACAATATGGTTGTCTGTTACAGTTTGGAAAAGAGATAGTGTCTGTTTAAGTCCATCCTAGCTCACATATCATATACTTTTCTTGCACTCGTGCCTGTTGCCTTCTTTTTCCAAAATAGTAGTTTGGATTTCCATGGGTTTCTCCCTTCAGAGCATCCGGGTCGCTACAATAGAGAAAGAGATCGTGAGCCTTATTTTGAGCGTCAAGGTAATTCCAACACAGATCATCGGGATTTCAAGAGAGAGCGAGAATTGCACAGAGACCGTGGTTCTGTGGACTACGAACGAGAGAGATTTGAAAAAGAGCGTCATCCCCGAGATGATAGGTACATGGTTTTGGAACACTATGGAAATCACTACAGTTGAGGTTGTATTGTGTATCAGGGTGTCCATTCTGCCTGTGAGGTACATGTTCCTTTCGCTCTGGAGTCCATAGCGGAAATTCTAGAAATACACAAAATACTCTTTTGGCAGGGTTCTTCCTACTACACCTTCAAGAACTCAGTCTTACCGTGACAAGAAAGACCATCCATCCTCCAGGCGAGGTGGTTTTGAAAGACCACCGTATGAACGAAAGACAGACCGTCCAGCGTATGATCATGGGCCTTCCATGTTTGGAGGTACAGTTTCTCAATCTTGAAGTCATGCTAGAATATTATGAAAAATAATGGACTTGCAGAGGTGAAGATTAATTGGTAGAAGATTAATTGATTTGCAGCATTTGTTTGTTCAGAATATGTAATTCAGGAAAAGTTCTTTAGGTGGTGGCATTTAGTTTTGTTTTTCGGTGGTGATGAGATCATGAATGAAACAGTTATATACTCTGCTAAAAACTGTCTTTGATTGCAATAGGTTTAAGATTAGAAATTTTAATTATTTTGAGGACATATCTGTGAATTTAACTTAAAATAATGAAGGTTTGTTTAAATCAGCTCAGCTGGGTATGAACATCTTAATGTTTTTATTTTACTGAACTAAGAAAATTCTTCTGTCCAAACACTGGAATTTGAAGGTGATCGTAGAAATTACCCTGAGGAAAGGATTCCTATTTCTGCTCCATCAATGCCTCGTCAGCCACCACCTGCTCCACGAGTAGAAAGGAAGCCAGAATCTAAAAATGTAGATGATATTTTAAAGCCACCAGGACGGGATAGCAGGCCAGAGAGGGTGAGTATACATTCTGAAAGCAGCAGTTGGTTTCTACAAGGTCCGTAGAAACCTTGTAGATAGATAACCTTGTATTCAGATAAAATAACCTTGTATTCAGATAAAATGCTGGTGGATATAGTAGGTTGGGAACAAGAGTACATTTGAGGAAGCTCTGGAAATCAGCTTGGTTCCTTTGCAAATGCCTAGAGTGTTGTAGCATAGCTATTAGGAGTCCACAGGAGAGGTAAACTTCCTGGGAATGCTCAAAGCAAATTAGTGTGTAATAGGAAGGTATTTTGGCCTCTTCTGAGGTCTTCACTTGGGTTTTTGATGTATCGGGGGAAAGACTTGCTTTACACAGAGATTTGGCAATGCACCGTATTATATAAGAAAGAACACAATTTAGGCTATAAAACATTTAGATAAGTTTAATTCAACTGAATGAAAGAAATGAATGAAACTGAACCAGATCTGTAACATGCAGCCTAAACTGCTGAGATGATTAACATCAAAAACTCTGAATTATGTGGAACTACTACCATTTCTCACAGCCTAGTTTCTAAAACAGACAGTGAGTGCTTGATGATATGCAAAAGTGTGAGCCCACAGCACATAATTCTCTAGAAGAAAATCTTTGCAAAAGAGATTCTGTTAAATGTAGTACAGTATCCTCTCTTCTTACATATCTTTCTTTCAGATTGTGATCATCATGAGAGGGTTACCTGGCAGCGGAAAGACACATGTAGCAAAACTCATCAGGGTATGTAAACAGGCATTCACTGTGTAGTTCTGCTTGTCTTTTACATGTGCTTTCTCTGCTGTTTGCCTTCTGTTTGCCTGGAATTCAAGTCTGCTGCTATTTCATGTTCCATGTCTTCATGTGGTGCGTGGATCTCCACCACTATAAGCAAGCAGGAGGGATACTACTCTCTTCTTGTTTTGAGTACTGAGCAGAGAACTGCTGTTGGCCAGAAGTATTTTGAAGACCCTGTGTAGCAGAATGGAATTTTAACAGCAAAGGTATATGCTTTCTTTTTGCTTTCTTCCCAGGATAAGGAAGTAGAATGTGGAGGACCTGCACCAAGAGTGCTCAGCCTGGATGACTACTTTATCACTGAAGTGGAGAAAGAGGAGAGAGACCCAGATACAGGGAAAAAAGTTAAAAAGAAGGTAGTCTTAGTTCTGTTGCTTTTCTTGACGAAGAAACAAGACATTCTGGAAAAACACTGGCAATCAGAATTCCAGTCTGTGGGTTGGGAAGAGTGCAGAGGTCTCTGGGCTGTTTTTCAAAACAAGCCAATATAACTTAGGGTGGTATGAGCAAATTCTTAAAAACTGCCCTGAAAGGTGTTTTTCTCACACCAGTGTACTTTGTGGTCATGACATTCAGGTGTTGAATATTAGCCATTTTATAGATGTCCTCTTTCTTAATGCTTTTGTCCTTGGTAAAGGTGATGGAGTATGAATATGAGGCTGATATGGAGGAGACCTATCGTACCAGCATGTTTAAAACTTTCAAAAAGACCTTGGATGACGGCTTCTTTCCCTTCATTATCCTTGATGCTATCAATGATAGAGTGCGACACTTTGAACAGTTTTGGAGTGCTGCAAAAACAAAGGGGTTTGAGGTAATAGAGCCTAAATAGCATTTGAACTTGTTAACAGGCGTGTATTGATGTTTCCAAACTTTTCAATGGGAAGTGTCTCCCACATTCAGGAAAAATGCTGTGGTGCACAGTTACAAGTTTACCTTTCTAAAAGTGTACAACTGCAGAGTATATCACAAGGTAGAAAAAGAGCTTTAAAAATTTATTTACAATATTTAATACTGTCTTTTTCTTTCTAGGTCTACTTAGCTGAAATGAGCGCAGATAACCAGACGTGTTGCAAGAGGAATATTCATGGTCGCAAGCTAAAGGATATCAGCAGGGTAACTGTATACAGCTGGAGTCATATTGTGCTTTTGGGCCTGCTGTTGTTTGAAAGCTGTAGACTACATAATGCTTACGCTTTTCCTCTAAGAAGTACTGGTAGTTATTTCATGGGATTGATTAAAATTACTGAAGTGCATATACATCTCGTTAGCAATCAGAAACCAAATATTCCAGTGAATCTGTTAGATTTTTAGAGGTGCTTCATTTTTGTGTGTGTTTTGTTAGATGTCTGATCACTGGGAGGCAGCACCACGCCACATGATGCGCCTGGATATTCGTTCTCTCTTGCAGGATGCTGCTATCGAAGAGGTGAGAATCTCTGTGCTTGTTAAAACTACAAATTAGGTCAATGTTACTGTACTGAAAGTACAAAGCAGACAAAGATGTGATCACAGCAATGCAGTTACAGTTGGCACTGTAGAAAGCCAGGATCACTGTCAGGAATGTGTGTTTCGTTATTCTTATGAATTACCCTAAACATGAAGGTACATTGTTACCTTTTATCACCTTTTTGAAGCTCAGACTTAGGCATCTTTGAGCAAGAGTTGAAGTCACTTTGCTCTTAGCAGCTGTTAAATACCAATTAAGGAGATTAAAGACAATCTTTGCGCACTTAGATGAAACTCAGCATTTTTTCCAGGTTACTGAATTATTTACATCATATTTTGAGAAAATAGTTGGAGAAAGTAAGATAAGGAAATTAATTTGAACTCAGTCCTTGTTTTGAGAAATACAGATGTGTAACAGAGAATGAAGAAATAAATAACATGTAGCAGAAGGCTACAATTTCCTTTTTACTTCATTTGCAGTTTGCCATGACATGCATCTTTGGTGTGTCAGCTTACTGTATCATTGCTTTCTTCTTTGGCACTTGTGTCAGGAGCTCTGGGCATAAATTAGTGTGTTAATTGTATGGTCTTTGTGAATGAACCATAGCTGCTTGTTGCTGTCAGAACAGCTCTTGACATGGCCATCGAAACTGGTGAACTGCTGAAGTAGACAGAGGGTCTGCAGTTTGTCGTGATGTTAGCAGGTCTTTGTACTGGAAAATAGTAATCTTTAAGAGCACAGCAAAAGGTTCCGCTCTAAAGTAGGCTCAGAGAACGGCAGATTGGGGTTTACAAGGTTTTGCAAATTATGTAAAGAACTGTACATTCTTGGAGAGTTTGTATTCCAGAGTATATGCATAAGTCCCCAGTTCAGCTGTGGAGCCCGGAACGTATTGCATTAGATGAGCAGAGTTAGATGTATGTCTTCAAGCATTCTTGTATTTTGTTACGCTGAACTTTGTGGTTACTGTTATTTCTTTAGTGTGATTTTAAAATATGTAAGAGATAGAGGTTCAGTAGAGATGTTCTATGCAGAGAGCCATTCCAGTTACATGTAAATGGCAAGTTTAAGAACTTTTTCTGAGATTGCAAGTTTTGAAATGTGATTGTGTGGGAAGCAATAGAAGTATCTTGCTATTACAGATAGTGGTAACACAAGGAATGCATGTGAAGGAAGGGAATGAACAATTTTTGCTTTTCCCCAGAAAATCTTTGCAAAGATCATTCTTTGTCACTCTGTTGCCAGAAGGGAACCTGCTTCTGAGGAAAGCCAGAATGGACACAGTATTCATATATAGTGCATCATCATACTTTCAAAGATGAATCCTTTCTTTTCTATTTGAATTTGGACATCTTTACTTACTCTGTTAAAAAGAAAATAATTGAAAGCCAGGCAGTGCCTTGAAAGTCTGTGCATGTCCTTTGTAACAGGTGGAGATGGAGGATTTTGATGCAAATATTGAAGACCAGAAAGAAGAAGTCAAGAAGGACACAGAGGAGGAAGAAAGTGAACTGGTAGGAGACACATCAGCCATCCCTAACAAATTGTTCATTAATGTGTCTGAGGGAGAATCTCAGTCTTACAAGTGCCAACCCATTGCCATTCTTAGCAGTGTGATCTTAACACACATGTTTCTAGTAGTTTTTTACTTAAACATTTCTAGGAGAACTTTAATGATAAATGATATTATTTCTTCCTAATTTATTTCTAAGAATACGTGAGTATGTGCCACAAACAGTATTGTCAGTGGAGTGTGGTAACATGCCTCTTAGAGACATTTTAATTTGCAGTACATAACAGTGCTGTCTTCCAGATAATCTAAGAATTACACTAAGTGGAGGGTGAGAACAATGGACAAAGATAAATTTAGCTTATTTCCTTTCACGTGTCTAAAGAACTCTCCTCAACTGTCACAGTATATGACAACAGTTATGAAGACTGCTTTTTCTGCCACGGTTGACTGACTTTGTCAGGTAGTATTTCAAAGGTGAGGCATTAGGTCTCTTGGATAAATAAAGGTTGTAGAATTGCCCTGAGGGCTGGCTTTTTTAGGTATGTATTTAAAAGGCTACAAAAGGCTTCCTGCTGTAACTTCTTGGTATGTGTTGGAGCTGCAACTGGCCCGTGCTTGATGAGTTGAATGTCTCAAATCTTGGTTCCCACAACCAAGCAGTTAAAGTTCAATAAACAGGAAGTAACCAAAAATGTCCGAGTTGAGCAAAATGCTTTTCCTTGGTGGAAATTTACTATTCTTCAGGAGTGGCAGGTCAGAAAGCAGTTGAAATACATAATTAAAAAAAGCTTAGGAAAAGTCGATTCTAATAAATGTCTGGTTTTTTCAACATGACTCATTTCTTCTCTTTACTAAATTATTCTTTGGCGCAGAATATGAGACTGCATAAAGTGTGGTTAGAACATTTCAAAGATGCATGCACATTTACAAGAAGATGGCTGCTAGTCCCATTTCCTTGAGCTATAGCTAAAAGAGAAAGTTGTCTTTAGCTTTTGAGACATCTGTGCATAAATTTGTGTGTGTATGTGTGTGTTTATGGGTTTGGGGGAGTGTCCTACTGTACAGCACTTATAACAATAGGCCTTTTCTTTCAGACAAAGAGAAAGCTTGGTGGTGAAAACTATGCAAATTATTAAATAACTAAAAGTAATCTACATATAAGAATGTGTTTTATTCAGATTCACAAGATATGAAAAAGAGCAAAGCATTATCTGCTGTATGTAATCTCTGGAATTCAGTCAGATGGCTAATCTCAGAGAATTATGTCAGACAGAAAGTGGAACGGGACACTGTATTTGGTATCTCTTGCCTTTTTGAGAGCATTTGGTAAGGGTTCTGCAATTCATTTTGCTGCATTTAATCCTGTGGGAAAAGGGAGGTCTGAAGCTCCTGCCATCTGGCAGATATCCTTGAAATATCCAACTGTCTTGTACCGAAGGATAAAGTCTGAATCTTTGCTTATCCTATTTGAGGACTGGGATATTGTATAGATTCAGCACACAATAGGCCGTTTCACACCATCAAAGTCACTCTTCTTGCTATTATCAACTCCCATAGGATTGTTTGTAGCATTCAGACAAGTCCTGCTTTTCTGTGCTTGATGGTATGAATTATTGATACATTTAACTTAGTGTTCTCACCAGTGTATCACACATCACTTTGTTTAATGCAGGCTTTTAGCTGTGGTGTAAACTTTCTGAGCAAACTTTAAAGTGCAACTTGGTTTAAATGTATAAATATATGTATATACATGAAGTTTATTTATTTGTTACAAGAAAATATTGCAGCACAAACTGTTTTGGTTTGCATTAATTACAGATTTGATTAAAAATGAGAAAATCCAGAGATCTGATAACCTCAAGTCACCGATATATGCTTGATAGAAAAAAGGTCATTCAAGAATTTTGTAAGAGCAGTGCTGAACATAATCAAATACAGTGTGGCTCTCTGGAATTTACTGGAATACACTAATTTAGTAACACATAGTGTTAACAAATACACGTATATTTTTACCACAGTGGAAGCGACCTATAAATAAAGCAGGAAAGAAGTTAGTGTAATAAAACTGGTTTGTGGATTGTTTGTTTTCTTCTTGAAATCTTCTGGAGTAGTTCTTTTCTCTCTTAAGTAAAAAACATTCTAAAAATAATTACATTCTCACAGGGCTTCCATTCACTGCCTTGAGCTTTTTTATGTGGTTGCAGAGGAACATAAATACTTTTATACCAAATCTGAACAGCTGAAATGAGGGTTGCTTATAACAATTTACTTGTCAAAGAATATAAAAACAAAAGATAACAAGAAGCTAACTAAAATAAATACCTTTTTGCCAAATTTATTATCATTATGGTCATTTACGAAGAATAAACTGGCTAAAGATCATTAAACATGGTGGCATTATTTGTAGGTAAAAATTGTTTTAAAAGAATTATTGAGCTAAGAGTACTATTTTAAAATGAAAAATAATACTTAAATCCTAGTGACTCAGCAGATACTCTCATTTAAACAAAATTAAATTTATTTAATTGTGGATTAACCACTCATACATGAATTTAGTATGTCCCTTCAAAAGGAGTAAGTGAAGCTTGTGTGTACTAAATCTGGGAATGTGTTCATAAAAGCTTATGGTAACTTTTTAATTTGTGTTTGTAAAGCTTTGAATATTCTTTATGCCTGAAAGTTGCGTTGCAGTAACTTTGTCGTCTGGGATAATACAGTACAGTAACTGTGCACAGAGTGCCTTTGCTGTCTGTTAGACTCATTCTGGAGTTCTGTGTTTGCAGAGGGCAGCACTCTTGTAATCATTTGCAAGGGCTGCTAAAATCACTGCATGGGAAGTGGATGCAGAAGTTCTGAAATTCCGAGTAATTGGTCTCCTTCATCTGATAATGAGAACTGTGCCTTACAGAAAGAAATACCTTAAACTCCCATTGTAATGCTGTTTCCAGTTCAAGTGATATGCATGTGTGTCTCTCTCTAATCCTCCGAGCTTCTTTCTGTGTATGATTTAGGGTTACATTCCGAAAAGCAAATGGGAGATGGACACTTCTGAGGCAAAGCTAGGTGGGTATTTATTTTTTCCTGTTTCTTATAGTTGGTATCTAATTATGTTTGCAAGATCTGAATTTTTGTTTTTACTGTGCCTCCTTACAAAGAAAAATAAATGCATTGATTTCATACATGTGTCTGAAACTGCAAAAGCGTCTATACAGAAAAGGAATTTATCTTCTGCCAGAGGCAGGAGACTTTACTACTTTCTAATCATCACTGTTTTATATACTCATTAATTGTTGTTCCATCTGTTCAAGGAAAGTACTTTGTCTTTAAATTTAAAAAAAGCAGTATTTATATTCTTCATCTTTTCTGTGTTACTTATTTTTATATAAGCAAAGAGTCAACTTACATCTCACTGTACTCTTTTCCATATTGCATACCTTTTTTCCTAAGTGTCATAAGTAACTTCTTGCATTCTTGGAGACATGTCTCATACCTGAACTGTACTGAAGATGTTTCTTGCTTTTCGAAATTGACATATGTGAGGACAGAATAGTGGCATGCTTTGAAATTGGTTCTGAATGATTAGGTGTTAGTATATCTTTTCAATATCTTAGGCATTGAAAAGTTAAAAGTTCGTTATGCTTTGCAGTTCCTGGAGAGCAATAGAATTCTTCTCAGTAGTATGCAAAATGAACTTTCCAGGAGCACAAGGGCACAATTTTTGCTGCACTTTTTTGTTCTTATTAGTGCTGATAATTAGGATTCTGTCAAAGTCAAAAGAAGCTTTCAGGCAGAAATGCATGCTCCACGGCTATGGTGAAAGGATTATTCATGGAAAGCAATTTCTGCTCATTATGATCAGTTTTGTTATGGGTTTTTTTTAACTGAATAGTAAAAGTTCTAAATTAGGATTTTATCTAGACAGTCTGCTCAGAACTGCTATTTTTATATCATGTCTGTGAGAAGTCACAAATACCTGAATGAGACACAGCATGTGTTAACTTTTTGAGGTTTGCTTCTTCATGTGTGGTACAGCCCTATGTGCTTCTTCATGTGTGGTACAGCTCTATGCATCATAACTTTCCGAAAACCAAAATCACAACTGCACCGTAGAAATAGCATTGGAAGCTCTGGCTTACATAAAGCAGCCTTTCATCTTTTGCTGTTGAGGGCTTAGCTACACCATCTCTTCTGCTGCTGTGCTCTCTTTTAAGTCACATAAATAGTTGTGTATTATATTGGTGATGTGGCACCTGCAGTACGAGCAGGCACCTTGTACTCAATGATTTTGGCATACCAAACAGCTAGGCAGTTAGACAATTAAGTCAGGATTGCTCTGCATTTTTGTTGTAAGCAATGATTTAATAGTGTAAAATTATTTCTTAAGTTTATACTAAGAACTGTGTTGTGTTTCTTTCCATAATGAAAACTCTGTGATGTAAAATACATGTTTATATGGTCTCCACTTAAATGTAAAATGGGGAGCAAGCAGCAGAGTCACTTTTATGCTGAGCAATATGCAATATGCAAGGCTGTTGAAATAATCCTTTAACAGTCAAACTCCATTAACAAACTGGATGTTCACATGCTGCAAGACACAGATCCAGGTGCTGAGAAGGGCTTTCTATTAAATCTGTATTCACAATTTTACTTTTATGACTACCATCTAGATTCAGTTTTATATATATGTAGGGCTATAGATTAAAAGTAAATTCTGACAGAACTTAGGTTTTAAAAACGCCAGGCGTTCCTATGTAACAAATGCCATTCCTTTGGAAAATTACTCTGCCAGGGCAGACAACTTTTAGCTCAAGGTGTGCATTAGAAGCACTTGCAGTCTGTGAGTAAGAATTACTATATTTAGTTTACAATAAGACTTCATTGTAGATGACCAATTATAATTAGTTCTGGAAAGACATGTAAACTGTGGTATGTATTTGTTACTCCAAAACTGAGTTATTTTCTGGGAGCTGGCCTGCCCATTAGGTTTATTGTGTTAGTCCCAGAGGGCACACATTTGCAGAGTGATGTAAGTGCAGACTCCAAAAACTATGCTGAGTCTTGTTTTGCTTTTTCGTTTTCTTTCTGAGTAGATGTTGTTACAGGAAAGCACAGTAAGATCTTGCCGATTGTAATAAACCTCAGAAAATGTCTGAAAAGTTTGAGTTCTTTAGCTGCAAACGCTGACTTGTAACAATCACCAAACAAATGCCCCAGAGCTCTCACTTTAGCGCAGATTTACTTTACTCTTACATTCCTCTTGAGTATGTGTGTGATTTATCATTTCCTGACATGCTGTGCACAGCCACAATTTTATTCTGGAAGTCTGTTCCTGGGTCTTCTCAATGCTTAGTGCACACAGGTTCTTATATTGAAATTTAATGTAAAGGACTCTGATTTTTTAAATTTGACTGTAGTGTTTAGTGCAGTGCTATTTCAAGGTGCGGCTTAGTGGCCAGTTCTACAAACTTTCAGGAATGGAGAAATGAACTCTGGTGTAGCTGAAACTTTGATACCATTGTAAAATTTGCTCTAGAATATAAATGGGATTCTACATAAAACTTTGTGGCTTTTTTATAAGAAGGGCAAAATTTAACTGATTGATTTATTTAGGTTTTGAAGGAGCTAATTAAATTAGTTTCTTTCAGATGTTACTTTTAAAATTCTAAAGGTGAGTTTTTAAGTTTTGTGGGTTTTCAGAAATGCTGCTGCTTTGTTGTTTTTAAAGTTTGAAATTATAAAATGATGTTCAATAGTTTAACACTGAATAATCAGCTATAAATAATCACAAGCGCCAGTGTTACAAAATGATGCCTTGTCTCATTTTCAGAAAAGAATATTCTGAAATAATCCTTTGTGGCAGGTTTTTGACATTTGTGTAGTGTCTGCTGCATGACACATGTACCTTGAACCACAATAGTATGGATGGAAGCAGACCCCTCTGGAAAAGCAATCCAGCTTCAAACATGGAAGGACATAACATTTTAAAATAAATCCTGTGTAGCAGTAACAAAAAGGGACAGAGGGGAACTGCATATTCAGAACAGCTTCTGAGCTCCTCTACTGATGTTTGAGCATTACACATTTCTTGGCGATGTTTTCAGTTTTTTGATGTGCAGCAGGGAGTGGGAGACTGAACTTACTTTCACATTGGTAATGAGGTGAGCTTGCCATCATAACATATTATCTTCCAACAGGAATATGTCTGTCTACAGGTATTTGCCAACAGAGAGCTCCTCAATTTTCGCTTCTTCATGTCCCTAAATGCTCCTCAATGAGTTTGTTGATCTCCTTTTCAATGTTATTTTTTTCTGGAAACACTTAATGCCACGAATGATCTACACTGATTGAACGTAATACTGAGAACCAGTGCAAGTACGTTATGTGCTGAAGTAACAGAGGAATATTGTATAAATCAATTTTGTCTTCTAGAGGGAGTGTCGCCTTTCTGTGGAAATTGAGCATCAAATTTGGCAGATTTAACTTAGAGCAAAAGAAGAACCTTAACTAAATCATGTAATAGATACAAATATTCTGAACATTTTTCTTAAATGTTGGCTATTTTAAGAAGCAGGGGGATTATAATGTTTTATTAGAGGAAGTTCTGTGTCTGTTCCAGGGAAGTGGGGCAAAGGTGGAGTCTTTTAAAGGTTTTGAGTTGTATGAGGGAGAAATAACTTAATTAGTTTATGGCCTTTAAATTATACTAGCATGTCTACGGTACCATTGCCTCACATTATCGCCATTGTTATTCTTCTCTCTCCCATATTAAGTAAAAAAACTCATCTCTGAACTGAGCTTCTTTAAGTACATACCTTTGAACATCATCTTCTGCTATCCAGAAAATAATGCTGCCTTGTATTTGGTCTGTTTCTGAGGCCTTTTGTGAGTGAATTTAATTACAACAGTGACTTCTGAAACAATATTTCTAACATCACCGGTAATGGTTTAATGAATGTATTTGCCAAGCTTAGTGTTCCTTCTACACGTACTTGAATTGTTGGCTTATAAATTGGTAGCTTACATCGACAGAAGCAACAGAATTTCCTTTGACTTGTAAAGCTGGTTTTCCTTTTCATGCTTTGTTGTTCATAATCTTACAATTAATGTTTCATCTCCTTTCCAAAGACAGTTTGCCTCATAATTTCAAGAAGGTGTTGTTTTCTTTACTGAGAATAAGTGTCTAAAGAGGAACAAAATTTTAGAACCTAGGAACGGAATTGTTTCTCCTCATGTTGTATCGGTTCAATAAGAAAAAGAAGAAAATGAGGACTGTTGGACAAATGTACTGCTCAAATATTCATGACTGACCTCTTACATCATGAAAGAAAAGATTCTGAGATATTTTTCTCCCAGTCCTGGAAGACTTTTTAAGTGGTTTGCCTTATGGGGAGAGAAAAAGAAAGGGGAGGATCAGGCTTTCCAAGGAGCTTTTTGTTCAGTAGAAACAGTATCTCAAAAACTTGTCTTTGATGCATTGAACTATATAATTGCCACTTGTTCCCTGATACTGCATGTATGCCATGTTTGACACAGTATTGATCCCCAAATTTGGGAAAAATGCTACAACTTTAGTATTGTGTTCAAATATAGAAAGATGGATCTGTGGTTCCTAGCTATATTGTACCTGTAAGGACAGACTCCATATAGATCCAGAAGAGCAAACATTTTCTCCCTCATATAGAAAACAACACTGGGTGTTATTGCCACACAGTTAACATGAAAGATCAATAAAACTTGAAAACTGTGTTGAGTCTTCTCTAGTTTATTTCAACTCTCATCATTCCACCTGTCAAGACAAGATGGATGTACAAATTCTGCTGCTCGTTCTTTTGAAAAGTTTTCCACTCTCGTCTTGTTTGTGTGAATAATAGAAAAAATAATCTCCCTTAACGCTGAGGCTCTGTGTTTGTTCTCAGACAAGCTGGATGGTTTGCGGACTGGCACTAAAAGAAAACGTGACTGGGAAGCAATTGCCAGCAGAATGGAAGATTATCTGCAGCTTCCAGATGACTATGATACACGCGCTTCTGAACCTGGGAAGAAAAGGGTAATAAATTTTCAAATGACTTACTGTCTGTATATAACCCTTTAATAGTCTCTGTGAAAGAGAGTTTATATCAAGTCATTCAATGTCTATGAATATGGGAATTTCACTGACTCACTTTTCATTTTGCTGTTCCATTAGATTCTGTAAGAGATTATTCTTGCAAGTAGGGTCTTCCAGAGGTAAACATACTAATTATAACAAAGCTAGGAATTGTAGATAATACTGATTAACTATTAATTACATGGCCTGAATACAAAATGCTACATGTTTAAATTCTGTTGTGAAAAAAGGGGGAAAATCATAGAGGGAGATGAAAGAGAGGTAATAGAAAGATAATTACCTGTTGGTGTTAGGGTATTGTTTTGCTCTGTAATGTCAAATAGAAAACTGGTAGTACTGGCCAGTGTGTCTGAGAGAAATGGAGATACTCTAAGGCATTGGCAGAGGAGATGATGATGGAAGAAAGCTGACATTTCTTATCAGTAGGAATGTCAGGGGAAATCCAGGCAGACTCTGGATAGGGAGGTGCTGGCAGAAGATTGATAAGGCTACGTTCCGCAGTAACACACGGGCCTGAATGAGACTAATCAGTATGTCAAAGAAGAGCTCCTTCAATTACTGTTTTTTCTTGGCCTGCAGTGGTGTGTTTCAGCTGAATTTCTGAACTGTAGCCTTTCTTCATTGTGTCTCTTACTCCCTCCTTCCTGTTGCCCTCCCTCCCATCAGTGTCTTGTTTTGTGGGTATCACTGTGTATGTTTGAACAGGATAAATGTAAGGGATCTGCTTACCGCGAAAAGGTGCAGTGCAGATATGGAGATGTAAAGATGGGGAAATAACATATGGATGAAAGTTACTTAGTGTAAATAAATAGTGGAAAGATTTAAATAGAAATGTATCACAGAAGATAGAGAAGAAAACTGTCCTTCATTCATTTATTCATTGCTGACTTGCTCTTTAACAGTGTCTTTCTGTAGTTTCCATTGTGCAATTGAAAGACAGATTTCCCAGAAAATTAAAACGATAAATGAGTCTTGGGTAATCCTTCCTGCAGAAAGCATTGCTTTGAACAGAAAAATAATTGTAGTAGTTACACTTCAATTCTCAGAACTATAGCACTGAAATGGAAAAAGCTTATCACCTATACCTTTCTTCTACTCCATAGAACACCTGGTATATTCAATTAAAAATAATTTCCCTCTTTACCTATCAGAAAAAAAAATAATAGTTACCTGTTCTAAGGAGAATGAGTAGAAATTAGTGTTCTTGTACTCTTACTTGCAGTGGAAAGCCTAGAGTAGTATCAGGATTTCTTGAAAGATTATTGTGCTGATAGGATGTTCTCCGTAGGTGCGATGGGCAGATCTAGAAGAAAAAAAAGATGCAGACAGGAAAAGGGCCATCGGTTTTGTTGTTGGACAAACAGACTGGGAGAAGATAACAGATGAAAGTGGTCACTTTGCTGAGAGAGCCCTCAACCGCACCAAGTATATATGAAAAAATGGTTAAGTGGATTTTTGTGCCTCTGAGGTAAGTATTCAGTCTTCCTGTGTGTTTATAGCCTTGATGTTTTTCAAGAGTTGAGGCTGCAGTTCACATCATTGTTAGAGTTCCCCCAGACAAGGCTATTTGATTTGGAACTTTGTATAATAGGTGTCAGCTGTGCGTATGTCGACGTTCACCCTTCTGTACAGCACCTGACAATAAAGGGGGAAGGATTATCAGCTGTCAGATCTCCCAGCCTTATTACAAGGAAGCTTGTGGTTTCATTAAGAAGTAGTTTAGCTGTGTGCCTACTAGTCATGTTGAGTTCAGGTTTTGCTTACTATATCTTAATTCTAACCATGTTAATTACTGGTATTTGTGACATAACCAACTTTTCCTTTCTTTACAGGCCATTTGCCCTGAGGAGAAGTGAACCAAGGTGTCATGAGCATCTTGCATGGGTCATGTCACTCCCACCTTCACAGTTTTTCTTTGTTACTTTAGTTTCAGCAATTTTCTTGAGATGCTGGCAGATAACCAGTGCCCTCAAAAAACTCATTGAATCCCACTGCTCCTAAGTGAGAGAGACAGTTTACTTTTTAATATTTTTGGAGGGGAGGGAGGGGGAGGGTCAGTAGTTTTAGCTGCTCTTTGTGGGATAAAGTGGAAGGATTAGACAGATGTTACTTCCACTGTACCATCACAGAATGTTTATCACCTTTGCTCTGTGGATGTTCTCGTTTTATACTGTATGTACCTTGTAGCTTATTGTATTAGGAAGCAGAACAATAAATTTCACTATAAACTCAGTGTTCTTGGTGGACCATATGGTATGGTTTTTGTTTGACGTTCTAAATGTGGTCTGTGTTCACATGTTAGTGCTCAGAACCATCCTTACCAGGAAGATGTACTATGCTGATATTCGGGAATGTGTCCTGTCTTCTAGGTTTTTCACCTGCTCTTCTTCTCATGGACAGATTCATTAAGACCCCAGGTCTTGCTGGCCTTTAGGAGTTCATGTTCCTGGAAGGCAGGAATATCATTACTTTTGGATCCTAGTTTCTCAGTTATGTCAAATTTTCATTACTACGTGAGTATGACTTCTATTGGGCGGCTCTGTAATGTTCAAGGTAGCAGTGTATGAAAAACTTGCCTTTAATGCTCAACATGAAAACAGGTACTACAGTGTTCTCTGAGGGGCAGCCTAGAAAATTTGTTTTGGTCTTATTATGTCTTTTAGTCGACACTGGTCCCTAGCAGGGTGTTTCATTTCATTCATAAGTCTACTGTTTCATAGAGATACATCATTAAAAGAAGTAACAAAGACCAGAAGTTATACACTTCTATTCCTTTGATAAATGTGTTAAGCTTGCTAAAAAAAAAGATAAATGAATAACAGTCCACACTATTAAAAGTGGTACAGATTCTTCATAGATGGTGGGACATCACTTCTGCAGAGCATCAGGTTTGCTGATGAAAACTTTCTTTTGTCCTCCCAGGTTTGGAAGCAAATGCTTTGCATTAACAATGTTGTAACCAGGAAAGAGGTTTAAATCAGAAAATAATTGCTGTTTTAATGGTGAATTGAATTTTTTCCCCTGGTCTTCCTGAGGGAAGAAAATGAAGTCCTGAGTCTTCCTTTCTCTGAGTGATTACATTGTGCTTTGCGTTAGGTTGGTAAATCAGCTTGTTCTGGTGTGGTGGTCATTCAGGTTGTTAAAGGAGAGCATGGTTGTGACAGATGGGTTTGTTTTCTGTTCTGATGTTTTGGTTTATTGGCTGCTTGTCTGTGGTGCATGATTAAAAGTTCTCTAGTAAACAAGGAGAATAGCTAAACTTGTGTTATGCCCTGAATATGTTTAATACAAGAAAATCGAACTCCCTGAATGCAGCATTTTTAAAATAGAAGGTATTAAATGCACATTTTCTGTGTACATGTACTTTACATATCATATCTACTTCTCAAAGTGTTGCTAAATAAGTACTATATGAATTGTGACAGAGAATTGTTGACAAAGTGAAACTAATAGTTAACAAGAAATGAGTACTGTGTATTGTTGTGGAAATCAGGTGAGATTCACTTTGGAGAAGTTACTCTCAGGTATGTGTAAAAAGGGTTTCAGTCTATACTCAGTTTTCAATAACAAAACTGGAGTTCTTGCGGCACACCATGAGTTGAAGCTGTTTCTTGACTCTTAAGAACTGATAGTGATTTTGTCTGTATTTTTGCTAATACAACTGTACCAGATCCTTTTCTAACATTTTTCTTTTCAGACTAAAGAGTATTTCTGGAGCATTCAAGTGGATAGTGTGTGACAGAAGTTATAATATTGTTTACTGGTTTTACCAATTTTGAAATTATTTTAGCAGATAATACCAAGAGGTTATATCACACTGTTTATTCTGTGGTGCATGTAGAACTAAAGAAAAATGAGCAGAGAATATACATAAAATTTTACTTTACTCTGATGAGAACAGACAGAAAATATATCCATCTTGAAGTTTAAGGCAAAATTCAGTTATGAAAACATGCCATTGTAGACTGTTGTCGGACTGTTTGACCAGAAAAGGCTGAAGGGCTTGGGTTTTGTTGTTTTCCTGAAGTTCGGAAGTTTTCACCTTCTTTAGTACAGAAATACCAATATATCCATAATCTTTGCCATTTTTTTTGGTTGGTTTGAATGTTTAGCAGATCAGTCTTCAAATTCTTGATGGGAAGTGGCTCTTAAAGAAAATAACTTATGCCAGAACTACAACCTGTAGCAGATTCTGCATACTCTAGACATTCAGTGACTGAAGAAATCAAGCAAAAAGGAAAAAATCATCATTGCTGCTGGCAAAACTGAGAATAGCTAGCTAGTCCTTTGCTTGGCTCCTAACCAGAGGTTAGTGATTAGTGATTTTGCTTTTGTCTGTAAAGTCCTTCAGTACAGAATATATTGTCTTGATCCTGATTTAGTTCTTACTCATTTGCTCACTGATATTGTCAGTAGAACCTTTCACAGCACTGAGCAGAATGAGTACCAGCTTCCATTGATGACTAAATAGGACGATATGCATCTAGCACTTTCGTGTAATGATCCGTCTTTGACCATGCATGCAATTGTGCTAACCCTAAGCTGAGCTGTTTTTGTGCATCACATTGAAAAATTCAACTCTGAAAAAAACATCAGCTGCTGTAGAATGGAGGTGCTACCTTCTCAGCAAAGTTGACTGTTAAAATGGTATTTTCTGTGAATTACAGTTTCTTATGACACTTCGGTTTTTTTCAAGTCCGTTTGCTTTTTTAATATTGAAGGTACCTCTCTCATGATAGAAGTACATGCGGTTTTTGCAAGGGAGTGTGCAGCATGCTGTGCTATGTGAATAGAGCACAGTTGTCATCTTCAGTCACCTTGTGTTTTACTGTAGGATTGCTCATTAGCTGTAATGGTCTGACTATGGTAAGAAGGTCAGAAATAATAGCTGAGAGTATTAGATTAGTTCTAAAAATGTGGTTTTCTGTTTTCTTGAATGTTTACATCAACATAGATAAATAACTTGCCTTGCACTATTAGTTCCCCATCTTTAGAAGGGAAGAATTGGTATTGGTACAAATTAGTTTTACTTTTCACACACCAAGTTGGGTTTGGCATTTTTTGGACTTCACTTCAGTCATCTTTGTTAACCCTGTCCATTAGTTTTTCCTTGCCTGTCTGTCGATACATAGAATACATCACTGCTCTTTTCTCTTTGTAAGGCATTGTTTTAACTATTTTCTGAAGTCTTTTAATCTCTGAGCAATCATTTAGGTAACCATGGAGATACTGAGTAGGATTTCAGTAGAGGCTTTTCTGAAAGGATTGAATTGGAAAAATAGAGTTGTGACATGACCTTGAAACATATATTAACCTATCCCCAAAAAGCCCACATCTAATGCCGTTGAATAGTTAAAAATTATCATAGAATTGTAAGTTGCAAGTCACATTAGAAAGTATGATTCCTGCAGAAGAATAGTCCGTAGGTAGTGTGCTTTTAAATGAGAGAGAAGAACATGACCTCACCAGCCAAAATCAGTTTTTCCCAATTTGAGATTTCGACATCATCGGAACACTTCGAGAATCCTTTTCAAAGGAATGAAGTAATTCTGCCTGTGGGACACCTTGTTGTCACCTAAACAAATTTATTGTTACCAAAAGAAAAAATACTTTGATATATTGAGATAATGCGGTGGTCATGGTGAATCATTTTGTGCCCTTAGGACACAATTTCCCTTAGCAGGTTGTGCCACTTATTATTCATGTTGCTGCCACGAAGATTTGGAAACGCACACAATACTGGACAGACCTTGAGGTTTGAAGAAACATGATTGAGTTTGGAAGCAAGATGTACTTTTTTGCTATGAAGTTCCTGCTGTCTCTGGCAGCATGCAGCTAGCTGACTGTGAGCTGACTGAACTGAAACTCTGGAACTCTCCTGGGAGTATTGTAATTCAGCATACACGGACTGGAAAGGAGAAGCAGTACTGAGTTTTCTTTGCTTGAGGAATATTCACATGGCATGCATCCTCAGGAATCTAAATAATGATGGATACATGGTTCCGTTCCGTTATGTCTCTCTTCACTATTTAATGTTTCCCAGATTACTTCTGGAAAATGAGTTCTAAATTCTGAACTTGTGGTCCACTGACAATTTGGGATCAAACTGCAGCAGGACAACTTGCATGCTATGGGATAAAATATTTGAGGAGCAGAGGTGGCCATCTCAGTTGAGATCTGTATACTTGCGGCATCAACTATTCTTAAACATTGGTTATACTTAGTTTTCTTGTCATAGTAGAAATGAGAAGAAAAAAAACATAAGTTTCATAGAATTTAAAATATGCATGGCACATTTCTGGTTTGAGTCTCTAGGTCAATCATCTTTATTTTCTCACAAAACTTGAATCGAAATTGTTTTCTGTTCTGCTCATCTATTCCTACATGTATGAGTCAGAAGCCTTCAGCCAACTAAAGGACTGCTTACTCCAAGGAACACTTCTAATTTCTGCTCAAGATTAATAACTTACTTCTTCACGGTGAAGCTGTTTTGTTTTATTCTTACCTGTGGAGTGTTCCAGCAACTGCGATGTCTCTTCCAAATTTGCATGGTACTGGATCTGCAGCCTGGAGCCTTAAGTCTTCCTCATGCATGTAGATTGGAAAATTAGTAATGACAATATTGCATTCAGGTGAATTATCACCTTCTAGCTGATTAATACTGTTTGGAGGAAGAATGTATTTTTATTCATGATTTTGCATAAATCAGGTAAGCTCAAGTACTGTTACCAAACAAAGGCACAGCAAATTACTGCAAATGGAGAAGCAAAAGTGTTTTGAAGTTGCTTATATTTTCTATTCTGTGTTAGGTTTCTAGTCAGGAGGCTCTAGTCTCTTTGAATGGTGGGATTTGGTATTTCAATATTCAAAACCAAAGATATAAAGCTGTCTTGGTGGAAATGGCACAGTTTCGTTTTTTCCTAAGATTTTTCTACCTTGTGGAACTCTCTGATTGAATCTTTTTGGGAGGGGAGACCTCTCCCTACGGCTTGTGCTCTGGAGCATCAGTCAGTCAAATGTTTCTGCGTACTGTTTCCCTTGTATGTGTGTACAGGGACTTTTGTTTCCGTAACTGGTCAAGATACACCTGTATGAATGGATGTTCAGCTTTACACAAGAAATTCCTAATGCTTTGCATTAGGATGGCATCTGAACTGTCTGCTCTGACCAGTAAATTCCTATGTGAAATTACTGTTTGAACAGTTAGTACTCTCAGGAATACATGAAGACTGCAAGGTTGTCATCACTTCACCAATTCCTCTGATGCTGCTGTCTTTAGAGAGAAATTATAACTGCAGTGGTCCTTGGGAAAAAAAATAAAAGAAACAAAAAAAAGGGAGTTCAGTTAGTTTTACTCTAACTGTTTGAGCTGGAATCTGTCTTGTGTGGGTAGAATGTACTAGCAGCTCCACTGCCTGAGATGTCTCCTTTACCTGCTGGCTGCATATATGTTTATGGAGGAGAATCTTAAATTAATCCCTGCCATTTTTTGCCTGCAGGTCAGGAGTATAGTTGAGCAAGCTGATTTAGAAAGCAGTTTGTCTTGAAGGAGCTTTATAAGGGTTACATGTAAACTGAAACATTACCAAAGGAAAAAAAAAAGTCTTTCAAATCTAAAATTTTTTCTGTTTAAATCTTGCAGGAAGTTAATTTTCTGGGACTAGCACAGAAAGGGAACAGAACTGCAAGTCTTCCTAGCGTCAGAGTGTAAATAGCCTTTAACTGCAGGAAATCGAAATATTTGTATTGAAAATTAGTGGTGACATACACCTTATGTGGATGACAACATATCTTAAGCAGCAGTTAATTTTTTTTTATTCTGTTTTGGTAAGTCTGATGCAAATAGTAATAAAACTTCTGTTTGACTGCTGTTGCTGACCCAGGTACAAGCCTTTGCATATGTGTGGCTTCTAGTTTTTTGAGAATACTGTATTACTGTTTGAAGGACAGAAAACATAACCTTGCTGACAAATACCTACATTGTTTCCGTGTATTCATCTGTGGATGCTCAAAATCCTTGTGCAAGTGCTGAGTCTTTACTGCTATGCTTTGAGGTGTTTATTTTTCCATTTCCATTGAACTACAGTTGCCAAATTCTTTTCTTTGAAGGTATGGACAGATCAGCTAGTCTGGTAGCAGATCTCATTGTACTCCTCAATTAGTCACACAGAAATCAAGATTTTTCAGCTAATGACAACCAGGTGGCACTAAAGCATTGAATTCATGTTAGGATTAAATTGGGAAAAAAACATTATAATGATTCCACAATAATTTTATTTGGTTTCATATTGCCTAATATAGTTACAAACCAGTAACTTCTACTTCATGAAGGAAAGTGACCATTTTTCTGTGAAAAAAAATTCAGTGGATTAACATTGTGCTGTTGTGTGGAGTATCACTTGCAGTCCACAGTCAAGATTTTGTGCTCCATTGATCCTACAGGCTGTATAAACATAGAACAAGATCTTTCTTCTGCTTTAATGAGAGACATCAAAATTAAATGGTCGTATATATCCTCCGAAAAAGCTTGACAACTGTTGGCTTCTAATGGAAAATGGGATTTAATTTGCTAATAGCTGCTTTTGGAGTGTAAAGTCTTCAAATATATTGTAGTAAGAAATAATGCTTCTGAAGCCTTCCAGGTTTATTACTGCATCTTTTGTGGGTTTTGGTTTTTGGACTTTTTTCTTCTTGTAGTGAAGAAAAATAAGGGTAAATATCCAAGCCAAAACACTAAGAATACTTCTTGAACCTGCTAACTTTACTCTGGCTAAGAAGTTTCAGAACTTCAGCTTGATCCAGAGGCACTACCGAGATCTGTGATAATGAAACAAGCTTGCAGCTGTAATGTGAACTGTTCAAATAGGTTTCCACAATGTACAATATGATTGCTGCACAGTTTGCAGGAGGTACTGTATAGTTAGGGAGGAATGTGAATATTCTTTTCCAAGGAGTTTACAGTCTACATGTTCCTTTATTAAGAATATAACTATTTATATCTCCTTTCCCTTCTCCCGGTAGGCAGAGAAAGTCTGCTGTAAGGCTGAAGGGATGGCCCTGAAAGTTAACTTGGTATAAACTTCCTCATTTTTACTTCAAAGCCTGTCCATTACAGTCTCATTGCAGTGCATGTAGCTTGAGAAGAATATTCAGGTGCCCTTTAAGCAATTCTTCTAGTAATCTTTTGGAAGAGACACTAAATTGGTGAGTATGTTGCATTGCTAGCAGTATGCTAACAGTGCATGTCTGTTATATTCTACTTGAAGACAAACTTGGAGCAAAATAAAATCCGACTCAAAAGCTAGATTTACCTCAGTAAAACCAGAAATGACTGTTTGACTTTGGTTCAGTTTTGAGGAACTGTTGAGACCTGTGACCTTCAGTGATAAATATTTCTTCATCACCTTCCTTATCAGTTATATCCAGTGCTGGCTTGTAGAAGGTTGGTTGAGTCCTGCAGACTTCCATCCTTCTCTTGTTCCTCAGCTAGACTTAGCAGTGTGCTATGTTGAAGGAAAGAACTTTATAGAAGTTAAAACTGGCACAATTTATGTTTTTCTTATGCAGAAATGCTGACCATATCATGCCATTTTGCACTCTGCTTTGATAGTTTTTTGGATTATACGTATAAAGTAATTTCACTTGAAAAGCTACAGTTGTCCAGAGAATTTCTCTCTCAAAGACTATTCTTTACTACATCCTCTGATGCAGCAGCAGCCAGTGCAGAGTTTTGGAGACGAGTTCCTCAACAGTGTCTGTTACTGCTGAACAATCTCATACAGATTGTCTTTCTCAAGGAATATTGCAACATTTCTCTCTTCATTCAGACATTTCTTCTTAGCATATGAAGTTTTTGGTGTTAAGTTCTGTAAACAGAAAATACGGGTGCTGTGTTCTTGTGCATGGGTAGTTGTTTATCATTCATAGTGAAACAAAACTTCAGAAATACACACTACTTGCAAGTCTGCATGAGGTCCAGGGTTAGTAATGAGATTACTACATTCTTGCAGGAGTGTAGTTTATTTAAGTTTTTCTTTTGGGTGTTTTTATTTACAGAGTGATTGATTTCAAATGTCATTGCCTGGCAAATACTCCTCTTGCAGCAGTTCCGTATCAGTCTCTTTATCTAGATGAATGCTTTAGTTTAAAACTTTGGTATATTGGCTCCTCCAGTTTAGGAGACTTGGCTTTCTAAGACACAAATGTATAGCTTATCTCCTGTCATACACTTTGGTTTTCCTTTTCTGGACTGTTGTGGCATTTCCTTTTATCTCAACTTCTCCTTGGGTATGTGCATCAAGATGAGGGACATCTTTTTTTCAACAGTGAAAGCTAGTTGTTAGCCTTGAGGTACAGGAGAGACAAATAAAGAACTTGTCTTGTGATAATGAACCTACTTGGGCATCATTTTTTAATGCATTTTCTAGCACAAGTCATGAACAAATGTGTGATGCACCTCATATGTATATTATGTAAAACTATATGTTATATAAAATTATATATGTGTGGTGATGATGAAATT
This sequence comes from Melanocharis versteri, assembly GCA_013397845.1. Classification (NCBI taxonomy): domain Eukaryota; kingdom Metazoa; phylum Chordata; class Aves; order Passeriformes; family Melanocharitidae; genus Melanocharis; species Melanocharis versteri. Next base: position 305,502 of record VZTG01010346.1, read on the forward strand.
GGTTTCCTTTACATTCAGTTCTCCAGCTGGATTAGTCCTATCCAGCAGAGGTTTAAGACCTGTACATGGCCTTCAGAGCCTTCTGCACTGCTGTTTTTCAAGTTTCAGACTTTGCTGTAATTTCTTTTTTCTCAGTGTTAGTGTCAAGTTGCATACACCTGGCAAGTAGAGTTCAGTGTAGCTGAATGTATATACGGAGTCTATATGTAGTAGAAACATTATTAACTTTCTGCAAAATGTAGGTTGTTTTTTTTTTTACTAGTTTCACTGTTCGAAATCTTTGATATACAATCAGTAATGGAAATAACAAGTTTAAAATCATTAACATTATTAAAATATTTTACAAATATGCATATGGTTGGCATCTTCCCTGGCAAAAAGGATGTAATTAACAGCAAAATCAAGACTGGACAATATTCTAGGGAATTTTGGAAAGTGTAAAAGGGCAGGAATACATTGTGAAAAAATAAGAATTGGAATTCAGCATTCAGTGTCAGATTCTTCTTTTTTGCTGATTTTCTAGCTGTGATAAAAGTGAAGGTTTTGAAAATAGGATAATATGTAAAATACCACTTTTGCAATTAGGCGTCACATTTTCTTGACTTCCACTGTTACCAACTGGTATTTTTTTGTTTGGCTGTGGTTTTTTGCTGATGTCATTGTCACAGAGTTTGGTTTATTTTAAGAGCAGTTTTACTTTTGGAAGCAGCAGCCTATCTCTGGCAATCACTGACGTGTTGCCCTTGAACCCTATGCACACAGGGATTCCGTCCTGCGCCCAGGATGCGTCTGAGCCAAGCTCTGAACGGTTAATGTGGAGCAGATAAGCCCCGTTACCTGAGCAGGAATGGCACAAAGATGCATGTCTTCAGGGATGCTTCTCAGGAATCACCTTGTAACTCCTCATAGACTAATTAAGTTGGTTTTTATCTAGGGGTTTATCCTAATGAGTTAGTCCTCTTCCATTTTGCATTTGGGGGAATGCTACGTATTCATGTGGTATAGTGGATGAATCTCATGTAATTTGGAACTCTGTATGGTGTGGATTCATGTGCTGAGGCACATCAAGTGTCTGAAGCCATGCTATGGTCATATGTATTGATAACATAACTGTGTGCTCAATCTTATCAGTGCAGAACTGAGTTGTCATGGCAGGACACTTTCCCAGCGCTACAGTTCTGTTTAAATGTCTTATGGGGCAAAACAGATGTTGGAGAGGCATCTGCATAAAACCTTCTTCCCTGTTAGTTCTCAGTGCTCCTTTATTTGTATCAGGGTTTAGAGCTATCGTACGTAGATCCTTCCCGTGTAGGACCTGATTTTTTGGAATGCCATTTTTACAGTGTCATTACTCCATTACTTCTACAGATTTCTGTTTCACACTTGCATGATATCTGAGTTGCATCTACAATACTTGCATCTCTCTGTCCTCTCTACCTCCCTCTCCCCCAACTTTCTTAATTACTGTTTTGTGTGTCTGAGAATCCTTTCTCAACTTTAGCTTCCAGTGTGCTAGAGATATTATGTTTTGGGTGTGGACTTTTAATTCTATGGTTTATTTCCAGTGGAAAAAGCCACTAGATGCTTGCAGACATGTGACCATTCAATAACAGACTGAACAAAGACAACTGAACTGGCACCAGAAGGCTTATAGGAGCAGCTTTGCAAGATGGTGAACTGAGTTTTGCAAACTGCTGAAGCAGCGAGATCCTTGGATCATGACTGTGTCTCAGGGATGATGCAAGGGACAGTAAACTTTTCTGAAAAGGTCTTTAGGGCACTACACACTGCCTTCAGGGGATGTCAGTGCTGTGCTCCCAAGAAACACCTCCCACACTGGTTCCAGCATCATTTACAATGAGAAGCTGGTCTGCAAAGGACTGCTACTGCCACTGGTTGCAAGAGAACAGCCTCTGCAGAAAAAAACAGTTGGGTGGCCCTGAGGTTCATGGTTGGCTGTGGCTGACATAACAGGCCACACAGTAATATGAAGAGAGGTAAGATCTTGTGGTGGTAACTGCGAGTCTGCTGACTGTCTGAGGCCTTCATACTCATTATTTGTCAGGTTAGAGTATTCCCACATAAATGTTGGCCTGTGATTCATGACACAGTCAAAAGCTAAACTTGCTTTTCATTGCCAATAAATCTGGGGGCAAATGGTCACAGATGGTGGTGTGGTGTTCAGAGTATATCAGTACCACTATACTTGTTACTGGGGAATGGGATAGTCATTGGTGTTGCTGAGGGTGTAAAGGAAAGAAATTGCTATTTTTTTGCTTGAAATACCCAAAGCAGTTTTATAGAAACAACCTTACAGGAGCTCAGGAGAAAGACAATTCTGTAGTTTTGTCTTGGCTACTCAAGAGTTCACACAGCACCAATTTGTTCTGCACCAAACAGATGCTCTGTGCCACTGCAATCTTCTCCGCAGTAGCTTGTCAAGAAATACCAGCCCAAAGATATTTCCTCCTAGCATGAGGTGGCCCGTTCTAAAAAATGACGTGCAGTCATCTTTATGAGTAAGCCCAGGATCTGCAAGGATTTTGTTTCCCTGGTCAGTATGACTGTTCAAATGCAGAAAACGTTGCCAGCAGCATCCTGGTTTCATTACAGGTTGGAAGATGCTTACACAAGCAAATCATACAGTGTTAATGGACATGTCTCCCATTAAGTGTCAATATATAGGTGAGTATAGTATTGTCACTTTAATCAAAGCTCTGTGAAGTTCTTGAAGCAGAACATTTGTCACCAGATCAAACACTCCCACCTTGGTCTGGTTTGTTACAACTTTGTTACAGCCAAGAACCTGTGCCGTAAATGCTTTCACTGACTAGACCATTACCAGGATGGTGTTTCTTACTTCTTGATGCTTCCAGTTCCTGCAAAAATTGCCCTGGTCTTTTGGGTAACGTTGCTTATTAAAAGTTTAGTCAGCAATGGAGGTGATTGCTTTGAAGCTCAGGGGTTAGATAGCTGCAGAATAAATGGTTTGTTTGAAGTCACAGAGCAGTGAGGCTCTGGCAGCAGCGGTGACTCCGGGTGCTGCACTGGAGCTTGTGCTTTCCCAAGAGGTTATTTGAAGAGTCCACTGCCGAGTGAAAAGCACCTGGTGTTCTGTGCTCAGAAGGAAATGCCATTGTGTGGGCACGGCCGTCCTCAAAAGAAACAACAAACTGAAAAATCTATGGGCTCACAGCTGCAGCCTGGGACATTGCGAAACGTGAACAGATGATAGTTCTGCTTTATAATGATTGCCCAAGAGGGGCAAGCACTCTGGCTTTTAAAGATACCGTTTTACAGCATTACCTTTTTGTAACTGTGGGTACTATTCCAAAAGTGTTCTATCTAAAACCAGCCTTTGTGTAATTGTTTTTATTTGAACACAGGTTGCATTGCCAATCATAGGGACTCAGTAGATGCAGAGATGCGTAGGGCTGGCCTCACTTTTCCCTTGAGCATGAATTCTTCATGGTTTTTATTGTTCTCGTTATGGTTACTTTTTCTTAAAATCTTGGAAACTAGAAATGAAAAACAATTACTTAAGCTGTTGAATATTCTGTGCTTGCTCTCCAATAACAAATGAGGAGAGGTTTTATATTGAGATGTATAGATATGTTTATATGCATACATGTTAGGTATTTAGCTTATTTTTATTAAATAATACTAAGTATTTTTTATCATTTCTTTCTGTAAAGCTGTGGATGACACAAATGTGCTTTGGGAAATCTAGTAAAATATCTTCCTTGAAGTTTCAGAAGGAAATGAGTTTTTTTCCTCTATTTGTATTTTTCATATTCTCACCTTTTCACTTCACCACTTAGTTTTAGCTGCTTATCTTCCATGATTGCAGGAAGACAAAAAGATTGATGCTGTTGGGTACAGACTGGCACTTTTAAAAACGATCCTTTTAAGTCTAGCAGAGCAACTAGTGAGAAAGCAATAAACACCAGGAGGGGAGCTGCCACTTCAGCTCATGCCAGTTGGACTTTACGCTGTGTCATTAAGAGTTGCTTAGTAAGTAATCTGTAGTGCCAGTTTTATTGGATTAGCACAAACAAGAACAGTGTTTAACCCTTGTACATAAAGTGAAAATTACCCTATGAACTTTTAATCAAAAGCCTAGTGCTAAATAACATGACTAAAGTTGGAAAGCCTGTAGAAATACTGCAGAAGATGATGACAGGTGGTATTGCTTGCTGTAAAAATGCTAAAAGCCATCTAAAAAGGAGAAAATAAGACATTTTCTCACATTTTAGGTCTCTCTAATGTTTGTATGTTACCAGAAAAAAGAAAAAGGTTGATCATGGGACTTAGTGACGTGAGACTTCACCTGCCACTCAGCAGCCTGTACAGTTAGATGAGAAGGAATTAGTATATGGGTATGAACTGTATTCTCACGCATGTTGCATGCTGACCTAGATCTGCTTTTCCTTGAGGTCTGTGCATGGCTCTCCCTGGCTTTACTTGAATAGCCATTCTCAAGCATTCTCTTTCAGGCCTGCTTTTAAAAATGGATTTATTGGTCTGGTGTTTCTGTATGCATGGACACGTGCTTTTTCTCCAGCAGTCTGTCATCTTCTCCCACCCCAGCTGCCCCCCCTCCAAGACAAGCACCAACCTGTGGGGTTTGGGTGGTGGAGACAGCTTCCAGCAGAGGCTGACTGTGCTCTCACTCCTTTGTGTGCCCTCGATCAGAGTATCTCCCTCAAAAGCCCCTGAGCTACACAATGGCCTCTCTCATGGTGCGCCAGCCTGTGATGTCTTGTCTGGGCAAAGCTCCCAGTCTCCCTCTTCCACCGTGCTCATCTCAGCACCTCAGCTTTTGTGCTTGCACCTGAGCTGCTACAGCAGGCTGGTGAGCCAGGGCACCCTGGAAGGGGAGGGTGCAGCCCTGGCTGTGTGACTCCATTCCCCCTGTGTTGTCAAAACAGGGCTTTCCTTTGAGTAAGTCAAGGAAGAACAGCTCACCTGGCTGCTGCTAGGAAGCTGGCACCTGCCAGAGCCCCAGTTCCCATCTCGTGGTCCATGGTTCACACTAATGCAGTGTTTCTTGCTATGTGAAAGGAAAAAAGCTTTTGCGATCAGCTAGACATACCAGTCTGTCCTGGGTGACCCCACAGCCTTTTTTATCCTTAAAACTGCTCTCCGCAGTCTCTCTGTGGATCGCTTCACCTTCTCCCCAAGTGGTGCTGGGTCTGCAGCACGGGGCAGCTCAAGAGGCAAAGGAAGGGCTGTCTTCTCCAGAGAAAAGTCAGATCTCTCAAATGTGGTAATTGTACTATAACCTGGATTAATCTGTCCTTCCAATGTTTATAATGGGACAGCAAATACTGAGTTTTCATGAACAAAGGCCACTGGCTAACCACTGGATACTTACGTGGAGAGCTGCCTTGATGTCAGATAAGCATCTGAGATGTGTATATGACAGAAGGACCCTTTCAAGAACATTTGTTTGAGCTGGGAACTTCTAGGGCTGGTTCAGTCACTGTAGACATGTGCAAGTCATTAAATGGAAGGAAAAAAAAAACTAGACATGTTTTATTGTCAGTTTCCCCCAAGCTATTTTGGCACACAGGGCCAAATTCACTAGGAACATTCACTAGGAACTTCTTCAAGCTCTAGTTAGCTACACATGAGTAGTAAGGGCTCTTATGGTAAGCATTAACATAGAGCAGTACATAAGGGCTCTCAGGCCCTTGCCAGCTTAGTCAGTGTGGTCGCACCTCCCTCTTTCAGCCACTGCAGCCTGGAGGCAGGAATCAGTGATTTTAAATATTTAGCAGCCTTTGCTGCTATATAGCTGTGTGGACTCGGTGTGGTGTTGTGGATGGGCTAGGAATGTGACTGGAAATGTAAAAGGGTAGCCCCGAGGAACTGTTCCCAGAGGAGATAGTTACGGGTGCCAGTGGGCTTTTTGCATATACCACAGAAATTTGGATAAAGGGAAGGAAAGGATTTTTTATTTAAAGATGAAACTCAGTCAGCAGTAGTGACTGCAGTACCCAAATTTCTTCATTGGCTAATTAGTGGGAAATGGTGAAGCAAGAGCCCAGACAAGCCTGGGAGTCATGACCATAGTCTCTGTGTGGGCGGCAGCTCTCCCTTCTCCCCCTCAGCCTTCCAAACAGACCCACTTTTTCAGTAGAAATCTCTCTGTGATGGGCACCCATTAGACTTTGTTTGAAAAGTAGCTTCTGTGTCTTGGGTAGGGCTAGAACCTAAATGAAATTACACGCCATACCCTGCACAGCACAAGTAGTGAAACCTTAATTTCATAGAAGCATAGAATATGGTGAGTTGGACTCATCAGGATCATCAACATTCAACTCCTCTCTCTGCACTGGATACCTGAAGAGTTATACCATGTGTCTGAGAGCATTGTTCAAATAATTCTTGAACTCTGTCAAGCTTGGGGCTGTGACCACTTCCCTGGGGAGCCTGTTTCAATGCCCAGCCACCCTCTGGATGAAACACCTTTTCCTGATATCTAAACTAAACCTCCCCTGACTCAGCTTCATGCTGTTGCCTCGAGTCCTGTCACCAGTCAGCAGAGAGAAGAAATCAGTGCCTGCCCCTCCACTTCGCCTTCTGAGAATGTTGAAGACACACAACCAGGGTTGCCCCATCCCAGGTGCAGAGTCCAGCACTTGCCCTTGTTCAGCCTCATAAAATTGGTGATTGCCCATCTGTCTGATTTGTTGAGGTCTCTCTGCAGGACCTCTCTGCCCTCAAAGAAGTTGACACTGGCAAACTTACTTAGTATTCTTAGTATTCTTTCGAGTCCTGAGTCTAAGTCATTAATGAAGATGTTGAAGAGAACTGGTGCTCTGCAGAACCCCACTAGTTACTAGTGTGGAATTCACACCCTATTTCCCTCACACTTCAGGCTCCATTGCGCCTAGAGTAACTCCACTCTCCCACCTCCCAGCAGCTGTACTGCCTGCTCCATATCAGTACTTTTGTGACCTAGGTGGGAGGGAAGGCAATGTGAGCTCCTTCTTTCTCAGCTGGCTGCTGCTTTCCAAGGCTCTCCAAGGAGTACAAGGCTTTTTGATTCGGCTCGCTCGACTTCAGCAGTAGAGTTGTGCCTGACTGGAACCCCCTTGCTTCCAAACAGACAAGTGGCCCTGGAGGAGGCAGTTGCACCCCAGGCTCCCCAGACAGGATTTCTGCTTGCAGGAGGACCATAGGGTGACAAAAAGGTGGGTAGATTCTGCCTCTGCATCTCTGACACTTCTGTGGTCTCTGTCGCACTTGGCTGAAGGTAGACAGGGGTTAAAAAGCTGACAGAGAAAATGCCAGCCAATACAAGTGCCCTGTGATCTTGAGTCCTTTGCAGAGTCTCTCTAGCCATGCTGGGGGGTTTTTGGTTGGTTTGGTTTGGTTTTTGGGGTTTTATTTTGGTTTGGTTTTGTTGTTTGGGTTTCTTTGGGGGTGCGGGTTGTGAGGTTTTTTTGTTTGTCTGTTTTGGGGTTTATTGGGTTTGTTTTTTCATGTCTTCTTTGTTAGATGGAAAATCTACATGGGTAGAATTGAACCCATGGGTACAAGTAGTGAGACCTCATCACAGGTAAAGGATAACTGATGCCAGCTGCTGTTTGTTGTGGTCATACTGGCTCACATTTCACAAAAAACGGTGTAATACACAGCTCCCTAGTTCCCACTTGTAATTATATGGCTACCACTGGAGCAAAAATACTGCTGCAAATAGTCCAATCCTGTTAAATGTCTTCATTGATGATCAGGTTGTGGAGTCCCTCCTTACCTGGAGATACTTAAAACCCCTCTGGCATGGTCCTGGGCAATTATCTCAGTGGCCCTGCTAGAGCAGGTGGTTGGACAAGATGACCTCCAGACATCTCCTACAACCTCAGCCACTGCATGACTGTGATTTGGGGCACTGTCTTGTCTTCAGTCCCCCACCTGCTGTTTTACTGACACTCATGGACTTGCATGTTACCACAGGAAGCAAGAAACTGCTACCCCCACCAGGAACTCTGTGTAAAAAGGCTTTGTTTCAGCAGGATGCCTCCAGTAAACCTGTACCTTATGTTCCCTACTTATTTAGCTACGGACCAATGAATTTGCTGACCCTTCCCTGAGCCAGGCCATCATTTCCCTGTACAGCAGCTTTGGTTTTGCCTACCCAAAGCATTACTTAAGCTCTGAGATCATTATTGCCTGCAGGAGTGGCACATTCATGATACCACCAGCAGCATTTGTCCGATGTTGTACATTTGAGTCCAGCACCCTGAAGCTTTGGGATATGTCTCTGTCTGCCTCCAGCCCCCTGCCCTTCCTGATCCTCACAAGTTGCCCTTCAGAGTGGACTAACCATGAGGCATTGGGGTGAGGTTTAAAGGAGCTGATGTTGGTTAGTGGGGCCTGCTTGACCCCACAGAGATGCTGGCAGAAGGACTGCCCTTTTGCTGCAGTGTTATTTTTCCCAACAAAAATCAAGAAATTCCTAGGATAACCCTTTAGAACAGAGGTTATCAAATAGGTCTATAGGGATGTAAAGGGGTAATTTAAACAATGTGTTTATTTAAAAAGGAATCAAGTAAATTTGGTGTTGCGGTTGTAAAATATACAAACTTGGAGAAATAAACATACAAAAAGAAGCAGGAAATCTGGGTGGCCACACTCGTGATGGGGGGAACCACTGTCAAACTGCCCCTATTTTGGAGCTCCCCACTGTGTTCTGACATTACCACACACTTCTTTACTCCTGCAGATGCATTGCCTGTGGATCACCCCATGCACTCGTCTGATGCTGGAGCTGTGATTCTCCTCTCAAGAGTCACTTGCTGCACTCTAGTACCAGCTGACACCTTACAGCACACCCAAAATTATCTTGGCCTTCTCCCAGTCTTCTTCTCCCTGAGGGTTTTGCATGGGTGTGTTGCTCATCACTACCCTCCCAGTGCCCTCCTGCCATCCTACTCCCTCCTCTTCACAGCCTTTGCCTCTCCACTGCCACCTCTGTTGGGATTAGAGAGCCCTTAAAGCAAAACGCTTCACCATGCTCCATCAGGTAGAAGAGCAGTCACTAAGTCTTGGCCACAGGGTAAAGAAACCTCCTTGAGTTTACAACCCTTACGGCAATGGGGTTGTTGGTGTCAAGGCCCAGCTCTTCCCCAGCTTGTGTTAAACCCACAGGGACTGATGGATCCCAAATAACAGGCTCCTCTTTCACCAAGGGCAGGGTGCAGAACAGAGATGCTTGGGGCAGTTTTGCCAGCAGGAACACGGTGTGGGGAACACGGGTGGATGTTTAACATGGAGCTGTCCTCCCAGGTGATGGGCTGATGGAGGCTGTTTGGAGTGCCAAGCAGTGCTGGCTGGGCACCCAGCTCTCCTCCAGCATCCCAGAGAACACTGCTGGGGAGCACACCCCTGCTTGGCCACAGCACACAGCTGCATGAGGGGGTCTTGTCTAACAGCACAGGGGAGGCGCAGGAGAGTGTTATTCTTGCTGGCTACAACAAACACAGTTTTTACATATCCCAGACAGGAACAACTGTCCCCATGGAGTGCTTGAAATGCTGGAATTCACCAGCTGTTTTCTTTGGACACTGCTGTGTTGTATCTGGACAGAAACTGAGTCGTGCTTTTGGACTTGGCACATCCGCTAGTCTGCTGTGCCAAGGAAACTTTGCCCGCTACTAGGACCTCTTCCTGTTTTATAAACAGCAAGGCTGTTTGCCCTGGTTTGTGACCTTGTGGAAGAGAGAATGAAGGCAGCTCAGCCAGGGTCATGGGGAGAGCTGGGGCAAGGCAACTTCTCAGGCTCCAACCTGATGGCTTCATCTCTGTCCCTCCCTTCTGGTGGTCCCCACCAGTTCTAAGCAGCAGAATAAAATACACAGCATTAAATCCCAGCACATGAGGCAAGTGATAGGCTTCACCCAAGGAGCTGTCTTACAGAGAGTGCATGGCCCTCAAAGGGAGAATACCTCAAATAACAGGTGCTGTACAGAGTGCCCATGAGGTGCTTAGCACATGGTTGCTGCACACACGACCCAGGGCTGCTTTCACAGAGACTCAGCTGTGGAGCAGTTCCTGGGAGCAGCCAGCAGCTTTGAACCCTTCTGGGATGTCACTGTCCAGTTTGGAAATTATTTTGTAAATGGGTTTCTTCCAGGAGGGGTCGGCATCCTTGCCTGCCCTGACGGCGCTGAAGAACTCCTGCAGTGTCAGGCTGGCCACCTCCAGGAACCGCCCTGGCACCTGCAGCAAGACAGGCATCAGCCAATGACACCACCAATGTCACTGGTTCCTCCTTACCCCCGCAAACGCCACCACCCCCTTCCCCCAGATCCCCCTCCTCACCTCAAAGTCATTCCCCTTGTTATAGTGCATGTTGAGGGCACGGAAGAGCTCCGAGTCCCGGGAGACCTGGAGAGTGCAAGCGTCCACAACACCCTCCAGCAGGGCCTGCCGGGCAAACTTCTCCACCTGGATGTAGTAAAACTCACGGAAGTTGCTGAACCACTTGATGAGCTGGGAGGTGATGCAGCGGCTGAACTGGTGGGGGGAGAGCCAGAGGATGGTGTTACACCAGCCTGGATCCTCCCTACCCACGAGCCCCTGCACACCCAGCCATGCACTGCTGGACTGGCCCAAACTCAGCCCTGCCCCAAGGCTGCAAAAGCACCAGCTGGGGCAACGACATCGGGGTGTCCGAGGTGCTCTCCACACTGAGATTCGGGTCCCAGCAGCCCTGCAGTGGGGAGGCACACACGTGGTGTGCTTTAATCTGAATACCTCTCTCGCACAGAGTGAAGACCTGACAAGCCAGGTGTGCCACAGCCCTGTGCACCTGCTCCTGGGCAGCTCATGCTGAAATGGGTGCTGTTCCCCATCTCCTGCCAGCAAGAGGGGGACACAAGAGCAGCCTTTTCCTCGTGGTTCCCCAGGAAGGCAGGCTAGGTGCCACACCACATGGGAGCCCTGCCCAGCACCAGCTCTGGCTGCTGCTCTTTTACCTGCACATCGAGGAAGTAGGTCTTCAGCAGAGTGGAGCTGGGGTAGCGGGTGAAGAAAAACATCAGCTTGGCCTTCTTCAGGTGTCCGGGGGTCAGCGCCTCCTGCATCTGCCTTGGGGTCAAGGAAAGCTTACACATAGCAAACCCCAAGCTCGGCATGTCCCTGAGCACCAGCCCTGACACACACATGCCCAGTGCCCACGATTGCCCCTCATGGCCTCTCAGTGGGGCAGAGGGGGTCCATCCTTGGCTGGACAGCCACTGGTTTTTCCCTTCAGAATCCCTGAGGAAGCTAATGCTCCCCACAGCACTTCACAGTCTCATGAGAACCAGAATTTCCATGAGACACCTGTTCATGGTTTAGGATGACAGAACCCCCAGTGTGGCCCAAGAGCAGGCTTGGTAGCTCCCACAGCTATGCTACAGCATCTGACCAACCCTGAGGAGCGGCAGTGCCCCTCCATGGCTTAGGACTCCTTTCCTGCCCACACCTTTTTAGCCCCCTGTGGAGCAGCAGGGACCTTGGCCTTGTGGAGACCGGCAGGGGCAGTGCCAAGCTGTGGCTCCAGAGGACAAGGGGAGCACATTTCCCAGGGAACTCTAGCTGCCCCCAAAGGATATATGGGTCAAGGCAAAGGGCGTGCCATCATTTGCAGCTGGCAGCTCTCTGCGGCCATCCCTGCCAGCTGGCAGTAGTGCCAGGCTCTCCATGTTGGCCAGGCTCAGGGGCAGGGGATGGTGCTGCTGCTGTCTCACAATCGATGACCTCAGTTTAGCAGTTCCCCAGTGCAAGTTGAGGGGCTCTGGACACCCCCTCTCCAGTGGAGATGGGCTCTCACGAGAGTCGCTGCCCCAGAGGCTGTGCTGACCATAGCCCAACAGCTGGCTCAGCAGCTGGCTGTGCTGGACAGGGGTGGCTGAGCCCAGTGAATAACCCGTGCTGGGTATCTGAGAAGATTTTCTGACTCCCTTTGAACTGAAGGAACCAGCATAAGAGCCCAGGCTCTTCCCCAAAGCTGCTGGCAGGACCTCAGCCTGGGATGAGCCCAGCGAGCCTGGTGCATTCATGGGAGATGGCTTAGCAAGTGGCTTTCTGCATTTCCCACCAGAATACTCTCTTCTGGCATCTGGCCCCAGCATCGGAAGGTTGTGGTGCTGCTTCTGAGTGTGGCTGTCTGCCTTTGGCCAGACAGTCTTCAGGACAGAGTCCACTACCTGGGACGTCACCACAGCCAGCTCGTGCTTCAGTGCCTGTGAGAGGACCCTCACTGCCGAGGGCAGGTCACCTGTGTCACCTCTGTCCTCAGCCTCCTCCAGCCCACGCACCTCCAGGACGCTCCTCCTGAGAGGCGCTTTGCATGGGTTGCTGGCAGCAGTGGGACTGTCCTTGTTCAGTGTGTCTTCAGGCTTTCCAGGCAGTGGCTGCACTTTCTCGGAATCTTGCTGGGTTTGGGCAGCATCCTCAGAGTGGCAGACTTGGTAGAACTTCTCCTGAAGCCACCTCAGCTGCTGTTCTAATAAGCAGAGCTGCTCTTTCAGCTGCTGGCAGCCCTTGCCATGGGAGCTGCCCCCTGTGGGAGCCACTCGTCCAGTTGTCCCCATGCCCTGCTGGGGCACCCTTGGCTTCCTCTTGCTCTCCTGGGGCATCTCACCACCCCTTTCCCTCTCATGCCTAAAAGCTGCCTCCAGGCTCGTGTCAAATGCCTGAGGGGTTGGTGGGAGGCTCATGCCCTGGATGATGCTCTCCACCCTGGCTCGCTTGGCTTGTAAGTGCTGGTGGGAGAGCTGCTCCCCATCACCAGCACAGGGCATGGGAGCCGGGGCACGGGTCCTGGGGGAAGCCAGGGCTTGCGCTTCTTCTCCAGGACATGTGCCACATTTGTAGTCATGAGGCAGGGCCACGGCCTGAGAGGAAGGGAAAAGGATGGTGGGATCCAGGTTCCTGCTGACCATTGTGTGGCTGAGGAGCTGTGGCATCAGGGATGCGTTGGGGGAAGGCAAGAGAGAGTCAGTCTGGAAACAGGGCTCCAATTTCAGCCCCTGGCCGTGCCCTGAAGTGGCACAATCTCTGTCCTGCTCAAAGCCAGTCCTGCTGTCCATCCTCCTGTATCTTCTTCCTGCCTGGACAGACTGGCAGGCTTCCCAGATGTTTGATGTTTCAGCCTGTTAGTGGTGTGGAACTGGAGAAAGAGCAAGAAACAGGACCTCATACAGCAGTTTTCCAAGCATGGGGCCAGAGATTTTTTCTCCCAGATTTCTATGGCATCCCTGCCCCCCTGAAAAGCTATTTCACCAGGGAATGACCCAGGCAGAAACCTCCAGGCACTGCAAAACCTATGTGCAGGCTGTCAGATGTCACACGACAGCAGCAACGCCCTGGGCACTGCCACAGCTCCCACCTACCAGCCAGGCATTCTTCGTGCCCGGAGTACATTTCACCTGCTTTGGGCGCCAGATGTGCCTGGCAGCACAAACTTCCCACACCACCAGCTGCATCTGCACCAGAGGCATTTGGGGAAACTGCTTCTGGGCTTGTGGACTGAGGTACGAGGGCAGGGAGCACCAGGCAGAGCCCTCTGCCACGTACACCTGGGCAAAGGGGTGGGTTTGGGTGCTCCTGGGTGTCGGCAGAGCACAGAACTGCAGCTGCACCCCTGGTGAAAGTATTCCCGGCACACAGCCGGCTAGGCCATGGGTGCTGCCGGCTTCCGCCGGCCCCGGCACCCACCAGCAGAGCCCCCGGGGCACGGGGATGGGTGGCAGCACTTGGGGGCCGGGCCAGCACAAACAGGCTGGTGGAGGAGGGCACAGAGAGGGTAAAAGCGCAGTGGGACCTGCTGCGAGCAGGACACGCCGGGATGTTCAGGCTAACACAATATGGGGCTCCCAAGGGCTTGGCAAAACGCTGAATGAAAGAAATGAGGGTGGGGATTATCAGGAAGAGAAAAAATACTGAGCCAGCAGCCCCAGGCTTAAAATTGTCATGCCAACTCCCAGCAGGGATCCACCCCTCCCCACTCATGCCCCGCTCGGACCGCTTTGCAAAAGAAGGTGTAAAACATTGTATCCTGGGCAATTACACAGTAACCATCCCTGTGGGATGCTTCTTCCTTATCCACATTAATTAGCGGGAGCTTTGCACCACTAAATTAGGACCGCTCTTGTCTTTTCCAGGCACCTTCAAAGTCTGAGATTCTTTTGCAATTCCCAGAAATGCCTGATCATTTTCAACACCATAAGTCTCCTGTCCCTGTAATTGTTCCATGCCAAGTCTTCCAGGCAGTGTAGAAAATGGGTTTCTTCTCAGTGGTTTTTAGCAGGTTGCCTTTCTTCAAACACCTTTGAATTCCAGGCAGGCATCTGGGAGAGCTCTGCCTTTTGCAGAGCCACAGTCTTAACAAACCAGGTATTTTCTGGGTTATCTGACACCACTTGTTGATCTCCTGTGTTGTCTGTCCACCTGTCCTGACCATTAGGGTTTCATTTTCCTGACAGGCTGCTGTAGGGTCTTGCGAACTGCTCAGTTTATCCACGGGCAGCACAAGGCTGGGGTGCTGGCAGCTCTCAACATCATGCCTTGCCCTTGTGTTACAAGCTTCACCACTGCCTGCAGCTGCCCTTAGCCTGCCATCTGCATCCAACAAACTCACACAGCAAACGCATTGCAGTCAGATTCCATCCACCCTTAATCCTTTCCTCAATGGCGTGGTCTTGCAACCTCGCTTGTTTTTTTACAGAAGCACTTTCTTTTGACACTTGCACACAGTATCTCTCGTCTGCTGTGCTCAACAGCAAGGTCGGGAGCTTACCTGCCCCGTGTGCTGAGGCTTCCCGGCACCCCGGCACCTGGGTGATAGACCCCTTGTGAGGAGATCAGCCCAGAGCTGGCAAGGCGACCTCCACTTGCTTGAGGTTTCCAGCACTACCGTCTTTCTTCTGGAGATCTGGAGGGAGCGAGCAGAGCCTCCGCTCCCAGGCCATGGCAGCTCGCTGTGGGTGGCCTTGGCTCCCCGACACAGCGTCCCCGGCACTGCAGGACCAGGAGGTGCTGCCCTAAGCAAACTCCTCCTGCTGATGCAGCTCTTTCCCCACAAAGCTAACAGGTGCGTGCTTTGGTTCCTGCTCTTATGCCAGCTTTCACTAGTGCCACCCTCCAGAACCCTAAAAAACAGCCGAGACTCCTCTTACCTGAAGAAAAACGGACGAAATGCCCAGAAGAGGACGGCAGTGTGCCTTCTCCAGGACTGAATCCACCCTACATGGGCTCCCTGGGTGCTCCTCGGTGGGACAGCCGTGTCGCCCCTCCAGCAATTTCCCCCCAGAGCCTTCCCCAGCCGCCGCACCCACTCTGTCTCGTGGCAGCGGTCCCCGACGCGAGCCGCTGGCAGCTCCCGGGGCGCGGTACCCGCGGGCGGGCCCCGGCAACGCGGGATGCCGCGCAGGCAGCGCCGGCGCGTCCCCCCGCTGCGCTCAGGGCCTTTAAAGAGGGAGTGGGGAGGCCGGAGGCAGCCAACCAGCTGGGAACGACTTCTGAATATGCAGATGGACACCCAGGAGGTCAGGTCCAACACCAGCTTCCAGCCACCTTCCCTCCTGTCTCCAACAGTCATAGCCCCAGGTGCCGAGCTGCTGGCTGCCCAGGTGGGCAGAGGCCCAGAAGAGAAATTTTCCCCTGGAATTTGGCCTGAAAGCCCCATTCAGGACCCAGGATGGCGAACTGTTGGTGAGACGATGCAAACAAATACACCAGGCTGACAAGCAGTGCCACAGGCAAGGAAGGAGCTGGCCCAGATCCCACCAGCTACCCATCTTCCATGGAAAGCGCCCAGGCATTTCCAACATCCCGCACTATGGGGGCACATGGGCATTTTGGCTGGCCTGGAGGTCTGCAGCATAGGACATGGCCAAGAAATGGGACAACACAGGAAAAGCAGCAACACGGAGTCCCTTGCTTGTCGCAGGGTGCTTTAGAGACAGCACCGGCAGAGCTGGCATCGCTCCCAGCTGAGCACATCCTGACCCCAGCCCCAGGACAAACCTACCTGCCCCAGCGGCACATGTGGCTGTCAGACACTGCCCCTCATGCAGGAGCTGTGGGTGGGTGGGCAAAGCCTAGCCGTGCGTGCCACTCCTGGGGCTTCATCTGCTTTGCTTCCACATGCTTACTGAGCATGGCAATGCTTAGTGTATTCATTGGGTAGGCAGGAGGCTGTGGTTAAGAGCAGTTGACATCAGGTGGTCAATATTGTTCGAGGATATTAGCCTTCAAAAGACAGATCACAGAGAAATCCCTGTCAGAGAGTCTTTCTGGCTCAGTTACCTTTTATTAAAGCAGTCAGCTCATCCTCAAAGCCTCAGAGACTATCCCCTGTTGATTTTTATTCAACCTCTTTCCTTTGAAAATGATCTCGTATTTTGAAGCTTGCAGTTTACCATTCATATATTATTAAGCAGTGGCTAAATTTAGCACATGTGCATAACCCAGACTTGGCTCCTTGAGAGATGCCTGGCTGCCAGACAGCCCTTTATAACTATCCCAGGCTGATTCTCAGAATCTGTAAATGGGTTCCTTGGGTTTTCTTCCACCTGTGGTTCCCTGCCTGGAAGCAGGCAGAAAACAGAAGCTAGCTGGAGAATTCTCAAATGTTTCCAACATACGGAGCACACCTGAGGAACAGGGCTTGCTTGTGGACTCATTTTCCTGTTTGCCATGGTGAGATGACCTCATTGCCCGTTTCTAACCATGCAACATCCCACTGGGTGATGCTTGCGGCAGCATCATTCCACACGAGCTCAGCCCCACTGTTTGCCGAGGCGAGCAGGAAAACCACGGGTACAGCTGCCCTGCAGCAACCCAGAGCCGGTTCAAAGAAGAGCGTCATGAAACGACACTCTTCGTAATACATAGGGTTATTTATTACACATATACATATATTATTACATGTAATAACATCTACATCTACATATACACGTGTTTATATAAACATACGTAATACATAGCTATTGTATGTATATGTAATCTATAAATAACAGTATGTAATATAACATATATTGTATAGAATGCATTAATACATCTATTATTACACATCAATATGTAATAATAGCATATGTAATAATGGCATATATGGCAATACACAGGAATATTTTTCGCGGACCCTCGTCCCCGGCCTGGCCCCGCCCCCGCTCGCGATGGTCCCGCCCCCGGCTGCTCC
>VZTG01010346.1:322711-359478 GCA_013397845.1 Melanocharis versteri
CCCCCCAGCAGGGGCCGCGGTGAGCGCGGCGCTGCCCCTTCCCAGCGGGTGCCGCTGCCCCGCTGCCGCCCGGCCCGGCCAGGCCCGGCCCGGCGGGAAGGGCGGCGGCACAGCGGCACCGGGCAGGGCTAACCGGCGGGAAGGGCTTCCGAACGCCGCCGCTCTCGGGCTCCGCTGTCCCCGCCTGTCAGTGGCTGTAGCGTTTGGGGCCCTGGCTGTTGGCAGCCGCCGGCCTGCGCTGGCAAAGACCCCCCCGGCCGGGGGGCGCCCGGTGCAGGAACGGCAGCAAACCGGTATCTGGTTTGTTGTTTAAATTCTGTGCTCGGCTCGCAGGGCAGCCACTGAACCGCTGCAAACGGCGGTAACCTCTGCTGGCTGCAGCGCGGGCTGGCAGAGCCCAATAGCTACTTAACCCTGGGGCTGCCCTTGGCCAGCTGGGTCCTGTCGTTCGGTGACTGCCGCACGCGTCTTCCATTTAAATAGCACACGTGCACAGCTTCATGCGCACACATAGATGTGCATACCTGCAGGATGAGAAAGATCACTTCTCTTCCAGTGACCAGCTGGAGCCTTAGGGCATGAAACTAGATTTTAGAGGTCCTCTAAATGTAGGCGAGCAAGTGTTGGCAAGTGATTGTAATGTAATGACAGGTTTGTGTTTGTAAATACGTGTGTATACATGTAAGACTGCATTATGAAAAACTTACAAGTAACTGTGTAGTTACAGTTTGTTATACATGTAATTAGAGACAAATTGATTATAATGCAGTTTAAACAAGATTATTAAAGTGGCATTTTAGCAATATTTACACTTTGTCAACTCTCAGTGGTGCTGTGTAATTATACAGAACAGGGAGAAGTCAGATGGAGTATTCAAACCTTTTACAAAACTAGCCTGAAAATCAAGAGATTTTAGGCTGAATGCTAGTTAACCTGTTAGATGTACTGGAAAAGTTCTAGTAGTAGTTTGATTTCCATTTGAGCAGCGATATGGGAAGTAAATTTTGATTATGGTGTAATACAGGCTTTTTGGAGAGATAGAAAGACATTCCAGAACTTGGCAAACCTCTGATGGCAGAAGTGAGAACAACAGACATGTACAAAATTCAGAAGTGGAGCATTGAATGGGAGAAGAGTGGAGTCAGTGAGGGTGAAGAAGGGTTGACTGGATTTTAACTGTCTGTAAAAGAAGAAAAGGTCCTGAACTCATATATCAAGTAGAAACCATGAATGTGCATCAGTAGCCTGTAGCATGTAAGAGTCGAGGCAGGGGCAGGCAGACGTTGAAGGATATGTGGAAAAGTCCAGAGAAGAGCTAGTCTGGAAAAGATTGGTTTGATCAGGAGCTGCATACAGTGCTTTGAGAGTCAAATCCTTCTGTTTATCTGGGCAGGAGTTCGTAAAGAACTTTTTCTTCCCTGTTTGATCCTCCCCTCATGCTGGAGGAGTTCTGAGCCTGTTGTCTTAGTAACGGTATCCTTCACCAGTCAGCATTGTTATCTCCATCCCGTCTTGGCATCTGCCCTCCTGTGCTCTATATAATTGTGCTGATACCCATGAAAGCCATGAAAGGTTTTTGCATGTAGCAGTGGTTTGTGCTCATCCTTGTCAAAGCAGCAGCTGCTTTGCTCTGCAGAAGCCATGGCTGGAGAACCAACTGCTGCTTTGCCTGTTGTTGGAGCTGCACAGCACTGGCCTTCTGGTTTGCCTCCGTTGAAGGGAGCTGCACTGTCAAGTTCATCAGATTCCTTACCTGACCTGGTCCCTCACTGTTGGTATACAGGCTGTTGCTTTAGCCGATGTATTCCATCATTTATTTCAGTGTGTAGTGACCTACTGGAAGGTGATGGCTCCTTGAAAGGTGTGGCCTGGGACGGTGTGTGCCAGGGTCACTTTGACGTAGTAACAGTTATAAAAACCATTCTGAGAAGTCATGTGAAACGAGAGGGAAAAATTAATCACTTGTTACATGAGTCACTGGCTAATTAGACCAAGATTTCTTTCCCCAAGTGAAGGCTGTCTTTTTTAAGTGACCCAAAATGCTAATGCCAGGTAGCAAAACTGAAATATTTCCATTCTCACTGCAAAAGCTCCAATAGAAGGCAGAGGGCAGATTTAGCCAAGTGATCCAGGAAGAGGTGCAATCAGAATCATTAGTTCAGGGGAAAAAAGGGAATAGGAAGGAGCCCTGTCTGGTGTCTCCTAAAGCTGCATGTCCGCTGAGGTACTGTAGTTAAGAGATAGACACACAGCAGTTCTGCAGAATGTAAGCCAGAGAAATCACAGTATCTTTTATTAATGGCTTCCTCCTCACATTAAGCTCTTTCCCTAATTTCTTAACCTAAAAGACAAAGGGCAGAGTGGTACCAATTTTTTCCTTAATTTTGCTGCAGTTGTAGAACACAGACTTGACACCACTGATGGAAGAGAGCTGCAGATGTGTATTCTCACAGTGATTTATTTTAGGACAGGCTTTCTAGACTTCTCTTTTTTTGTTGTTTTTGTTTTAACTCCACAATAAACTAGTCCTGGGCAAATAAAATTGTCTGGTTTTGCTTCAGTCTGAGGCTGTTCCTTTCTTAACAATTTATTTGTCTGGCATGGTAGGAATGTCTTTAACCACTTTTTAAATAAAGCACCCAGGGAAACATTAATGGGTAGAGTGAAACTCACGTCCCTTGATACTCTGTTTGTGATTGACCCCGTGCTTTCTGGAACACTACAGGAAGTGGGAAAAATACGATCAATACAGAGTGCTGAGGATTGTGGTGCTCTAGACAACTGGCCCAGTGGAGTTAAGTTGGAGTTTGTCTTAGTGATCCTGGCTTAGAGCTGGCTCTACACAAACCAGATCTGAATTAGCAGGGGCCAGTGCTGCACCAAGATTAGGCATGGTAGCGTTGAAGATGATTCTACAAAGTCTGCACAGTGCTTCCTGCTTCCCCTTACCCAGCCAGACTTGAGGCAGGGGCTCTGGCAGGCCCTGCCAGAAGCTGGTTTTGCAGGACTGTTGGTTCAGGATCGTTGATCCCTGCAGTGAACTGGCAAGCAGGGTAGCTGCATGGTGCTGTGCTGGAGCTTAGCGGTAAGTCGGACTGGCTGCCTGCATCCTTGGCACAGCTCGTTGTACCCCTGTTGAATTGCCCATTCATCATGGAGTTGACTCTGTGTTAATATCCAAGAAGCCAAATCCATTTATAAGCTTGGATAATTAAACCACCAAGGGCTTGATTCCAGGCCTGTTAGTAGTTTTGATACGAAGTGTTCATTGAATATGTTTTTGTATGCTACAGAACTCAGTCCTGTAGATGGTGTGCCAAGCTTAAGTATATTGTTGGTCTTTGGTCTCTGTGTTGTCTTGCCACACAGCTCCTCAAATTATTTTGATATTTAAGGTCAGTTATATCCCATGCTGCTTGCTTTGCTGAAGCTGAAATCAGGGCTTGTATGCAAACTTCACTTCAGATCCTTCAGATGTGAAGGAAATCTAGCTTTTACCTCTTACTTTAGCTGCTGGATAAGGGTGCTTTAAACTCATGAGTTGCTGTTGTTCTAAGCCAGTCGACTGCATTTTGGTCGTGCTATTTTCCTATTGCTTTTAAAGAGTTAGCTTCTCCAATCCTGCAGGTTTGATGTGAGAGAAATATGTAATAACAGTAGGGGAAGTGACTAGAATATCTTGAAATGTCTTCTACTTTTGAGCACTGTTATGCTGAGCTAGGAGTGCAGTCAATGATTACACAGGTATGAAGTGAAGCATCAGAGAATGTGGAATTCCTGGCTTACTGACAGTAGTAAAAATTTTGCCATTGAGAGGAATTCTGGCCTTCCGGAGTTCAAAGGCTCCATAGCTTTAGAAAAAATTTAAAAAAAACCCTAAGTGCTACATTCATGACCGCAGGAGTAAACATCATGGGGTGTTTTTTCATCATATCCAGTAGCTACCCTTCATCTTCTCACTCATAGCAAATTTTATTGGAAATCTGTTTCTTCTTAAAGAGGGAAGTATGCATGAGAAGGTCAAAACTGCCAGAGCCAGAACTGAAAAACAAAAGCATCAAATTTAACATCACTGCATTGTAAAGCACCCTGGGAGGAGACAAAGGATAGAGAAGGGCATAGGTGCTCTCCTGCTCTAGCACGCTGTGGGAAAGGAGCATTCCTGCAGTCTGAAGCATGGGAATGGTGGGTCCTGTGATTCAGATCTCAGGGAAAACCAAAGTCCTTCTGGGATGGGTTTGTCTTCTTACAATACTGATACAGCCTCTTCCCTCTTCTCTCTGACAGGGGAACTGTACTCTGGCAAGATGCCCTCTGTCTGGTGAGTCTTACACTTTTATTTTGTTTCAGACTACCTAGAAAGAACAGAGCTGATGATGGAGGTTGGTAATAGGTCTGTTTCGGGTTTATTTCTGTCAGTCATGTAGTGAAGAAGAAGTGGGATGAGCTAAGTTTCCATGGGAGTGCCTTCCTTGCCTGATGCACATGCTGCCTGATCCATTTGGCTCTGGTGAAGATTTCACAGCAGCAGCGCAGTATATTTCAAGCACTGCAGTGCTTGGAGCACATGCTGTTGCAGAGCCCTAGCTCTTTAATAAACTCCTTTGAAAATGATGGGTGAATATTAAGTGACATGTCAAATCTAGTGTGCCTGTGAACTCCACTTCGGTGCTTAAACTGGTTTTCCTTAGAGCTCTGTTTTTTCTAGCTGTACTGTGTTTATATAGCATTACTTCACTCACTTCTGATTCCACTTTGAGAAACCAGTTAAATCTGCTTATCTCTTTTTGGTTTCTAGAGTTCCAATATCAACTCTTTAGTAGAGGGTGGTGTAGAAATTGTGTTGCTTTTTTAAAAAATCAAGTGGGAAATGGTTCTTCTCTCTGGCATTGTGTAATTGAGATAATTATGTTCTCCAGTTACTACGCTGACTCTCTTTAAGATCAGTCTGGAAAACTGCCCAGTGCCCTATAAGAGACAAAGGACAGGAGTTCAGTTTGTAATAAAAATTGCAGTGTCAGGGCATATGAGCAGTGTGGGAAGGGGACAGTGGGGTATGTGAAACTGGGAAGCTGTGCAAGTATTTCCCTGTTGTGAGTTTTGGAGAACAATTTCTCTGGACGGGGAGTGGGCAGAGAAGAGGGATGATGGTGGCTCATTACTCTGCCCTACACCCTCTTTTCAGTCTTTTTTTTCCTCCTTAGCTGTCTCTGTGACTGTGAGGCTTCCTGGGGGTGCCTCTTATAGGGCTGATACTCTTCGTATGGGTGTGGATAACTCAGCAGTCCTGGAGGTGGTTCCTCATAGCTCTTTCCTGGTTTTGCTCTGAACGGGGTAGCTGCTGCTTTGTTTGCTCTTTTCAAAGTTATCCTTATTAGCTTTGTTGTCAAGCTATAACTGTTTTCCTCATCCCTGTAAATCTAGATGAAGACAAGACCACTGTTCTTGACAAGCTCTGGGCAGGTTTGATGGCACTGAGGTGTCTGTGCATGGATGTATTCCCCACTTGGTCCCAAACTTCTTTCAGGGTGGGCAGCGGTCTCCTCTGCCTTCTTTTATCTGATGGGGATACTTGAGGGCTGGACAGCTGGATAACATTCCTGTGGGTAACTCCTTTCTCATTCACAGGTGTGTCTGGGAGCCAAGGACTGGCTTACACAAACAGCAGGAAGCTTGTGTAAGTATCCCCAGGAAAACTGTCCTGTGGGGAGACTGGGGCTGCTCTAGCCATGATAAAATTTGAGGTCTGAGAAACAGAATACGGTTGGCTGTCATGAAATCCTTGTGCACATCGTAGGAGTGTGGAGCTACCCCTAACAGAATCTAGGTTTTGCAGGTTGGGAACTGAAAACAAGCTTTGTCTGCAACCAGATACTGAGGCAGGGAAGGGACGGGAATGAGGAAACCAGTGATAAATGGATTTCTACTCTTTGATTATCTGACTAGAGGTGTTGTTTGCTCTATGATGGTCTCGTGGTAGGTTTTCTGTCAGGAGAAGTGGGGTCATTCACAGAGCTGTTGTTCATATGTCAGGGTTTGCATTACTAAGGTGGTCTTATAAAAATGTATTTGGGGAAATAACCGTAAGAGTGCATGCGTAAAAGACTGAAATATTGTACTGTTTGTACAAAGTAGCCTGTGCTAGAGGAAATGCTAAAGCACATTTGTTTCAGTTTTCCAAATGTGATGTCAGTAGATATAAAAATCATCCTTTGGAATGCTTGGGATTGCCAGCTCCCTGTGAAGAAAAGTGGTGGAGGGAAATAGCTGGTTTTTGGATGCGTTGCCACAGGCAATTTATGGTGCTTTTTTTTTTTTTTTTTGAGCAATCTAACAGCTTCTGTAGAGATGACAGTCCTAATCTGGAGGTAAAAAAATTGTTGCTGCTCTAGCCTTGGGCATTACCTGGGCTGGCCAGGTCACCCTTTAATCAATATTTAAACCACGGGAGTTCTCTTGGGTTGTCTGTCTAAATTAAAATTCCATACGTGTCAGTTCTCACTGAATTTCTGAGAGCACTAGTGCTGGTAGGATGTAATGTTTCCTTTCTTACTGGATTGTTGCAGCTTGAACAGTAAGTAGGAGTCCTTTGAAACAAATACCTCAGAACAGCCGAGCAGCCTTTCACATCAGTTAAGCAAATGTAAATTCTGTACTTGAGCTTGGTGCTGGCAGCCTGCAGAGGAATGTTCTTCTGTGTTCATACTTTTCTCTCTTTCTGCAGAGTAAATAGCTCCAGTGTCTTCACTGTCCGCTACTTCAGAACCACTGCGGTACATAGTAAGTAAAAAGTCAGGAATTAGTGTGATGCTTCTTGTGCTGCCTCTTGCTGTCCTGCCAACAGCTACCTTCCATCCTTGGTCAAGGCTCACTGCTGTCCTGCCTGCATGGATGGCTCAGGGTTTATATCCCCAGGGCCCTGAAGATTTTGTCTGTCATTCCTGTCACAATCTGGCTTTCAGTCAAATGTGAATTTCTCTGGTGTTTAAATGTTGATCAATGTTGAAACAAGGAGACGGACAGCAATTAATGTCTAATGGCTTACCCCCTTTAGCAAAGTTGTGATTACGAGAATGCAGCAATGCCATAAATTTTTAGCTCTGAATGCAGTCAAGTCTGTTTGTCTCTCTCACAGGGGATGACGTGGTTACAGTGAACACACCAGCCTTTGCAGAGTCAGTCACAGAAGGAGATGTCAGGTGGGAGAAAGGTAAGCAATTGCCTCTTCCCTGAAATTCTCATCACTGTTACTGCTATGTTGGACACCTTGGGGATGCATTACATTTCATGGCTGGCATCCTGCTCTGTGCCTTTCAGTCTGTCACAAATGAGGCATTTAATTGCAGCTGTCCTAAGGGGTAAGGATTGCAGCTACTGGCTCATCACCTCTCTGTCAGGGGTAATGTTGGATGAAGGGAGATGTCTTAGCTGGAATCAGGCTCTTAACTGTGCAGTAGATTGCTTGAGCTAGTCTTTTCTTTAGAAATTGTGGAGAACTGGGATAGAAAAGTTATGGGTTAGTGTGGGAAACTGCTGTGGGTAAAGAGGGGAGGCCAGAGCACACCTCCCTCCTCACAGTGGTCTTCATATCTGTCATTCAGCTGTTGGAGACACAGTGGCGGAAGATGAAGTGGTGTGTGAAATTGAAACAGACAAGGTAGGAGTTTCTGGACCAAAACTTTTTCTAGTTCCGTAGCAGGTACCCTGAATGCTTCTCTCCTGCTAAGAGCTCCTAGAGCTTGCAGGGCCCTGACTGTGTCTCCTGCTCTCTTCATGGAGAAAAGCTTTTCTCTTATAGTATGAAAACTTGCTGTGCCTTAAGTGAGAATTCTTGATAACTCTTACTCATCCATTTGATTAATCATCACTGGTGTTGATGTTTGTTGGAGCTGTAATTCTACTCCTCCTTCCAATTTGAGTGCTCTGAGTTTTGAAACCTGTTTGTGTTTAAACAAGGGAGAAATCTGCAAGCCATAGGTTGTCTTCAGATGGTTTTAAATTTAGGCTTTAAGTTTATCCACCCCTTAAAGGACCGTTAAGCCTTGAAGTTCTTGCTGAATTCTCTGCCAAGTTCTGTTTTCAGCTTTGCTGTCAGGAAGATGCTGGCAGTGGGTCAGTTCTTGACTGTACCCTGGAGATCAGGCTATACGTTACACTGCCAGCATCTCCTAAAACTTCTAGCTATTGGCACAAAATCCTGGTGGAGGGTGTGAAAACTGGTGCAAATAGTGTGAGACATAGCTGGTGTCTGTGCCAAATTACAATGTGTATCTGCACATATTGGCATCTTCTCTTGGGCACTTGTTCTCCAACCAGTGTTTGGGAGAATTTCACTGATTTTCTTTTTTTTTCAGACATCAGTGCAAGTTCCAGCCCCAGCAGCTGGTGTGATTGAAGCCCTTCTGGTACCCGATGGTGGCAAAGTGGAAGGGGGGACACCTCTATTCAAACTCAGGAAAACTGGAGGTAAGTCAGGCATGTATAACTTGCATAGGTGTTTGTGTTTCTACCAGTTTTTTTCTGAAGATGAAAGCAAAGCATTTAGAGGGATCCTGAGAGAGGTTAAATAATTCCTCCATCTGCCTGTGTAACTGGAAGAAAATACTCCTGTTGTCCATTAGAAAAGCATAATTTTAGTCCTTCTGAGGGGGATCTTCTCTTTTGTTCCCTCTGGAGGAGACTTAGCTCTTAGCTATAACTAGTTGAGAATTCCCCTGACTCCTTTCTGTGCCCTCTTGTATGTAGCATCCAGTCTCCTGCACAGGTGAGGATGTCAAGGGTGTCGATGAGTCAAACACTTTCCCAATGGCTTTCTCTTGTGGTGACTTCTGTCAGCTCAGTAGTGCTGAGAACACAAAGGCACTCTGCTTGAGGGTTTACTTCTGGTTGGTTGGTTGGCCTCACAGATCTCTGCCAGTGGAAGCTGGTGCCCTTACCATCCTGGTTGCCCTTACCATCCTTATCTGGTTCATCCTTGTCTTTCAGCTGCTCCTGCCAAGGCTAAACCAGCAGCAGCCCCTCCTCCTCCTGCAGCCCCTGAACCTGTAGCTGCGCCTGCTCCTCCCCCTGCTGCAGCACCGATTCCCACTACAATGCCACCAGTGCCGCCTGTGTCAACTCAGCCCATCGACAGCAAACCAGGTGAGGCAACAGCCATTTGTTCCTGTTCTCGGGCCTCTCTTCTTTGGGGGAGAGTGTGTAAGGTTGAAGACAGCAAACAGAGGCGTTTATGATGAAGGCCTCCCACAGCATTGCCCTGCATGCTCCAGACTGGATTGCTCAGCTATGCCTGGAACCTTCCCAGTGTAATTCAAGGCTGCTTCCACACTGTGTTGCTTAAGCAAGGAGCTCAAATGTGCTTTCTACCTCAGGGCTTTTTCTACCTGGCTTCTGTTTTTGACTGATGTGTTTTTTACCTTCAGTGTCTGCTGTGAAGCCGACTGCAGCCCCCGCGGCAGCCCCTCCTGGGGAGGCAGTGCCCACCAAAGGTGCCAGATCAGAGCATAGGGTAAGCTGTGGGAACAGGGGCCTTGCCCGCATTTCTGTTGCTAGATGATAATCTGTTCTGGCATAAGCCTTGAGCTTTCCAGATGTGTCCATATCTACCTGTACACACCCAGGTCGGTAGAGCTGTGACAGGTGGGAGAATTCTCTACATGAGGGAACCCTTACAAGTGGTGTGTAGGAAGAGACTGGACCAATCTGGCACGGGTCTTTTCTAGGCAAAAGTCTTGTCTTGAGCTCTGCTGACTTAGGACAGAAGGACTCAGTGTGATCTGCTTGGTCTGTCCACAAGCCCTCAGCAAAGGGTTCAGGCTGCTGAAACTGCCTTGTGCATTCTTAAAAGAGCATGGTTGAGCAACCTGCTTTCTTAGCAGTCTTGCTCTTCTCACGTTAGCCACATGGAAAGCTATGCATGCTTGGAGGTCTTGAGGAATGCAGAGGTCAGAAGTAGCTATACTGTGATGCATTTCAGCACTGCTTTTCAAGTGAACTGTGTGTTGAGCTGAGCAGTGAAGTAAACTCCTCAGCCCATTGTGCTCCTGACCTGGAGTGAAAACCTTGGCCCTAGGCATCTGTTGCTAGTCAATCAGATGGCAAGAGAAGGGCCTTTTGAGTTTCTTGTGCATTTTTCCCTTGAATGAGCTTGAGGCAGCTTCAACTTACACCTTTTTAATTTGCAGGTGAAAATGAATAGGATGCGTCAGCGTATTGCTCAGCGGCTGAAAGAGGCTCAGAATACTTGTGCCATGCTGACCACTTTCAATGAGATTGATATGAGGTGAGGAGAAAACCTCTTTTTCCCTTAATGAGTAGAAACAGATGAAGGCAGTCATCTTTAAATAGCAGTTAAAACCTTGCAGGTTCTCTTTGGAGAGATTGGCAGCCTGTCTTTTGGGACCTCTTTCTTAGGTGTATACCACAGTCTGCGCAGCTTCTTCAGGACCATGTTGGTGTTGTGGTATGAGGGGGTACATAGCTTCCTAACAGCCTGTTGTTCCTTGGGAGTCATCTGCTACTTGTAATAGGGGTAGTCTCTGGTTCCTCTTCTGTGGGCTTGTTGGTGGAAGACTGGTGAATGTTGAGCAGAAGACCAGAAGGGGCTAGTATCACTTGCATATAGTGGCTGTTAGAAGACAGCAAGATGTAGCATCTGCTTTCTGCCACTCCACCAGGTTACTGCTTTTGGAGGTATTTAATTTCCAGTGAGTTGGTTCTCCAGGGCTCATCAGCCTTTCAGGTGAGCACTGCATAGGCCTGAGGCCTTTGCTGTCAGATGGTACAGCTTTCCAGAGACAGACTAGCACCCTTCCCCATCCCCTCAAGCAGGTGGGGGGCTCCTGACTCAACTGCTTGCGTGGACTGAGCACGCTAATGTCTTTGGAGGGTGGGCAGCTTATGTTACAGTGCATTAAGGGGAAATTGTGCCCAAATCAAATTGCCTTGTGAAATCCTATGCTACTCCTTAAGACAAAACATGTAAATATTTGGGTCTCAGAACAATAAGGCTGGCAAAATAGTCTTGATTGGAGGGAAGTGCTGCAGCTTTATCTCCTCTCAGAGGCTTATTGAGGTGTCGCTTTACGCCAGCCTGGGGCTCTCGTTGCATCTGGTAATGTGGTTTGGATTGATTACTGTGAAGTTGATTCGTGAAGACCTGTGCTGGGGCCTCCTGCTTCCCATGGGGGTCAGTGTCTGAAAGGAGGAGGCCTTAATGAGCCAGTTCCATAGCAAGCTGCATCCTCATTGCTCCAGTCCTTGTGTCTTGGGAGGCACTAATGTCTTTGGGCAGTAATCCTAACCCTAAACAAGGTTAGGCTCAGGAAAACAAACACTCTAAACCATGGAAAACCCTGCTCCTTAGTGAGACTGTCTCTTCAAAGACTCAAGGTCTCTGAAGGGGGAAGGGATGAACCATGCAATTCCACAGCATCTGGTGTTAGCCTGGAATAGGCAGAGCTTGTAGCCACAGCTTGGTTGATGTTTTGTAAATGGCCTCAAATTTTGATTAATAGAAACAGTGGGAAAATGTGATTTGTCTGGTTGAGAGCTGTGGGTGGACTGGCACCCACTACCATAGCACCTGGGAAAATTCCTTTCGTATTCACTCAACTCCCAAAGCCAGAGAGTTGGGTACAGAGGTGGTGTTGTGCTGTCTGGTGCTGAACTTGCAGAGTGATTGAAGTCTTTTCCTTTGATAACTTTGATTTAATTTCCTGCATGTTTTCTGCTTTTGGCATTTCCCGGTTTTTCACCCTTCTATGTCAGCCCAGCCACACCTGCATTTGCTGTCTGTGGTGCCACACTGGTATGAGCACTGGTGTCTCCAGAGAATAGGTGGCAACATCAGGCCTAAGCAGGAAATGCACCATGCCCCATTTTGCTTCTGTGCCTGGCAGTGTGGGCCTTGCAGGTTTACCCTGTCCTGTGGAGTTCGTGATCCAGGACCAGTTCTGTTTGATCCTTTGGCAGGAATCTTAGAGCCATGTTCAGTACCCATGATACATGAAGGGTTTTGCAGCAGACTGGAGGTTTCCCACTTGGTGGTGCAGATTTGCATCCTTGGGGCTGGCACTGAGATCTGTTACAGAGTGAGGGAACGGTGTTTTCTTGGACTTCCCGTTTACCAGCGTTATCATGTGTTTTGCAGCAACATCCGGGAGATGAGGACTGTACACAAGGATACCTTTCTGAAAAAGCACAACCTGAAGCTAGGTTTCATGTCAGCTTTTGTGAAAGCTGCAGCTTTTGCTCTGCAGGACCAGCCTGTTGTGAATGCAGGTGAGTGGTGACCCTTGCTGGGGACTTGCATGTCTAGGGAACATGGCAGAATGGGGGAAAGCAAATGGCCAAGTCCATGGCAGGAGTAGTAGCTTGGAGAGGCAAGTCAAATACACAGGAAAAAGGGGGACAGTCCTGCATGCTGTAGCTGATTTTGCTAAAGCCACTTACGTAGGTAGAGGACAGCTTGCCAAGAGGGACTGGATTAGGAAGGGGTAACCAGGAGGGCCATGCATATGCAGCCTGCAGAGGGCAGAGCCTGCTGGTTGGTGTACAGGTGGCTGCTGTAGGCACAGTGCAGTTCCTGAGGGTGTCAGA
The DNA here is from genome assembly GCA_013397845.1 of Melanocharis versteri. NCBI lineage: Eukaryota > Metazoa > Chordata > Aves > Passeriformes > Melanocharitidae > Melanocharis > Melanocharis versteri. Next base: position 335,312 of record VZTG01010346.1, read on the forward strand.
GGTGCTTGCTGAAACCCAGAAGAATAAAATTACCAAGGGGAGAACAACTGAGGAGGACTGAGCTGTGTGGACTTTTCTTTCTGTCTATCCTGGTGCTTCCCCCACAGGTACAGCGAGGGCTTGTTCTTCTCTGGAGTTAGGTTTAAGCTAGACATGAGCAAGTTGTTACCATTTTGTAGTCTGTCAAACCCTTGATCTTAGGTTCTGCATATGTAACACAGGTTTTTTCTTTTTCTAGTGATTGATGACACGACCAAAGAGATTGTGTACAGGGACTATGTGGACATCAGTGTCGCTGTAGCAACTCCCCGGGTAGGTGCCTTGGATGCTTTGTTCATGCTTCCCGCAGCCTTTCATATGGGATGATCATATACTTTGAGCCAACTCAACTTTGTGCTTTGCTGCAGAAGAAACTAACTGATAAGACTGATTGTGTAAATGAGCCATCTGATACGTTATGGACTGCTGAGACAGGTTTTGAGAGAAGATGGAGGACCAAGAATATTCTGCCACTATATTCATCTTAATAAGAGATGTGGTAACAGGGTCAATATAGATCTCAGTTGCTAATGAGTAGGGCCGAGTTAGGGAAACACATTTTGTCATGAATCCATGACATACGCAGTAAAAGCTTTGAACGTCCTGTCCTCTGGCTAACTTTGCTGTGCTGTTCCACAGAGATGTTTCTGTCCGGGGAGAGTATGGGATGGAGTTACAGATGTTGAATTAGTGCATTACCTTCTTGATTAGAAGGTTCTGCTATGAGGCAGAGGTTTGACGAAGACTGAAGTTCTGTCACTGCTCCCAAAGTCTAGGGGAGGCCCAGCATAAAGAGGTGAGAGAAGGAGGTGCCAGCTGAAATTTCCCAGTGCCTCACCTGGGAATTTTATCAATATGGACCTGGCTCCAGACAGACCTGGATTGATTTTATGATATAGGCTAACGAAGGTAAAGATGATGGCTCAATTTAAGGTGTCTGCACTAGATGCGTGTCGTGCCAGGTTTCCTGTCAGGCTGCCATGGTGTGAGGCATCTCTGCCAACCAGCTGCTGTGGGCTGAGGGGGAGGCAAGAACTCTCCAGGGCTGTGTCCAGGTTCCTGCCCCATGAAAGCTATCTGTGTGTCACTGTGCTGAATTTGCTGTTCGCGGACTTTGCTTCTCCCCAGGGTCTGGTGGTCCCTGTGGTTAGGAATGTAGAAAACATGAACTTCGCTGACATAGAGCGTGCTATCTACGAGTTGGGGGAGAAGGTAAGGAAAGTTTTCTGAAGAGGGTTGGGAGGAATGGAAAGAATTGGAAGTGCTGGATCGGCATGTGTTGGTTTGGTCTCTCTGTGTCGTCATCTCTGACCTCTAACACACTGAGTTGTGCTGTGGGGAGTGATCCAGTTACATGTCTAGCTGTGCCTCTGCCTTCTAGGACAGCTCTACATGTTTCCCTTCCAGAAGACTGCAATCTATGCATTAGTGACATGGTGTATCTTCACCTTTGTCTTTGGAGGCCAAGGCTGAACTGCCCTGGGGTAGAAGTCCCTGTGTCTGTCTCCTGCAAAAGCATGAATTGGAAGCAAAGGCGAGAGAATCCTTCCCCAAAACCACTGGATGTTCAGCTCTACAGACAGGATGCATTTCCAAGCAATTTGTGCTGTTTTTCAGCTGAACAAATCAATAAGCAAAGCTCTTGCAATCCGTATTTATTCCTGGAGAGAGTGGATGTCCAGACTCTTGTTCTTTGCTCTCTGTGATCTGTGTGGCTTTCTAAGACCTTACTTTTACTTCTAGGCACGGAAGAATGAACTGGCCATTGAAGACATGGATGGCGGCACTTTCACAATCAGCAATGGTGGGGTTTTTGGGTCACTCTTTGGAACACCTATCATTAACCCACCCCAGTCTGCCATCTTAGGCATGCATGCCATCTTTGACAGGCCTGTGGCTGTGGGAGGCAAGGTAGGTGGACCTGCACAGGGGGTTTTAGTGAACAAAAGGGAGGGCCCAGCAGATTCACCATCCCCTTTTTCTAAAGGATTGGTGTCACTTCTAAAATGCTTTACTCTGAAGGAAGAGCAGAGACTAACGGGTATAGAGCATCTTTGCTGGCCCTGGTACTTGTCTCAGCTGTGCAGGGGACTTTGTCCTATCTGTGAGTGGGCAAACTGGTTATAATCTGCTTAAGTGTGGGAAGGAGGAGGTTGCAGCCTTTGTGATAGGGAACAGTTCCAGGAAGGGACCTAATCTTGTATGTGGCGTGGACCCAGCCTGGGTGAGTGGGTGGGTAGATAATTTTGCCAGGCAGGACACATCCAGGAGGGCCTGAACCTGGGATTCAGGGTGGGAAAAAGCCAGGTCTTCCCTGAACTGACAGGAAGGGACGGTGCAGGCAGGAGCACTGAGCTCACTAATCCCGTGTCACTCCTCAGATCGAGGTGCGGCCTATGATGTACGTGGCGCTGACCTACGATCACCGGCTCATCGACGGCAGAGAGGCCGTGACCTTCCTGCGCAAGATCAAGGCAGCGGTGGAGGATCCCCGCGTGCTGCTGCTCGACCTGTAGGGCAGCCACACCCCCACACAACCCACCCAGGACAGGGCCGCAGCACCAGCAGGGACAATGCAGGGCATTCAGGAACTGGCAGGGGTCATTCCAGTCTTTCTCCCTCCTCTGTGATTGGAGCTGTCCCAGAGGGAATTAAGGGGATAGCTCCTACCTCCTTTCCTATTTTGTTTAATGAAGGTTTAGTATCTCACAAGAACTGCCATGCAGTGAGCCAACCACTGAATGGCACTGCCTTTCCAGAGCCATCTGTGTGGCATTCTCTCCCTCACAGCACCAAATTCTCACCTCTAGCTTGTCCTGTACCACTGGAAACTGCTTGCTGCTGCTGTGCTAGGGTACCCTTCCCTGCCCCTCTATGGCAGGTTCAGCTTTATTGCCTAGCACTAAGGTTCCTGGGAGGAAGAGGAGAGGAAAGGCTACTGTCCTGTCCATGTTTTGCTTGAAAATATTTCACACTCATCTGCCTTGCAAGGGTGGTCTGACCCCGAGGCCACTTGCAGGAGAAGTTTTGATCAGAGCAGGGCTTGAGGTAGGTGTCATGCTTCTGGCAGTGCCCTAGTTACACTCCCTCCACAGACAGTAACACGGGGTAGCAGCTCCCCTACTTTCCCTTGGAGGTTGTCTTTCACCAGCCCGGTCACTGTGGTGTGAATGTTCTTGTCGGGGTGGGCAGAGCCCGTGGCCTCTGTGGAGGTGGCACTGTTCCTGGGGACAGCCCATTCACCATTAGATGCCCGACATGGGGGTGGGAACCAGCCCCCAGCAACTCTCCTTCACTCACAGCTCACTGGCGGTGGATCTGACTGCTGGCTTCCTGCGTGCGGGGGCTTGGCCTGCTCCCAGCGGACACACAGCTGGGGGGGCCAGGCCTTTCACTGTAATGTATATCCCAGCCCACGGGTGCTGGTTTTGGGGGGAGGGGGGCAGTTCTTAATCTGATAGCGCACACATGAATTGAGGGGTGAGGGGGTTGCTAGTGCCTGCAGAGTCTAATACTCTTACCCCCTACACAGAACTTGTAACAAAAATATTTAACACAGCGGATTTTAAATGAAATAAAACTGTGCAACGACTGCAAGGTGGGGTGTGTTTTAGGGCGTGAGGACTCTGGCATCAGCAGCATCCTGAGCGTAGTGCAAGAGTCCTGTTATCTGGTGGTGAGAGAAAAGAGGCAATGGAAGCTGAGCCCATTGCTGGTGATACTAAATTAGAGTCTTCTCTGCCTGTGAACACTGCTGTCCTCAAACTCTCTGCCAAAGAATTGGCTCTTCCCAGCAAAGGAGGTTTTTAGGGCTGGAAATCATCCCTTTTTTTGGTCCAGCAACAGAACTGTAACAGATGGTGAGGAATTCCCAGTGTTTGCTAAACAAACTGGCACCATTTGCTAAAGGGCATGATGGCCAAGGGGGAGACCTAAGACAGGCTCATAATGTACAGGTATGGAGCTGCGTTGGGTTTTTACTGCTGCAGCAGGGGAGAGTTGTAATTCATGCAAGTGAGGCAAAGGCTGTCGCTGAGGCAGAAATGAAGCAAGAACAAGGAACTGTAAAGCAGAAGCTGTCTGTGGTGCCGGGTGTTTCCCCAAGGAGCTGTCCTTGTTGGAACAGTATGAAATCATTCCTGGATCATGGCAGGGTTTTCCCAGCTCTGACATCAACTTCAGAGAATGGTTTGCCCTTCCCAGCTACAGATGAAGAGGGCAGCCCCTTCTAACAGAAAACGATTGCACTCACAGCTGCCATGTGGATGAAAGGGAGAGCAGTTCCTAGTACTGATGCTTGCATTTTCCTGGCAGCTAGGGACAAAACCAGCGTCAGTTTTTTTGCCTGGCCCTGGCTAAGGTAGGTCGGGGGAAGAGGGAAGTAACCTTCCTTGTTCTGGGAAGGGTAGAGTCTAGTTCTTGCACAAATAAGTTGAGTGAAAGAGAAGGTTTTGATTAAAAAATGCTGCTTGCACCTAGCCTCTGTGCTGGTTTAGGATACAGAGGGTCCACCTTGACTTTGTACATGAGCCTGGGCAAGGGCAGTGCCTTTATTCTATCTGGAGCTGTAATAAATGAGGCCTTTGAATTATCCAGGGAGTGAATATACTTCAAACTCTTAAAATGATGTAACCTAACAAACTGCTGTATTTAATCTGCCCTGTCAAGGCTTGCTGTAAGAGAGTTGTGCTTGAAACTTCCTTTCTTTTGACTCTCTTGGGTGACACCCATGGCACCGAGTTGCAAGATGCTGTGCTGTGGCTTTGGCCACAGGGTCCTCTCTCCTGAACCTCTCCTGAATCACAGGACTAGGAGGCTGGTGGACAGGGGTGCAAGCCTGCAGCTGGAGGGTTCAGCCAGTGCAGGCTGCCATGGAGAGGAAGAGCCCCAGGCTCAGCTGCTCCTGCTCTCTGGCCTTCTGCGGCATTAGAGTTCAGCTCCCTGCTTAGTCCTCCAGTTTCTGCACAGCCGTGGAGGTGTCTGTACCTTTTCTCCAAGGCTCTGCTTCCCTCTGGTGGACGAGCGCTCCTGCTGCTGCCTGGGAGGGTGTCTTTACTGCTGCAGGCAAGCAGGAGCTGGAACCAGCTAGCCACAGAGATGTGGCACTGGTACCAGTAATTCCTTCCTCTGGGAGATAAGTGAGCAGTGTGAGGGGGTGCTGGGAGAGGAGGGCCAGAACTGCACCGCTGCCATTGCAAGCTCATCTTCCAGCCTGTGGCTTTGACTTGCACAATGGAGCACAGCAGCCTCTGCCTTGGACTGTCAGCAGACACGTGTTTGTGCTTTTTCTTTCATCCTGAATGTGCGTACACTTGGCCTTCTTCCCTCTGTGCAGGCTGTCAGAGTTCTCCCCTTTAAGCCCTTACTGTTTGGTCCACCAGGGATACCTGCGAGGGCTGCTGGCCTGGCAGTGGAAAGGAGCAACCAGGCACAGAAGGCTGGAGCCACAACACCTAACAATGACAAAAGGCTGGACGAAAACCCAGGCATTCTGTGCCTTTCTCCCAAATCGGAGCTGTGCAGACCTGGGAGGCTGTAAGGCAGGCAGGAGCACAAGGGCAGAAGGCCAGGCACTCAGTGCCACCTTCTGGGTTTTGGCTGCAGGGTGCTGATGGCTGGGGGTGACACCAAACAGGGCTCCCAGGCAAGTTTCAGAAAAAGATTTGGGGCTCTTTGTCACTCAGCATGCTTGGCCTACACCTGGCTGGTGCGGCTCAGAAACAAAAGGACACTTCTCCAAGCAATATTGAGTGGTTTATTTTTTTCAGAGGGTGAGGGGGAGAAGAGCAGAGGGCTCCTTGTCCCACCCCTGCATCAGGGATGACCCACACACACACATGCAGTCAGGGAGGGGCAGAGAGCACGGACTTGGGCTCCAGCCAGCAGGGCCCGGAGGGGCTGCATTTGAAAGCCACAAAAAGTAACAGAGCAGGGGGGTCACTCTGGTAGCAGCAGAGATAAAAAACACAGGGAAAGAGCTCCAGGGTGGGGTGCTGAGCTGAGGAAAGGATGCCCCAAGAAGGGGAACACCACTGCTCCCTGGGGTTCAGCACCCAGGTTTCTTTTCCCACCAGGGAGGACCTGGAGAAGATAGCCTGGCCCAGCCTGACACCTCCTCTTTGGAGATGCCAACAAACAGAAGCGGAGACAGAAGGACACGTCAGGCCACAAAACCTCACATGTACCACACCTCGGGGCAGCCCTAGAGGCAAACCTTCCCCAGCAGGCAGCGCTGCCAGTGCCACCTGGGGCCACAAGTGCTAGGGAAGCAGCCCAGGGCCCAGCTCTGTGGGGGAAGGACAGCCTGCCTAGCCCACCAGCTTGCTCCATGGGACTGTGCTGAAGAAGGAGTGAGACTTCAGCTTTGTTATGCCACCTCCTCCAGAGCCCAAGCGCCGTTTTGGATTGTACTGCAGGAGCTGCAGAGAAAAGCAATGGGACAGGAGGATGGGGAGATGGGGACGCTGGAAAAGGTGCCCAGGCTGGACCCTGCCTTTCCTCAGCCTCTAGTCCCATTCTCCCTCCCATCCACCCAAGCCCCTCACCTCAGTGAGCAGTGATGTAGCAGCCAGGCTGAGGCCCTCTGGCAGATGCAGCTGGGTGTGAGGCTGAATCCCTGATGGATGGTTTTGGGAGAGTGGCTGCAAGAGGCAGAGGGTGATGGTAAGCAGAGGCACCAAGGAGGGTAGGAGCACCCTGTTGAGTCTTCATTGCCACATAACCCCAGCCCTACACAGCAGCCAAGGCCCTTAACACCCAGACACCATGCACAGGCACTGGGAATCACATGTCTAAAGGAACGTGGCTGAGGTGCCAGCAGAGCAAGGCACCCTCCCAGCCCTACAGAGCAGGCAGCCCTTGAGCCTCCTCCTCCTCCTCCCATCCTCCTTGCACAGCTCCTCAGCCTCTTACCACTCCTGTCAGCAACTCATACAAGAGAGAGCCAAAGCTCCAGCAGTCAGCTGCTTCGGTGGGCTCCATGATCCCCCCTATTTCTGCAGAAAGAGACAGAGAAGGGTTAGAGCTGGAGGCCGGGAGCACCAGTGGCCACACTGTGTTGGGCACATCTCACTGCTTACAGAAGTCCCCTCTCTCCAATTGGTGCCACTGGGCAGAGAGCTGGAGAAGCCAGGGGACACATCCCATACCTGGAGCACTGTACAGCTCTTCCCGTGCTTGGCTGCAGTACTGGGGCTCCACCTCTGTCCACTGGCCAAAGAAGGTGAGACGGACATGACCTGCAGAGCAGCACCACAGCCAAAAGCAGGGAGGTTAGGACAAGACTCAGGACTTTGGTCGTAGCATGAAGCCAAGCCATACCCCTGCCACTGGGAACAGCCAGGGCACTGGGCCCCTGTCATGCCCTGACCACAGAGGCACTGAGCATCCCCTGGCACCACACACCCCTGCAGTGGCCTCCCAGTGGTTGCCCGAGGTGCCCAACAGGCACTTGGAGCTGGTGAGATTGCTTAGGTGGGCTCCAAGCTCACACATATCAGTGCAAGCTGTGGTGAGGAAAGAAGTAGGTTCTAAAGGGGAAGGGAGGGAGAAGGTTAGCTTTCTCCTTGAAAAACTCTCTGCATTTTTCTTTTCTTAAGCAATTTGTAGCTCTCCAATTTGTCTCTGATGTTGCCAGCTGAGCAGGGGCTTGCACTGACAGCAATACTCATGGCTCAGGGTGATGGGACAGCTCCAGAACACCCCCAGAAGGCAGTTACTATAAGCAGGGAAAAACTAACCCACTAGTCCCACTAACCTCAAGCACAGTTCAGCTGCTCTCAGCTTCCCCATGCTGGGATTTCCCAGGCAGCCAACCCCCACGTGGGAGGAGGGAGAATGCATTTCTGTGGCTATGGCCCTTGACTCTCCTGCTGTAGAGCCATCTCTTTTAACAATTACTTGGAAAACCTAAGTGAAATCACACTTCCAGTTTCAGAAATACCAAATCTTCCCAGACTCCCATCCTCCTCCAAAGCAAACTCAAGCAAGTCCACATCTTCTGAAAATGGGGCAAGCAGCAGTCTCCCAGCTGAGACCAGTTTCCTCCTCCTTGGGGCAGCGTGGGGCATTACCTACCGGTTGTATCAAGCAGCAGGTTCCTGGGGTTGAGGTCCCGGCACAATACACCCTGTTGGTGAAGTCCCTCTAAGGCCAGGAGGATTTCTGCTGCCCACAGCTGCACCTGCTCCTCTTTTACAGCCCACGCTCTCCGGTTGTGCCCATGGGAAGCCAAAGCCCTGCATTGTCCTGATGGTGGGTGTTTGCTGAGCCGGCCACAGGTCAGGCTTGCTCCCCACGAGGGCTCCCGCACAGCTGGGTCAGGCACACTGGGTTTGCCAGAGCTGGACAGGGCAACTCCTGCAGGAAGCTGCCTCTCATCCAAGGTCAGGAGGGGCTGAGCCTGGGAGGCCTCAGACACTTTCTGAGTTGGCAGTTGCCCTGCCCCTGGCTGGCCCCCTCTCACAGTCTTTGGTACAGGGACAAGCCCCTGGGGAAGCGTGGGACCTTGTTGGGAGGCTGTTCTCTCGGATATGCAGCCTGTGCCGCTGGTTAGATCATTCCACGGGTAGACAACCAGGCCCTGGCTGGCAAGGTGGCCAGGGCATTTGGCTGACGCTGCTGGAGAATGGTCCACAACACCAGACGCAGTCTGCGTCACACTCGGATCCTGTCCTCCAGGTGCAGCCCCCATGCCACTGGCAGGAGCCAGGAGAAGCTGGCAGTGGCTCCCTGAGCCAGAGTCTGTGGGGCCAGGGGACTGCTCCTGAGGGAGTGAGGAATCGGTATTTCCCAATACTCGGTAGTTCACAGAGCCTGGGAGGCCACTGCCTATCCAAACAGGGAAGATGGACACTTGGCTGCCATCCTGGGAGTTTCCCACACCATCCTCTGTGCCATGGTCCCTCAGGGCTTGAATGGTGTTTGAATCAGCAGAGTCCTGCTGGACACAGTACTTGGAGCGGAGGTGAGACCACAGTGTCTCCCCTGGAAAGCAGAAAGGAGAACAAGTGATGAGGCAGAAAGTATCCCTGGTTCCCCCACTGTGGACATGGCCCAGGCCCATTCAGGCCCAGGACCATTCAGGCCCAGGCCAAGGCGCACATAGTGGGGTCGTGATTGAGCATCATTAATCTCCCCAGCAGCAAAGCTCAAGTCCATGCAGAATACACCCCAGCCCTAAAAGCACAATATGCCCAGTGCCACACCGTCCCCAGGACCTGGCACACCAAAGTCCCATTCCCTCCTCCTTTAGCAGCCCTCTCTCCATTCTGCACAGTCTCCTTGATCCCACCTCTGCCACTTACATGTCACAGACAAGCCACATATTCACAGATGCTCCTGATCCCACTGCCATCCCCACCTTCCCACAAAAGCCTTTCCTTCCTGTGTGACAGAGATGCCAGAGAGCTCCCATAGCATGGCACAAGCCTATGGGTCAGCAACGAGCCAGAGCAGCAAGTCCTGGAGCCCACAGCATGCTGCCAGGGCTTCCCAGCCTCACTACATTCAGTGCTGGCTGCTTTCTGTAAACTCATCCTATAGCAATGTACAAGGAGTTGAGCCTTATCTCCAACACGTCAGCCTCTGTTGGTCATTACTGGACTCCAGCTGCTGCTCCCTACACAGACATTCAACCAGCAGAGAGTAAATAAGCTTCTTGGGACAAGCCTCCACTTTGTGGAGTTCCAGGGTGGGGTGCTGAGCTGAGGAAGTACTCCTCATACTTCTTCACCAGGATCTGGGACAAGCCTCAAGCATGCCTCCTTGACGTACCCAAACCCCAGTATGCTCACTGCCCTTTATGCCCTAATTTTCCATCTCCTCTCTTTGGTATGATCTCAAAGTCCAGTGTGACCTTTTGTAACAACAACAGTAACAAAAAGTTTTATAAAGGTCTTGTCAAAAGATTGTTTTGTTCTACGACATTCAGGTGAACTACCTCGCTTCATTTTCCTTCTCCACCACCTTCCTGTTATGGTCAGACAAAGCCAGTAAAATGAAGAGGTTTTTCTTTCAAGATGTTAGATCACATCAACTTCATTACCTAAAGGCATGACCACTCCCTCCCATGAGGCCCAGTGGCTCATCTCTCTAAGGACTAAGGCTGGTTTCCATATAACACACCCACACACACACACAATCTCTTTCTGCTTGTAGGTCTCCATAGGCCCATTTCTAGGTTACATCCCCAGCCAGTTCTTACCAAACCTCTGCAATTCACAGCTGAGCAGCTCTGTCCACTGAGTCTCCAAGCCCTGGTACCCACCACCCTTCAATGAAGAAGACAGCTTACACTATCACCATAAAAAACAGTCCCAAAACAGTAGGAGAAACATACTTCAGATTTTAAAGAAAGGATGGTTAGGGATAAACCAGGATGCTTCACAGATAGGAGGCAAGGCTGTCCTCACTCACCCTGCACGTGCTCCAGATGGAGGAAGATGGAGTCCTCACTCACATAGTAGCACAACAGCTTGACCATGAAGGGGACTCCATGAGGGATGATGGTCTGTCGCTCGCGGGTCTCAACGTGGGATTTGGGGAGGCTCTGAGGAGGTAAAGGTAGATGGGTGGCACAGCACGGTAGGGAATTGGACTCTGTGCAACCCAGCACCTGGCAGGGCTGCAGGCCAGCCGGAAGGGAATGTGCCTTCTGCCAAGCCCCGTGGCTGCTCCCCATCACCCATGATGGAGCTCCCTGTCCTTGCAAACCCACAGCTCATACGGAGTCTTGTCAGTCCCCAGCACCCGGCTGTGACAAGGCAGCGCTCTGCAAAGCTCTGCCAAGGTCAGGCACTCCCCATCTGCACTGTGGGATGCAGAGGGCACAGCTGCTCCAGGGCAGGGACTCCTCTGCAACCACCCTGCTCCCTTCAGGCAGGAACCTGCCATCCCAGCCCTTTCTCCTCTTCCCCTGGAAATGATGTTTCTCCCTCTCACGCCAGATCCTCCTTGTCCAATTACTGAAGTACTTAACTGTTAGTTCCAAGGGCACTGAAGACTACTCCAGGACTTGTACTGAGCACACCTCACCCACAACCTGTTTCAAGGGTTGACCCAGATTAACACAAGCTTGAAGTGTTACAAGTCAGAGAAACAGATGACCAAGGAGAACCACTTCCCTTCTGATCACAGAGGATGGCTGAGGCAGCCAAAAGATTTTTGAACCATGAACCTTGTCCAGCCTCTGAGGGTTGCTATTTTTTGATCCTCTCACCTGCCCCAGTCATCTGCTTGGACAAGGTGGCCCCAGCCTGAGAGGGAGAAGCAGGCAGATGAAACTGAAAACACCCACCTTGAGTATAAAGGTCTCACCAGTGGCTGGATCCTGGACAATCTGTACCTGGGACAGTATACACAGTACTGGTCAGAAGCAATGACCCAACACACAGCCTACAGGAATGACCCAAGGGACTCAACTCTGGAACTGAAACAAACTCCCACCCAACTGGAAGAGTTTGGTGGGGCTCAGACCCCTACTCTTGACAAAACACAGGTTATTGGCAAGCAGATAGGCATGCAGCCAAGAAGCAGGAAATTACTTAAACCAAGAAGTGGTTCCCATGCCAGTTTTGCTTCCTCCACACTGAAGGGTTTCACAGTGCTCTTTCTGGGCAGGACAGGAGGATCACATCAGTCCTGACAAACTGAGATGTGTGAACAGCAGTGGAGAGCAATGTGCCATGCACGTGTGGATACAGTAAGCCTGGCATCTTCACTCCAAGATAATGAACTTCTAATTAGTTTATTCACCCAGATAGTTCAGCTTCTGCTGAAGTCTAGATTATCCACAGGAGTCCACCATCGTGGCACCTGGGCATCAATCACAATTCCATATGTGGGAAAGAACAAGATGCATAAATCCGTATAAATATCTTGGGAGCTCTGGCAAGCAAAAGTAATGGGGACATTAACAGATTTCCCAAACAACTCCTTAAGGGGTCTGGAGTCCTCTCCTGTGAATTTTTCTGGGTGGGAATGGTGTGGATGGATACCTCTACATTGCTTGATGGATGTGCTGAGGACTGGCACCCCCATTCCAGCTGCTAGGACTCTCCAGCTTATGCTCCCTTTGGTCCAGCCCCAGCCTCACACCCCCCCTCCCATCTCCCCCATCTCCAGGTCAAGTCGTTACCTTATCAATCACTCCCACAACCTTACACCGTCTCAGGTTCTCCACTGCTGAGCTCAGTGTCCTGATCGGCCGGAAGCGCAGGCTGCTGTAGCCCTGCAAGGTGGTAAGAGAAGAGGATGAAGGGCCTAGAAATGCTGCTCTCCATTACAGTGGGTGAAAAAAGCCCCTGCATTTTCCAGAGGAGGCAGCAATACTGCCCAGCTGATCAATGTGCAGAGCCAACACTCCAGTGGCCATGATTCATTTCTAACATCAGCTGGACAATTTTCTTGGCCAACCCCTGGATTTCTAAATCTTTTAGGGAAAGCTTGCACTTGCAGCAGAGGTAAAAATCACACCAAAATTTGTAGCTAGACCTGGACTGTTACAACACTAAGGGGATCTGTGTGGAAGGTAGCTGTCTTTCTCCCTGCATTCTTCCCACTAGACTCTGACCTTGCCCTGCCTCACTCCCCTCTCCCTTCTTTAACCAACTCCTTCCCACAATGCAGAAAGCAGCCATCGTCTTTGGTTTCCATACAGATGGGAATGATGACAGGGAAGAGGACATTTTTAACATTTGATAGGGTGAATCCCTGCAGTGGCTTCAGTCTCCACAAAAATGTCCATACCCACTACCGTGGCAGCAAGCTAAGCATACACGCTTTGGAGGGTGGGGTCCTGGAAGCACCCTAGGGAGCCTGGGCCCACCTCAGCTCCTTGATCCAGGCAGGGCGGGGAGCTGCCAGCTCCCTTGCAGTCCCTGGCAGACCAGACACTCGGCAGCTTGATGTGCCGGCCGTTTTCCCTACACCATCTCAGTGCGGCGTCTGGCAGAGGCAGACAAGGAGGACCACTGGGGCTGCTTTATCTGCGTGTCCACACCGCCACCCCCGTTTCCCAGGGTCACAGAAGCGCTGCCATCCCACCCACGCGGCCCCACGCCAGCCCCTCACCGTGGCAGCGGTGTTGCCACCCCCCGCCGCCCGCTGGAGGTGGCAGTTGAAGATTTCCTCCGCCCGCCGCAGGTACTGGGTGATCTTCCGCTTCACGGCCTCCCGGCGCTCCTTGTTGGGGTCAACTGCGGGCGGTGCAAAGGGTGGGTGTGAGGGGCCTGGCTCGGCCCCGGAGGACTGGCCACAGTCCCCAGGGGGATGCCCCAGCCCCCTCGCCCTTCTCCCGCTAGGGATGCCCTCCCTGGACAGATGCCCCAGTGCCCTCACCACACTCCCTAGAGGGATTTTCCCGTCCCCTTGTAGTTCTTCCTGCAGGGATACCTTGGCCCCTCACGGGACTCCCGACATGAATGCCCCGGTCCCCTGGCTGGTGTCCCCGGAGGGATGCCCCGGTCCGCTGCCCCCGGGAGGCCGCACACACCCTGCACGCCGCGGAGCAGCACGTCCACGCCGTTCTGGTAGTGGTTGAAGGCCTCCTCGTAGTCCTCGCTGACGTCCCGCTCCAGCGCCAGCCGCAGCTGCCGCGCCGCCTCCACCAGGTAGTCCCGGCGGCCGCCGCCNTCATCATCATCACCACCATCACCATCACCATCATCGCTCCCCGCGGGGTCCGTGCCCGGCTCCCCCCGCCGGGGTCCTGCCCCCGCCCGAGGCAGACGCTCCACCTCTCCGTCAATGCGCGGTGAGCGCCGTCGCTCCACTTGCTTTATTGTCATCCTTATTCACTATTAATTGCCCTTAATTAACCAAGCTCCCGTTCATTAAATGCTGCCTTTGCCGCCGCGTTTCATTCCTCCCATAACGCGTAATTAGCTGTGTTTTAATTAGCCTTTGTCTCTGCTGTGCCTGGCAGGTGCACCCATTCCAGCAGCTCCCCACTGCCAGTTAAGGTGGTGGGTGTCTTGCCACTTCATCATGGCCAGCCCAGGGTACCCGTGTCTCTTCCCGATTTTATCTTTCAAGTGGGTGCCGTTAGCCCTGACGCCAGGCTCTCAGCCAGCCCTTCTACCAGCTCTTGGAGGCTCATTGGGTTTTACAAACTTATTGCAAATGTACAGCATGGGGAACATCAGAACAAATGCATTAAGGTGCAGCAAAGTGACAGCATAATCGAGATCCCAGCTAGTGGTTAACAAATGCTCTGCATGTGGAAAATATCAGTCTTTGGCTTATCCTAGAAACATGTGTTCCTGCCCTCCTGGCCTGGCTTTTTCTTGGAAGGCCAGGAGGCCTCGCAGGGCCCACTAGATCACTGCAGTTGTTAGCGAAGGAGATTTGCTGAACCAGGAGTGCTCAAGTGGTTACTACCAACTGGCCAACTGGTTTGCTGTGTCTGTGGAATGGTTGGTCCCAGACTAAATAACTGCCTTACCACAGGCATGGCAGGGGACCTGCAAAGGGAGGAGAGCTGGAATGAAATCTAAGGGATACCCTTAGAAAAACTGTACTAAGATTGTGTGGGAAGAGGAGGCCCCTGCATCTTTGTCCATCCCTTGCTAACTTATGGGCATGTCCCATTGCAACAGGAAAGGATCCTAAGATGGGGGATTTCATTTTGCCAAGAGCTGGCCCTGTGCTGTGCCAGCACAGCCACACCAGCCTGGCCAGTCACTGTGTTCAGCCCCTGCTGGAGCTGGTACTTGCTGTGGGACTGGCAGAGCGGGCACCCATTTGTGGCTGACCAGTGGTTATTTCATACCCTGCACACATCTGGAGGGGATTTCTCTGGGCTCAGGTCCCCTGGGCAGCTCTTTTGCACAGCCCAGCCTGTTAACAACAGAACAGGACAGTAAAGCCCACAGCTCAGCTCAGCATCCAGGAATCAAACGCTGTCTCTCTTACAAAGACCATTTCTCGCTGCCCAAACACGATCGGTGTGCTTGGTTCTTTGGTTTCTCCTCAGGTTCCTTTTCCAACCTCTGCCTAACAGAGACCAATTTTTTCTGCCCAGCCCATCTATACCCCACAATCTCTGGGTCTGTTAATCCCCACCAGAGCCTGGGGGCTCCTCCTTCAAGTGAAAAGTCTGCGCAGGGAAGAAGTGAAGGAGAGCCAGGGATGAGAGCAGGGGTGCTGCTGGCAGAACTTACCTGCCTGACTTCAGCAGATCTGTGTGGGCCTGGAGAGGACAGAGAGCGCAGGAATACGACAAAATCCAGCACAATGTATCTGTAGAGTGATTTGGATATGGAGGTGGTGGTGGCAGAGAGATGTGTGAAGAGGAGTTGCCAGGAAGGTACAAAACTCAGTTAAGTTTGTCATCAAACACCTCTGAAGCCGCCAGAAGACAGTGAGCCGAAGCCATCAGCAGGAAGTGCCCCAAGGATGTTCCTGTATGGAAAAGCCTTGCAAGAGAAGAAGACCCATACCAGCCCTGAGGCACAGCTGCCTTTACCTGTGAGCTTCCAGGTTTGCATGCCAGTGCTGGACAGAGGACATTAAATTTGGGGGATTACTTTTAGATTAACCTTTTGAAGAGCTTCTGGTCTTTGTTGGGAAATGGGAACTGCCAAAGCAAAACCAGCACAGACAAATAACAGGGAGAGGAGTGAGAGCTGCCCTTTTCCTCACAGGCTAAAATTGATGCATGAGAGCTGGCAAAAGCTTAAAATATGCTTAGACTGCAAACATCACTGGCTTCAACAGGCAGGATTATGCCAAACTTTGTGAGGATGCAATAGACTTGTAAGTCACAATCAAGAAGTTAGGACCTCAGTGTGTGTTTCTTTGCATGGAGATGTGGGAGGCCTGCACTGGCATGGCCAGGAGACGCTGCTGGGTGGCAGCGCTGTGATGGCATCCTACAATCAGGGAGACCAGAGGTAACCAGTGAAATTTTAACATCAGGGCTCCATCAGCTACGATACTACATCTCTGAGCCAAACCCCACATCGCCTTTACAGTTACTTCCCAAAAAACATAAAATTTTGTTCCTGGTGCACAAGGCTGCTTTATGTTTTGTCTCCCTATAACTATCCTCCTAAACCCAGCTGCAGCTCTGGCTCCTAAAGCCTTATTAAACAAACCTTTGCTCTGTAAGGCTGGAAGGCACAGGGAGCCCAGGGACGCTGATAACCCAGCGGTGTTTTGCTCCTGTGGGACAGCTGCCTGTCTGCAAGGGGTACACAGGCAGGGAAAGCATGAGGGATTTGGGAGCACTGGGGCTGCTAGGGCTCCTTGGGTTCCTGTTACCTCCATGGAGCTGGAGGGAGCCCTGACAGCTGGAGATGCAGCTCCCAAACCTCTTGTGTGAGTGATGTTTCCCCCTGCTCCTGCCCTGCCCCAACTATTCTGCTCCTCACTGCTGCAGGGGGACAGCCACACCCCTCCCAGCACCCACATTACTGCTGTCCAACACCCCATGCCATGGGAGAAGCAGGGGACAAGGCCACACACAGCACCCAGGTGGCTCAGGGGATGGAGTGCGAGAAGCAACACAGGGGGCTGTGCAAGGCACGTGCCCTGCCACGTCTGATGGGCAGAGCTGCCTGGAATATCTCAGTGCCAGGCAGTGCCAAAGAGGTGACACCAGACACCAGGAACTGTTTGGAAAAGCCATTGTGTGTTAGTGTGTTTGAATTTGTTTTAATCCTAATCATCAGTCTTGATAAACTTATTTTTATTAATTAACATGCTTGGATTTATGTAACTTCCTTTTTTAAAGGTTTAATACTACCAGGGTATTAAAAACAATACAGAAACCATCACATACATCCTCAAGTGCTGCACATGGTCCTCCTTGGCCTCAGAGCAAAACCAGCCAGGCAGAAATGACACACAGTGAAGGGAAAGCCTGTATGGACCAGGACAGGCCACCACATGGTCCACACAGACTCTGAGTGATGTGGGAAGGGGAGCAGAGAGTTCCCCTCATCCATGAGGTAGTGAAGGAGGAACTTCATGGGCCATTTTTGAGGCAAAGCCCATGTAGGCTGTACTCCAGGATATTGTGGATGCCTGGAAATGGGATCTAAAAGGGATCCAGCAAGCTCCTGAAGGATATGCCCAGCTGCACAGATACAACTCACAGAGTCCTTTCCCGGCTACACAGTGGCAGTATGGAGGTTCACATCGCCTCAACACCGACCCCCAGCTTCCCCTGACAGGGATCTGCCCTGTCCCCATGTCTCTGTGCCAGCCTCAGGCAACAGCAGCATCATCGCTTAGAGAATCAAGATGTAACCCCTGTTACAGGCAGCCCTGTCAGACGTGGGAAGGAGACGCCTTGGACCCCACCTCCTGCTACGTTAGGCTCCGCCCTTGTTCCTCAGAGCGGGATAAACCACAGGTCCTGTCCTTTAAGGGTAACCTTGAAGCCTTTGCAGCTCTTGCCCTCCAGTCTTTTGTTTGAAGCTTTCAAGAATGACCCCTGATTTTGTTTTAACCCAGTGCCAGGAGTGCCCCACAAATATGCAGGTGCCCAACTCACCCCTAGGGTTTCCAGCTATATGCACTGCTCCAGGACATGGCTTGCACAGGCCAGCATGGGATGCATTTGGCAGACAGCCCCAGACCCCCTGCAGCAGGGGTGGGAACGGGGACAGGAAGAGCCCCTGGAGAACTGCTTAAAGCATGGAAAACCAGGGGCTGCAGCTTCCCCCTAGACCTGGGCAGAGACCTGGCTGAGTGGGGGAAGCAGGAAACAGCAGTACCCACAGCCACCCCGATGAGGGCCACCAGCTCCTTATACCCTGAGGGTATTCCCAGTAAGGGATAGGGGCCCCAGGCCAGCCTGTCCCCATGCCAGGTAAATGACCCTTGGTGGGGTGTTTCCCGAGTGGGAGGGCCCATGGGCAGCCTGCCCCCAGTGCCCTAAACTTTGCATCAGCCCTGCCAGGGAGGACAGGACGCTGAGCCAGACATTTGGACTGGGGTGAGAACAGGATGGGGATGGTGAGTAGGGAGAGGTACCAGTCCCACACTGAGGTGTGGAGGGGAAGGGCAGTTCGCCCAAGGGTCTCCCAGTACCCAACACAACTCCAGCACACGGACAGCCCCCAGCCCAGGGAGCAACCTGCTGGTTGCCCATCTCCAGCATCACACCAAGGGCAGTCCCTTGGTGCTGCAGGATCGGTGATGGGCAAGCCCTGGGTCACTGCCCTCCTCCAGCCTGAGTGGGTGCCCATGGGGAAGTTCCCTGCCCGCAGTTTCTGGAGAGCAGACAGGAGCTGCCAGCTCTCATGTCTGACCAGCTTTTATTGAGCAGGGCAAAGCTGGGATGTGGCTGTGAATACATGAGGAGCCCGGTTCCCTTCTGTTCCCAACCAGAACAGCTTCCCAGGCAAGCTCCTGGGCACCTGCCTGGGCTGCCCCGTGCCAAAGCTGGGACGGATGCAGCCCTACAGCCTTGCCTGCCCCAGATTTCCTTCCTCCCCAGCTGCAGAGCACTGGCAGGACAGAGAAGTTTCGCAGGTGCAGCCCTGTGAGCCATCTCCACTCACTCTCATATCATGCTGTCCTCCCAGCCAGTTCCAGCAGCACATCCACCAGCTCGGCTCCTCATTGCCCCCAGAATGTCCTCAAACACCAACACGCCGCTTGAGCTCCTCATCTTCAGCCCCAGGCTTGGTCACAAGTCCTTTTTGCTTGCTGCCAGTGGAGCAGGTGGGGCAAGGGAGTCCTTGGCTCCAGGCTGTGCTCCCACCAGGGCCAACCAAGAGTACAGTCACCTCTTCTGTGCTGGAGTCCTGCTCCCCACTGCAGCTCGGAGGGATGTGACTCCACAGGTCCCCCATGCTGGGGGGAAAGGCAGCTGGCTCAAACCCAGGCGGCAGGAGCGAGGCTGGGGGCAGGGCAGAGGCTACCTGCGCGGTGTGCCACATCTGCAAAGAGAGCATGGCACGGGGTGAGCACTGCCAGGGTGGGAGGCTCACCTGCTCTGCCCTGGATCTCCTTCTTCGTGCCTGGCCCCTCTGTCACAGAACTGCAGGGCTAGGGACTGCAGGCAGCCTCTTTGTGAGGAGGAGTGAGGGTGATGGGGCTGGTGCTGGCTGAGCCCCCAGCAGCAGGCTTCAGACAAAAGGGGGAAATGCCAGAGGAAAGTGCTAGCCACAGGTGTCATACCTCAAAAGTGCCCACAATGAGTCCAGCCTGTGCTGTTACAGCAAGCAGTTTGAGAAAGCGAGATAAAGGACGGAAAGAGTAGAGTAACCCAAACAACAATCAGTCAAGGACAGCAGTAAGGACACAGCTGGCAGCAAGATGAGACTGAAACTGGAAATTCATGGATCCATGAAGCCCGGAGCGGTCTGTGATGGCGACAGGGCTAAGCACCATCAAGTCACCAGTCCATTCATCCTCATTCTGCCCAGCTTTGAGCTGATGAGCCTGGAGACTACCAAGTACCTATTGAGTCTTTGGTAAAAGGCCTGTTTCCCCACAGCCACTGTCCCCTCCTGCTTCCTTCTGTGTCTGCTCTGCACAAACCCTTCACTGCTCACAGTGTCAGCAAAGATCTAAATGCCTAATGAAGACACTCATCCCAAGAAAATTTACCCAGAACACACCACCCAAACCTGCCCCTGCTCACTTACAGTTCACAGTCTTTCCGTCCCTTCTTGTCTTGTCTTCTCTTACCTCGGCCCTTGGATCTCCTCCTTCAAAAGGAAAGTACCACAAGAAGGGCTGATGTGTGGAAGATGAGACCCACAGTGCCAGCCAGTAACAATGCCCCTGATGTCACTTACCTTCCCAATCTCATCAGGTCCTGCCGGGGCCTGTAGAGTGGGAAAAGGACAGAGAGAAGTGGTTATTGGGCAGTGCTGCATGTTGAGATGCAGGAGGTCGTCCGTTGATACGCCCCAGTGCACGGCCCAATCTACCTGTTATCATTCTTGTTTAAAACAGACACAATATCTCTTCTCTTGACCTTATCAACTCCTCAGTCAGGAGCCGATTGCAGTAGGCAGAGAGAAGGCAGAGACAGCAAAGGGGCTGGTCAGCTTGGGTGACTACCCTGGGGATGTGACATTTTGCCAGCGAGGCTGGGGCAGGTTCAGTCTTAGCTGCTCTCGGTGACAGCTTTCACATCTCCTAGTTAAACAAGATGCAACATCCCGAGTAACAAACGTGGGGGATTTGCTGCAAAGTCTCGGTAGTGGCTCTCAGCCGTGACACACCTCCCCGCAGGGGTCACGGCCAGGACATCTGCCACGCCTACACTAAACTACAAAAGGGAGCGATGTACAGGTGTGGAAATTGGCTTAGAAGAAGCCAAAAACTGCTGCAGAAGACAGCCTGCACTAGTGCTTATAGGAGATCCCCTGGGAGTTACCCTAGGTAGGAAAACCAGGAAAGGCTTAGGAAATTCCCTGCATGGGAAATAGCTGGAAGCAGCGAAGGAGGGAAGTAACACATCTGCTTCTTCCCACTCCCCCTTCTGCATCCACTGACAGATATTCCAGACAGACAGTGTGGAGCTGCGTCTGCTCCAGTACAGCTGCTCATAAAACTGCAGGGGAATACCAATCCGGGGATCCTCAGGATCTTCTTCCAGGCAAGGATCATGTCTAATGGCTGCCCAGCAGGACACTCATCCCCCAGTTTTCGCAATACTAAATCACCCTTGGGTCATGATGAAGAGTGATTACCAGGACCCCCCCTGCAGGCAGTGCTGGAGTCTCTATGGCAAGGAACGGCTGCAGGCAGCACCGGAGCTTCTCCCACAGTGCTGCAGTCCTCAGGCAAAGGCCCCGTGCTGCCCGGGCTTTCACCACTTTTGGGACACAGTGAGCATCCCAAGGGGTTGACTAGGTGCCAGGAGTCTGTGGCAAGTTGGTGCTGCACATCCATTCCCGGCCAGCACTGCATGTCCAGGCCAGGCTGGCACTGCATGTTTTAAGCTTTCATTTGTTGGCTTGGATGTAAACCTCTGCTTCCCAGGTGTGTATGGGGGGCAGCCTCCCTCAAATGGTGGTCCAAGACCCAGCCGTTGAGCTTTCTCTTCGGGCCAGTCACACTCATGCATGCCAAGCCATGGAGCTCCCCACTGAGCCACCACCTTGGACGTGCTGTCACACACCAAACACCTGCCTCAGAGGCACCAGCCTTGCTCCATTACCCACAGGCAGATCCTCTGGTAAAGGAGCACATACCAGGCATGCCAAGGCAGCTGCAGGGATGGGGGGCACAGCCCTGCAGACGGTGAGTGGTGCCTGACCTGTCTTCACAATGCCACGCACCCCCTTGGCTGCGGGGAGCAGGTGCAGAGATGCGGTGCAGCCTGCAGCTGAACAAGGGCTGTAAGCACCTGCAAACCCTAGTGCAAAGACAGCAAGAAGGGGTCCCAGCACAGCCAGGGTGTCCACAGGGCATCCCGGTTCCACACGCAGGGTGAGCTGGCAGGGCTGCTCTTGCTGGAGCCCGGGAGTCCCTACCTGCACTCGCACTGCTTGTGCTCGGTGAACGCCATCTCCACATAGGGTGCCTCCCCGTTTGGCTTTATCTTCAGGAGCTGAAAGAGGAGCAAAGGTTACTTCTCAGGCAGTGGCAGGAGGGGGCTGGAAGGGCTCCTGCACCACTGCCTTGCCACCCCAGGCTCTCGGGAAGATGCGTGTCTAACCTGTTCCTCGGGACCTCCAACAACAGAGACTCCACCTCCACACGTAGGCAGGACTGGCCAGGCCCAGCTGCCCCGGCAGCTTGGGAGGCTCTGCTAGTGCCGCCCCATGTCTTCAGGGCTTTAATTTAAGTCCCGTGGTCTTGGGATTTCCCAGCCTTAGAAAAGATTTTTCAGTCTCTGCCTTTCTGGAGAGCCTTCACATATTTCACCTCTTTGCACACATCCTTTCTCTGGCAGAAATATCCCCCCAGCCATGTTCTGCAGGCCAATCCCATTGCTGCTGCCTCCTCCTGGACCCCTTTCCTACAGCACTGAGTTGGAATTGACTGGAGTCAGTACCACAGTGCCTCCCCAGTCCAGGGGTACAGGATTCACCCTGTCACATGTCACTCCACAGCCTGAAATTCAAGCTGGACATCCAAGGGCCTTACAGGGTATGTTTATCATTGGTGTAATGCACAGTAGCCCCTGCAGAAGTGCCTGGCACTGCCACCCTGTACACAGCAGCAGGATCCCTCCCATAGAGGGAGACCTGTGCTTGGGGAGCTGCCTCCTGTTCACGCCAGGCTTTTGATCCACCTCAGCCAAGAGCTTTTGGAAACTGCCATCCTGCCTTCCAACACACTTTCAACCCCGGAGAGACCAAAATCGCTGGTGACTTATTGCAGGCATTCCCTAATCCATCATCTTCGGCAAAGCAGAGCTTTTCCCTGGTCCCTGCGGCAGGATGATCTCTGGCAGCTCAGTGCAAGGGCTGCAGCGTGAGGACAACTGCTGCCTGGTACATGGGGAAGAGTCGAACGGCCCAGGATCTCCCACTCCACATCTCACAGCTCACACAGTGGCGACTGAAAACATGGTTGGCTCAGCCCTCCATGCTCACCATGCCCCAGTGAGGGGGCATTCACTGTCAGCACCACCCCAAGCATCACCTGATGCAGGAGAGCCCCAGTCCTCCCTTTGATTCAAGGGCAGCACCTGCTTTGTCCCAGCAGGCAGTCATGGCAGCTGGAACACCCCCCAGCCCCACCACAGGACGGGAAAGGTCTGGCAAGATGACGACAGTAAGCAAGACAGACCACACAGAGAGAAGTCCAGGAAGGAGGGAGTGAGGCCAGTGCCACCAAGGGTGACACCTGGCCTCAGGGGCAAGCCCAAAGAGCAGGCAGAGGGACCCTACTGGTTTGGCATGCATTTGTAAGTCCTCTCCCTTGCTAGCCACACTGCTACAATGTCTAGAGGATGCAAGACTGCAAGTTCACCTTCCCGGCGCTTGGTGAGCAGCCCACCACCGCTCCGGCACAGCCCCGGCCCCGCAGCAGCAGCACGTACCTGCATGGTGACCGTGCTGGTCTCCACCGGGACGCAGCGGAGACCCTCGTCCCCACAACAGCCTCCACAGCGCTGCAGGGAGACGCAGGAGGGTCGGAAAATGTACTCCACCTCGTTGGGGAATTCGGTAATGACGTCCACCAGCTGCTCCAGAGGCCGGCAGAAACTACGATTCCAGATCTCCCGAAAGGTCAGGACTGCAAGAGAGGGGGACAGGGACTAAGAGGAGGCGCCCAGAGAGGCGGAGCCCAGCCGGGCCGCTGCCGGGGCAGGTGCAGCAGCCGCCGTGGGGTCCTGCAGCCGTCACGGGGCACGGGGAAGCAAAGGACCACCTTGTGCTCCCAGTAAGTCCGTCACCGTACTGTGCACATCACTGTGCGGGGGCTCACACAGCCACCCCGACAGGCTCTTTCTCCCTCCATCTGCCAGCTCCGTATTTCTCCTGCCCAGGCACTCTGCTCACCCCCGGCCTCCGCCGCGAAGGGGCTCCCCCGCTCCTCGCACCTCGCTCGGCCAGACAGCCGTTCCCTGGGGCTTTCCAGCAGGGAGAGCCGAAGCAGAGTGCTCCCACCCGGGACCCCGCATGCCGGCACCGGAGGGGCGGCAGTCTAGGGACAAGGCTGCGCTCCGCTCCGGCCCGCGGCCGTGCCCGGTGCCCGAGGCGGGCTGGGAGAATCAGGTTGCTCCGAGCCTCGGCTAAGCTCCCCGCTGCCTCCCCGGTTGTCGCCGGGGGACTCCGGAGGTAACACAGCCCCGGCTGGTACCGAGCGCGCCCCGGTCTTGCGCGAAGCCCTCCCCGGGTTGCTGCCCCCTCCCAGCCGGGGCACCGGCGGCCGCCCACCGCCAACTCACCGGGCGACTCCGTGCTGGCGGTCCCCCGTTCCTCCGGGGCCTGCAGGGAGGGAAAGGCGAGCGCTGGAGGGGCAGCACGGGGCGACCCGCCACCGCCCCCCGCCCAGCGCCGGGAGGAGCTGTCCCGGCCGCCGCGGCCACGCCGGGCAGCGGCACCNCGCGGCGGAGCTCCCTCCTCCAGCACCGCCTCCGGCCATTTCTCCATCGGGCTGGCCCGGCGCTTCTATTCACCGGTCCGTGCCCGGTGAATCCCCGGCCGGCGGGAACCACCGGGGCTGTGTTGGGCTTCTCGGCTTGCTGTTTCCGCTGCCCC
>VZTG01010346.1:359528-397308 GCA_013397845.1 Melanocharis versteri
TCCCACCCATCCTCTCCATTCGCCTACTGATGCCCTGTTCCCACTCAGACATCCCATGACTGCCCACCCACGCCCTTCCCCCTCAAGCTGCCCCGTGCCTGTCCCATCAGCCCCTGCCGTTGGACCCCTGTCAGAGGGTTTCCAGCCCTCCCAAGCCTCAGGGACAGCACCCCGGTTCTGGTCCACAGCTCAGAAAGGAAGGGGGCACAGCAGGTCTGGGGTCAAACCCTGCTGCCAACCCAAAGGAGCTCTGTGGCCTTTTCTGTTCTATTTTTAAGCCCCAGAGGCCAGGGAAGCTGAAACTATGGGAAGTGTGATGAGATGCCAACAGGCAACACGATCCTCCGTGGGCTGCAGGTCCCAGGGAAATAACGGGCTCTGTGTCCGTGCCAGGATTCACGTTTCTGTCCTCCTGGGAGAGTGGGGAGGCTGCTTCAGGGCTTCCTTACCCAACACTATGTGAGGTCTGTCCCTGCAGCATGAGGATGCCAGTGGCCTGCATCCAGCCCTGTGGGATCTGTCCCCAGGGGATGCAGGACATGCCAGCTGCCTTGGGCCGTGCAAGTGGCAGTGACTCAGGTGCCAGCAGGAGCTGGGCTCTGTCAGGAGCTTCTAGGCATTGGTACCATGGAGTGTGTGACAAAGCTGCTGGAACAAGGCCTGGCAAATTAGCATGGAGATGCTGCAGAGATAAGCACACAGAAATCCCAGCCCCACCGCGGGGAGGGTGTGCTGCAGTTCATCACTCAGCGGCACAGCACCAACTCAGCAGCTGCTGGGGGCTGCTGTGGCGGCGTTCAGTGCCTGTTCATACTCTTTCTCCTGGCTGGGCAGCAAAGAGCAGGTAACATCCTTAATGTGATGGCTGGAGCATGCCTGTGCTCTCCCTCTGCCACCCTATGGACCCTCCTGGGCCAAGGGGACCCCCTCCCCACTTCCCCAGGGCTGGTTGTGAGATGGGGTGAAGAGATCATTTCCTCCCACCCGAGAGCAGAGGCCGCCCTGAGCAGCAGCTGCTGCCAACTTACTGGACAGACAGAATCCTGTTATTGCAAAGACCGTGACCACACGGGGCCTCATGCCTGTCCTTGCAGGAAGGTCCCTTGGGGCCACCTCTCAGACACAAGGCCAGCCTCTGGCGCTGGAGCAAAGGGCTCTCCCCCAGGGGCTGTGTGGCTGGGGAGACCAGCCCTTAATTGCTGAGTGCAGTCCTGTTCCTGGCCTGAAGCTATTTCCTCAGAGGCCTTGGGCAGAGTTTACATTCCTGGGATGAGCATCCACTTTCTAGGCAGTGTGGAACAGAGACAGGAGAAGAGAAATAATGTTTGGGCACTGGTAACCTGTGATCAGCAACATCCTCCTGCATATGGGAGAAACATCAAGCTGGCTGGGGTCACAGTTGCTTGCTTTCCCCTCTGCCATGCTCCTCCCTGGGGGGCCAAATCTGCCGTTCCCCAGCTGCAGGATGGGGCTGGAGGTCGATGCTATAAATGCACCAGCATGTCCCTCGCACCGCCTCCCACTCGGCTCTGGGGAGCAGAGTTACGTGCTTTGGGAACAAGGGACAGAGGAAGCTCAAGGAACCAGCCAGGGACGTGAGGCAAATAGAGACATTTCCTCAAAGAGCAAATGCCTCCCCTGCAGTGAGCCCAATTCAGCGGCTGCTGACTGAGAGCATCACCTCGAATATGCCACTGCCTGCCTGTGCCACCTCCCTGCCCTGCTCACACAGCTGGGGAAGGAGGTGGGTGGGGAACGATGGTGTGTCCTTGCTGCGGGTGAGCCCTGGCTGTCAGGTGGGGAAGGCCAGCCCTGGCACCCAGCTGCAAGCATGCCATGGCACAGCCCTGCCAGGGAACAGGGTCACCTCCATGCCTCCTACACCTTCAGGGTGAGGGGCAAGAGCAGGGCTCCTGGCTGCCCATGAGCACTGAAGGAGCCCAGAGCAAGCAGCTGCTCTTCCCTGCAAAACCCCACCCTGCTCATTGCAGGCAAGATCCCTCTTCAGTCATCTTTTCCACAAAACAGCCCCATTTTGGCATCAAAATTCTCTCACAGGCATCTCATCCCCTGCAAAATCCCACCTTTGGCATCTCATATGGAAAGAACCCAACAAAAACTTGTCCCTGCATCATTCTTAAGCTGACTGTAGCCAGGATCTCCTGTGTAACCCCTGAAGCCCTCGGAGAACACCTCTGAAATCTTCAGGGCATTATTTTTGTTCTGCTGCTATTTAGGACACAGGACTCAGTCTCATCAAAGCTATAGGCTTCTACCAAGGGGAGGGCCAAACCATCCACGATCCAGTGCCCGGCACAGTCACATTCTTGTGTTTGACCCCAGTAGGCAAGAACCCCCCAGCAGCTCCCTATGTCCTGCACTGTGATGGGACTGCCGAGGTCAAAGCAGCATGAGGATGTAAGGCACTGGGCTCCTCACACCTGCCTGTCATCCCAGAGCCCCCATGTCTCACCCTCGCTGTTCCATTTGATTGCTTTCCCTGGCCCTGGGATCTCTTCTGAGAGAGTCTCTTAAGCTCCACTATCAGTGAGCCAGTCCATAGCTAGCACTGGGATAAACCAGGTCAATCATCTGCAGTTTGTGTCTCCACAGTGAAAATGAGGATGGCAATGGTCTGGCTGGGGCTTCCCCAGCTCCAGCCTCTTGGCACACGGAACCCAGGCCTCTTTCTCAGGAGGCTGCTGCTGACTTCTGAGAAATGCAGGGCTCTCCAGTGCCCTTGCAGGCAAGCAGAGCTGCACCAGTGACCCCGAAACATTCAGTGTTGCTTCTCAAGGAAACAGCTTGCGTACAACCTGCCTGG
Source organism: Melanocharis versteri (assembly GCA_013397845.1). NCBI lineage: Eukaryota > Metazoa > Chordata > Aves > Passeriformes > Melanocharitidae > Melanocharis > Melanocharis versteri. Next base: position 362,353 of record VZTG01010346.1, read on the forward strand.
GCACCTGGGCCCTGAAGGACTCCTCTGAGCTGAGCTGCAGCAGCTCCGGCTCCGAGATGCCCTCGGCAGCACATCCCTTGTCCCTGGCGGCTAGCTGTGGTGGCGTCAGCGCCTCTCCCAGCCCAGGTGCGCAGGGGGATGTGTTTGCTGAGGGGGAGGCTGACAATAGGGGGAAATGGGCTGGGCCCTGCACCCCAATGGCGGTGGCTCACAGCCCCGGCCACCGCTGCCCGCGGCAGGCGGAAGCGTCCGGCCTTAGTCAGCCCCGGCCGCACGTGGCAGGAACTCTGCTGTTTGTTTTGGTTCCTGAGGAGGGGACCTCAGCCTCCCTGGGGACCCACAACCAAAACTGCAGGCACCTGACAGTCCAGCCCCATGCCTGGGGACATCAGGGTCTGGTCCCCATGGGTCACAGGCACTGGGGGCTGGCCTAGGTCAGACATGAGTTTTGGAGGGGCATGGGATGAGCTGCCTGAGAGCGCTCCAGGCAGAAGACCCAGGCAAGGGGAACCCGTGGCAAGCCTGGGTACGGCTTTCAGACACAAATCCCCCATGGGGGCAGGGACGATGCTAACAAGAAGGATGTCCCTGAGACTGCCAGACCCAAGCCCTGGGAAGCCGCGGCCCTCGTCCAGCCGGTGCCCCAGGAACAGATTGATGCTGGCAGACCTAGTGCCACTCAGCGCTCAGCAGCCAGTGACTGGACAGCCCCACGCTGCAGGGACTGGTCAGGCCACGGGTGTTTGCAGAAAAGCACAGCCCTGGAGCAGGGTGAGGCACTGGAGAGCCACACCACAGCCCCAAGCATACGTGGGCACCTACAGGTAAGCGTTCTGTCAGCAGCCCCGACAGCAAGCGCAGTTACCGTGCCGAAACAGCAGCCCCGTGCACACGAGGTGCCCAGAGACCAGAGCAGGAAGCAGAGACGTAGTAACCACAGCATAGCCCACCCTGCTCTGTCCAAGTTCCTCTCCTGAAGCCCTGGGTGGGAGCTGCATCTTCAAGTCCCAGAAAGCCTGCAGGAATTTCTCTCCAGCAGCTGTGGAGTGCTGTGCTTGGGGAAAACAAGGCTGAGGCCAGGACGGACTGGTGCAGCAGCGTGCATGACCTTCTGCCACCAGAAGGCAGAGACAGAACGGCCCGGGCTCGCACCGGCTGGAGGCACAGGGCACGGCAACCGTGGGAGGGGTGAGACTCTCCCAGCACGAGCAGAGCAGCCCTCTCCTCAGGAAAGAGAGGTTACTTTTCCACCAGAGAACCAAGCGTATTCTGCACATTTATCACGTTTCATCTACCCTGGGGAAAGGGCAGTGAGCACAGAAGAGAGAAGAGAGGCACAGGCACAAACCGGCCGCTGCGCTGCTGCTGCTGCCCCTCGCCTCCCAGCTTTCCCAGGCCAGCCGGTCGGTGGGCAGGGGCTGCCAGGCGCTTTTCTCCGCCGCCAAACTGGAACCCGATCCACACCCAGCCCAGAGCTTCTGGCCGCTTATCATGTGGATGCAGTTCTCCTGCTTTTAGTTGTCATAATATTGACACAAAGCAAAATAATAGTGATGGCGAGACTCTGCTCTGGAAGGCAAACAGGCAAGGAGACGGGGAGTAGCAGACTCTGCTATTGTGTGGGACAGGGCAGCAGCCAGGGCTGTTTCCAAGCTCTGCTCCTCAGCATCACTCCTGCTGATAAGGGGGGGATGTGGGATGCGGGTGGAGGGGGATATAAGCTCCACAGCACACTCTCCCTGCTGAGGAGAGCGAACGTGTGTATCGGCAGGGCTTCATCCCAGAGGCTTTCCCAGAATGTGGGTGGAGGAGTGGCTCATCTCTCCCTTTCCCTGAAACCTGGCAGCCGCTGAATAGCTGCCATCACCCGCAGCAGACAATGAGCAAAGCGAGCCCGGGGCCAGCTGCAGCGCCGGGAGCGCGTGAGCAGAGGAACTGCGGGGAGCTGCCTGGTGACCAGGAAACAGCCCAGACTGCTGGTGTCACGGACCCCTTGGTGACCACAAAGCGTCCGGGCCGCACTTTGTCTCTCTCCAAGGGCCTGACTTCCTGCAGCCACACCAGGTTTATTCCAGGGCTTCTCTGAAGCCAGCCCAGAGGGACGAGCCCCCAGCACCACCTTCTCTGTGGCCCAGCCAGCCTGCCATGCACCCTCGAAGTGGTGGCAGGGCCACAGCCAACACCTGCATGGTGCCACTGAGCTTTTTGAGCACTTGTGCCTCTGGTGGCAGCGAAAAAAGCCAATGCCTTTTCAGGGTGTGAAGGTCCAGGACACTAATAGTGATGCTGAGGACAACAGCTCCCACCCAGCTCTGTAGCATGCTCCCTCATCCCTTGCTAGAGCTTGTTTTCCTACATGACATGCAGTGATTTCCCGCACTTCCCTCATCTCTTCCTGACCAGCCTGGCCTTTGAACCAGCTGCCTCCAGCTGCCTGTATCACGAGGAGAGACCTGGGCAACTGCCATAGATGAATGAGCCGACGAGTGAGGCTCCACATCCAGGGCAGGCATTCAGACACCAGCTTCCCATGCCTCTCCCAGGGGCTGGGAAGAGCAAGAGGCAGCTCAGCCTGGGCTGCTTCCACAACAAGCCCTAGAAAAACCTTCATGCTTCCCAGCCTTGGCCTCTATTTTTAAGGCTCCTAAAGGGAGGGGGGTGCAAATTACAAACTTGCTGGCAGGAGAGACAGTCCCTGGGCCGGATTCAGAACCGCCTACTCATTTTCCACAGGGATTGTGGACTCCATTGGTACCGCAAGGGTCTGGTTATGGGCTTGGCCTGCCTGTGTGTGCTGTGCTGACGTGAGGATGAGACAGCAGCCATTTTCCAGGCAGAGACAAGCACACGTACACGCAGGCGGCCAAGCCAGGAGCTGCACCAAATCCTTTGCTAACCTGAGGTACTGAATCCATGCTGTTATTCCCCTTAGCAATCCCTGCCTGTTTCCCCTTGGCCACCCAGGCAGCTATGGCAGCCAGGCTTTCCTCAGGATGACCAGTTTAGGAGACAGTTGTTACCAGAGTCATCAGCGAAGACGAGCAGAACATGTGCCCTGGTACCTGCAGCGTCAGACGCGAATTTCAAGCATGCCAAAACTGCCGATGACTCAGACAACGTGTGCGTGCGCCTGCAAAGCCACAGAGCTCAGCTTTCCAGCTATTCACGTACCTGCATTTGATCAGCAGCTGTTTGTTTGGGCTTTTTGTCTTCTTCCCCTGGAAGCTTGAGTTTTGAACATGCATTCCACACTCTGTTCAGCTCATCATTTCCATCCCCTTCACTTACTAGGTGACCTACTTTCTCCCCTGTAGCACACAGAAAACACTGGTTTGGGCTCCCTTCAGCAGATTCATTCCTCCTCTACATCTGTGACTACAAGAGCTTTGGTCTTGACTTGTTTTGGTCTCAAGCCCTTGAGCACACGTTTTCCAAAGAGCAATCGTGTCACACCAAAGATACTTTAGTGCATCCTTCCCCTCAGACCATGCTTTGTGTTCCCCCCACACCCATGCACCGTGACCTCCTTAACTCAGTCACCTGTGCTCAGCAAGTGGCTTAGGCAGCCAGCAGTAATGCTGCTTCTTCCCATGTCACCCACCCAGCCTTCACAGTCCATGCCGAGCTGACAGCCTGCCCTGCTGCTCCTGCTGGGCCATGGCTCAGCAGGTTCTCCCCTGCTGGCTCCTTTTCCTTGCTTGTGCTGAGCGTGAGCAGCTCACTTTGCTTACCCAACTCTTGCAGATGAGTCCAATTACTAGAGTTCAGCAAACTGATTCCACTCCCTGGCAGTTTATCCAGCCCACTTATCCGCTGAGAGTTTCTAATCCAAACAGCCTCCCAGCACACGATGTTCCAGTGCTCCCAGGCTCTACCCAGCCTCTGTCCCGCCTTGTCCTCCCTCACATGAGCACTTGGGGGATGACATTCAGCCCCCAGGGATGCAGAATTCCCTGGGCGGAGGGAAGCAGTGCCTCCAGCAGGCAGCCCTGATGGTACAGAGCAGGATGCCATCCTGGCTAGGCTGGCAGCTCTCCAAGGAGATGAGACAGTTTTCAGCTCCCCTGCGGGCCCACAAAACGTGCTGCCAGGCTCGGCTGGTCAGCTCATTCTCTGCTCAGCTCTTTCGTCCACATCACCAGCACTGTCTGCAGTCGTGTCAGCCTCCTTGCCTGCTTGTGCACCAGCTGGGAAGCTGCAGCCACCAACTCTGCCCTGGGTACACCCAGGATACACCCGGGAAGGGAAGGGGAGTGGGCTGTGCTGCCCGTGGCTGTGGCAGCAGAGGGGGGTCCTGCTCCATAACACCCGGCAGCTGTGGACCACCAGGTGAGACTCCTTCCAGCTGCGCAGGGATGCACCTCCCCACCCTCCATCGCTTCTGCCACGGTGCCACAGCCTGCAAGGCAGTGGGATTTTAGCAAGAGCACACCAGGGCACCAACACGCATCTTTCCTTCCCCGCTTGCCTTATGCTCCCTGTGCTGCCTTCGCTGCCACTCCTCCTCCTCAACCCCTCCTTTCCAGTCCTGCTGGGCAGTCCTTGTCTAACTCATTGGGTCTTGGCAGCAGCGGCTGGCTAATGACAGTTAGATGTCTCGTAGCCACGGTCCCTCTGAGCAGCCTGGGGTTTGCCTCGCGCTCTCCAGAGCGCCACAGGTTTTGGCTCGGCTCAGCTATGCAGAGCTAACAGCTCCCGAAATCCCCATTCAGAGGCTTTCATTCATGAAACACAAGGCAGCAGACCAAGTGCAGGACTCTGTCCCTCAAGGGACACCAGACTGCCAGCCGCCCAAATTAGCTGTGGCAGCAGTGCCCGGCAGAAAGTGCTGTAGGGAAAAGAACAGAAACAGCACAAATGGGAAAAGCTCTGCAGCCTGGCAAAGCGCTGGGAAAAAACTGTCCTGCAATAGTTACTGGGACCAAAGCAGGGAATGTAAACAGCCCAGCATCTACAAGGAGGTCGTAACCTCAGAGCCCAGTTTCCCTTCCTCTTCTCCATCCTGCCTAATCTCCAAGAGCTGCTCTGTTTACTAGCAGGATAAGTAAACAAACAAAGGAAAGCTCCAACGCAATGATTTTTATTTTTCTGGCCAATCCACAGGTCCCAGTCCCTGGGTGCACGTGTGGGAGCTGCTTCTGCACACCAAGGCAGCTGGCACACCGCGCTGCAGGGGCAGCAGCAGGCAGCCGATGGGCACAGGCAGCCTCCCCAGCCCTGCCTGAAAGTGGCTGTGCAGAGGGGCAGAGGGGGAATGGGGTTTCCCCTCACAAATGCAGAGCTGGGCAGACCTTGCTCCAGGGAGCCTCCGATTTACGCACTACGGAAGAAAACGTACACCTGAATCTGGGGAGGAGGAGGAGACAAGGCAGTGGGGAACCAGGACGTGCCCAGTTGGCTCAGTGAGGCCCAGCACCGTGGAGCCAATAGCTGGGCAAACCCTGTCACCCTCTGCTGACTTTCTCCAGGGGCAAAGGATGGGACAAGCTTATCACAGGGTGAAACTCTGACTTCCATCCAGGGCTGCAGCACCCCCCAAGCACATCCAGCCAAATCCAGATGCACGGCCTTTTGCCAGGCATTGGAGGGATGCAGTGAGCTTCCTTCCCCAGGCTGCTGGGTTCTCTGGCTTCCAGGCACACAGGGGCACTTGAGGAAGCAGGAGGAAAAGAGAGGTATGGAAAGACTCTCAGTCCCCTGCAGGCTTTGGGTGAAAAACCACCTGCATTAAGTCCTCAGAGCCAGCACACCAGCTGTTGGTATCTTGCTGGGAACCCCAGAACCCCTGGACAGGAGCTGCCTGTAGGGCAAGTCTTAAGGTAAGCAGATGAATGCAAAGAAGATTGCATGAACATCCAAGGTCCTACAGGCCTCCGCACGAAGCAACCACCAAAAGCTTCCAGCACAAACCTGTTTGCTTTGCTTTCCTAATCTAAAACAACAGGACACAGAGCAGAGCGATAGGATAAAGCAGTACCGCAATGAGAATTATTCCATGGCTCCTGCCTGTTCCCTGGACACATTGCTCCAGGAACTAGACACAAAGGAGCTACATTCCTGCCTTATCCAGGGCCGGTTCTTGCTCTGCCAGCAAGAACAATCGGGCTGCCAGGAACGGCGCCTTTCGCAAGCCATTTGCTTTGGCTTTTCAGCCGCAGCGCCCGCTCCAAAGCAAACCCGTCCGGGCGCGGCCCCGGCGCGCTCCCGCGGCCCCGCCCACCCGCCGCACGCGCCGCTCATTGGCTGAGCCTCCGCCGGGGGGCGGGCACAGCCCGGCAGTCNGCTCTCGTGTGCGGAGGGATCCGCAAGGCCGGGGCAGGCCCGATGCGGCGCCGCTGGCGCTGCGGCCCGCGGGAGCTCGCTAGCAGCGACCAGCGGATCCTCAGTGCTCGTCCTGCCGCGGCGGAGCCCTTCCCGGCCTGCTCCGCTCACGGGCGGCATTGCCTGAGGAGCTGCCCTGCTCCAGCCTTGCTCTTCCCTCCGCGGCGTCAGTCCGAGCACAGACCTCTCCAGCAGCACGTGGTTTCCTCTTTCAAAGCAAAGACCAAATGCACTGCTGATGGTCTTCCCTAAGTCTGTGTTGTGTCCAAGCGTTTCCGACTGCAAAACCCACCAGTGCAACGGGCTGCCTTGTAAGAGGCCCTCTGATCGTCCTTTCCCGTTGTTCTTGGTGCTGTGGTCCTTGTGCTGGAGCAGCTGCTGACTCTGGGATGTTGAGGGGGATGTACTGGTTTGATGCTCACATGGGCTTGCTCTGGGCAGCGGTAACCAAGGCCCTCCCTTCTTTCAGGGGAGCTCATGGATCTGATCCGGACAGAGGGCCAGAGGATGACGGCAGCCCAGCCGTCGGAGACAACAGTGGGCAACATGGTGCGACGAGTATTGAAGGTCATTCGTGAGGAATATGGCAGGTAAAGTGCCCCTCTTACTCCCTGTATCTGTCTGAAAGCCCAGAACTGCCCTTTTAAGTTGCTTCTGTGAAACTCCTTTAGTTTCCATCACCCCCTTTCCCAATGTCTGCTAGAGAGATTCTGGGAGTTTAACACCAAAGGAAACCCTGTGTTTTCCACCGTGGGTGATGACATTTCCTCTTTAGAAACCACTTGGGGTATGTGTTGTGGGTGCATGAGAAGAGCCTGTGCCCTGACCTTGGGCTGTTCTCTCTGTCTGTACCCAGGGGGGTCCATCCTACTGGAGCAGTAGCCTCCAGCCTGCTCCTTGTCTGTGGACAGCAGTGTTTGCACATGACCTAAGGCGGCACTTTCTGGCAGGGATTTGGGTGTTTTTCTGCCGAGACAGCTAAGGAAGCTCTTTGGTGTGGCATGGCATGGTGTGCCTCCTGTGGGTGGCTTTCCTTCCTGTCTCTTCACATCTAGGTGTGCCGCACTGTGGGGACAGTGCCCAGCCTGGCTGTGGCCCTGTGCTCTTTCCTGGGGCTGAAGAGGCCACTTCTCTCCACAGGCTTCACGGGCGCAGTGAGGAAAGTGACCAGCAAGAATCCCTGCACAAACTCCTGACTTCTGGAGGACTGAGTGAAGATTTCAGAACCCCTTACCCGTCCCTCAGAGCTAATGTTATTGAAGCTATTAATGAGATGCTAATTGAGCTAGGTATGGATGGATCTGAATTGCTCCTGAGTGAAGATTCTTATGGGATGGGACTGATGCTTCCCCCTTCTCTAGGTGAAAATAAAACAATAAGGATCTGGGAAGCTTAATCTGAAGGAACTAAGGGACTGAAGCCCTGCTGCTCCTAGCACTTAGTTTTAAGTTCTCTTTGGCTTACAGGAAGATGGGTAGATTGTGGGAAGGAGCAATATGGGGGGCTGTAGGCCTGCAGTCTTGGTCTTCTGGGAAGTCTTGAGTCCTCTGAAGAGTGTAAAAAATATGCCAAGGTTGGACTTAATCCCTGTGCGTATATAACCTGACACTTGTCACAAAGAACCATGATACAATTTTCTTTTTCTGCAGTACTGTGACAAATCGGGCATCCGACTCACCTTCTGAGGCCCAAGTTGTCTCGCTATTGAACTACAAAACTGTTGAAGTTTTGCGGGCCTGGTGGTTATCTGGAGTAGTGCTGACACAATCCACTCCCCTCACAATGGAGTTTTCAGTACAGCTATTTCTATATATAGGAAGGGTATATCTAGGGAGCATGGTGCATTGAAGGGCCAGCTTCTTGGTTCCACTCCACTGGCAAAAAGAATGGGGAAAAAAGCTGCTCCTGCTCTACCAGTGCTCATAACATTGCTTTAGTGAAAAATTATCTTGTTGGAGGACAGCCCTAGCAGCACAGGTGTTGCTTTTGCTGGCTGCTTTTACACGCACGTCTCCCTTCTGTTCCAGAGGGCACCACTGATAACATTGCTATGCAGGCGCTGGAGCACATCCACTCCAATGAGGTGATCATGACCATTGGCTACTCACGCACTGTCGAGGCCTTCCTGAAGGAAGCTGCTCGCAAGCGGAAGTTCCAGGTCATTGTGGCAGAGTGTGCGCCGTTCTGCCAGGTAAGGCCTAGGCTGGCTGTCTTCTCCAGGTACCACGTTGTCCTGCGCATTCTTACTGAAATCTTGTGTCTGGAATCAAGCTGAACATTATGGAAATTCCTCTGCAGTTGGGAGATTAGAGACAGCTCGTTATCCTACCCCAGCATCCTTGAGTTGAGGGGCTGTGTTCGGGTTCCATCACTTGGTATTTTTGCAGTTCAGACAAGAATTGAGTGCTGATACCTCTACAATTGCACTGCAGGAGCTATGTCACAGGGAACCAATTGGATTCTCCCTCTTTTTAGGGTCATGAAATGGCTGTCCGGCTGTCTAAAGAGAATATTGAAACTACTGTCATGAGTGATGCAGCTATTTTTGCCGTCATGTCTCGAGTCAACAAGGTAAGGAGGGCTCCACTGGAGGAGGGAGTTGATGGCAGGTTGGATGCTTAGGCCTCTCAAATCAGCTGCAAGTCCCAGCAGTGATGGATGTGTTTCTCCACTGAAGACTCAAAATTGTCATAGTCCCTGTTCACTGCTGGGGTGGAGATTCAGTGTGGAACTTCAAGTCAGTATGATGACTGACTGCATGGTGAGAGGTTTTTCTGGCTTAGTAGCTACAGTTACAGATTAGTGGCTAATCTCAAAGGATTAACCTCAGTTTTCAAAGGAGATGGAACAAAATCAGCATTTCCAAAGGGAAGAAACACCCCTTTGCCTGAAACAGAAGATGACTGATGAAGGGAGTCACCAAGGTTTGTCTTTTAAACAGACCTGTTCTGCACTTTTATAGACATGAAAACTTGGCACCACAAAGTGGGGGGAAAAAAAGTACTTGTAACATATTAAAATCCAGCCACATCAATTTTTATCTATGTATTTTGAGCTGCTTTATATTATTCCCTCAACCATACCGGAAGGGAATTTTTGCAGTGAGCAGTCAAGTTACTTGTACAAAGCTTACTTTGTAGGTTTGTAGAACAGTAGGGACCACAGCCCAATTTCTGTTTGGTGTTCCCTGCAATGGAACATACATTTGTCTTCTGAAGTTCTCTGTGCTGGCCTCTGCATGCTGGAGTTATGTTCTTGTTACAAGGAACGTCTCAGTGCAGAGCCAGTGCCAGATGAAACAGATCAGGCATTCAGCTACCTTATAACTACAGCCTTTGGCTGGCTGGCTGTACTGACACAGTCCTCCTCCAGCTCATCTGTCAGGGTCCCAGCCAGAAAGTGTTCTTTCCCCAGTTTGCTGTGGAACATGCTATCCAATTCTGATTTGCTCTTTTAAGGTCATCATTGGCACAAAGACAATCCTGGCCAATGGCGCCCTGATTGCTGTGAGTGGGACTCACACTCTGGCACTGGCAGCTAAACACCACTCCACTCCACTCATCGTGTGTGCCCCCATGTTCAAGCTTTCACCGCAGGTAAGTACAGCAGCTCTTCAGGACTGCACCTGCAAGGGCTTTTACTTGCGGGAGCTTAGGGTGGAGAGCAGCATCTATCCCAAGGCAAGGTTAGTAAATGAGCCATGTCCCCCCATCTAGTGCTGTTATTTCAGACAGGAGATCCTCACCCAAATCTGGCACACCTCGGGATCTCCTTGAAGCACTGTCCTCTGCCACATGTGCAAAGCAGTACATTGGGTATAAGGAGGTAGACCACTGCCTAGACTGATGAGACAGGCATTGCCATACTTATTTTTCCTCAACCGTGACAGATTTCAATTTATACCATTAGTGTTGAAAGGTGGAGAATGTAGAATGATACACTCAAAACTCTTTCTTATACTCTACTTTTTTCAGTATTGTCAGATGAAGCTGCAGACTAAGGAAGTCACTTCTCCAGTTCACTAGGCTTTGATAAGGGCAGCCACATCACAGAAGACTCTAAAAGCTCTGAGGGAAAACCTTTCACTTGTAAATGTTAGAGAGGTTCTAGACTATGTAGTTATTGTAAACAGAGGTAATATCACCTGGCAAGTCATATTCCTTTGACTTAGTTCCTTCCAGTGCCAGGATCTGTTTTTACTAGGATAATCAGGTAGGGTGTTTTTTTCCTGATCTTCCTGTACTTTCTCATTTAGTTCCCTAATGAAGAAGATTCATTCCACAAGTTTGTGTCACCACAGGAAGTGCTGCCATTCACAGAAGGTACTGATTATTCTTTATACGTCTAGTCGAGCTGGTTCAGACTATAATTTTTTTTACTAACTCACATAAAAAATTAAACATCAGACTATGTTATAACCCAAGACAGAAAATCCTTTTTTACCGTCTTTGGCAGGAAAGAGTGCTGTGAAACATCCGGTTTTATAACTGTATATTACGTAAAGTACAGAAAAAGGAGTTCTTTTGAACACTGTCTTTGCAGTTTTGCTTCTGCTCTGAAACAGTGTTTTATTATAGGATGGTGATAATGATGCCAGGTGGGTAGCAGTTTCCTGTGGGACAGGGCAGATGCCCAACACCAAGGGCAGCTTCCGCTCTCTCCTATAACTTCTTGAAACTTTGTTACATGATACAGCCATTGAAACAACAGTGTCTCTGCCATGGGCTTCCCACGCAAGCACCATCTTTAGAAAGGCATCAGTGCCCAAGCCCATTTCCAGTTAGCAAAGTCTCTTTCAAAGCCCCATTTCTATGTGACAAAGACTTTTGAAATTAAGATAGCAGGCTTGGCTCAGTTTTGGCCTTCTGAGCATTTCTTTAAATTATAACTTTGGCAGTATCAGGATTCTTGTATTACATATTGGTAGGGCTTTTTGGCAATTAGTCAGTCTACATCAGAGGAGATCTGGGGTTTCTGCCAGCAAAAATGACCAGAAACAGAGTTTTGCCATTCATTCAAGATTGCTGTATACCTGTAATTCAATGACATCAGTGAAGAAGTTGGAAAGTATTCAGGATGTCCAAGTACTGACTGCAGGGTGGCTTGTGCATAGCCTGTTTGTTTAGGGACTCCGGAAGGTGTGCAAAAGACTAAATGTACTTAGAGTTGCTTTGACTGATCCTGCTGCAATTCACTTTACAGGGGAGATCCTGGCAAAGATCAATGTTCACTGCCCAGTGTTTGACTACGTCCCTCCGGAGCTCATTACTCTCTTCATTTCTAACATTGGGGGTAACGCACCTTCCTACATCTACCGCCTCATGAGCGAGCTCTACCATCCAGATGACTATGAACTCTAATGCTGTGAAGCACATCACTGTTCAGACTCTTTCCATCTTTCTCTTTAGAAAGATATGACAGCTAATTAAAGTGTATGTTGCAAAGACAGGTTGCTGTGGGGAGCCAGTGGAGAATGTCAGCAATGTCTTTCCTACCCAAAAGCAAGAGAAGGCAGAGCTCTTGTACAGGTTTTTCTTTCTGTGCTGTGTCAGAAACCATGTGGAGCTGCTAACCCACTTTGATTTTGAAATAGCAAGGCATATGTGTAACTCTGGGGCAGCTAAGCTGCTACTTCAAAGTCTGCTGCAATAAAGGCTGTTTACAGTGATCTCACTGTTAAGCACATTTTCCATATGCAGTTGTTTTGTTTCTTTAACTAGCAGGAGTTTTACCAGTGGAGTGAGTTGCCTGCACTCACTACATAATGCAGTAGCAGGCTTTACAGTGTGCTTTCACATGTGAATGTGATAGGAGTAGGAATCCACCAACAGTCATCTTCAAAATGGATATTTAACTATTTAGTTATTTCTGTGGGGCCACGTGGGGATTTAGAAATCTCTCACTCAAGAACACAAACTGCACGGAGCTGGAGGAAAGCAGCTGGGTGTGTCATTCATTGCCAAGTTAAATGTTTCTTGATTCTAAGCTGGCCTATATACACTATGAAGCTGGTCGATCCTCATTCCAACCACTGCCATGAGCCCAAGGAGTGAGTTTAGTGTGAACTTTATTAAGAAATACCTTCCAATTTTCAAAGTACTATAAAATACACTAATTAAAATTCCCCTCTCTATTATGCAGAATTATGCTGCACTTGCAAAAAGAAGTGCTTTGCTTTAGTAACTGCAAGTGGCTGCAACTCCTTGCACCCAACAGTCCAGCACTGACATAGGGCCCAGACTTACAGCACAATTCCTTAATGCTGAAGATGCTTCTCCAGGCTCCAAGGGTGGGCTCCTCCTGCCATGTCCTCCTGGCTGGTCTCTGCTTCTTTGGTCAGTAGTTGGAGGAGAGCTTTGGTGACTGCACTGGCTCAGAACTTGGCTCCACACAGGGTATTGTAATCTAACAGCAGGGCTCATGGATCACACCAATTCTTCTAGTGGTTGCAGTTTACAGTCTTAACTTTTTTTAAATAGGTTCTTTTTTTTTTCCAAATAGCTGCCATGCTCGTGCCATCTTCTTCAGTCTAGTCAAATTAGGTTTAGGCTGGAGGGAGAAAAATTAAGAAGCACAAGTCATAACTGAGTAAACAAGTTTCAATGTTTCCATACTCTTTGCCCTAATACAGTCATTCCCAAGTTCTTTTAATATCTAATTCAAAGTCCCACCTGATTTTCAACAGAATCCAATTTAATAACAATAAAGCACAGTAATAGCAAAAGGGAGGAGTAATGATTTTGTTTTAAATTTAAATGTAACCTGATTTAAATGTAACTTAAATGTAACCTTGTCTAGTGGAAGGTGTTCCTGCTCATGGCAGGAGGGGCTCAAACTAGGTGATCTTTAAGGTCCCTTCCAACCCAAACCATTCTATGATTTTATAATAAATGTTGCTATTTCTGTGCTTTATCCCCATCTTATAGGGGGAAAGTAAAACTTTGGGAAAGTAAGCATTTAAGTAGCATCTTTGCCACTAGCAGAATTTCCATGTTTTCCAAGTTTTACCCTTAAAAACTGCAAACACTTTAAATGTACGCTTAACCTTAAGGACACTATTCAAGTCTATGTGACCATTCAAATAATATATGGTAAGATCCTTGCTGAAGTGTTTACAGGACAGACAGTTTATGTCCTAAAGTTTCATTGTATTGATAACAATATGTAAAAAGTCAAGTAATATAAGGCCAGTGGTGATGGTTCCACACTGGATGATCCTAGTTCTAACACACATACATGATGTGCCTGTGATAATCCAGAACACAGATTACCAGAGGTGTGTCCTTCACAGTACCTGTTTTTCCTGCTGTAGATGGTCTATGTCTGCAAGAGGCAGCATTGAAGGTCTTCCATGAGCACACTGGAAGGGCAGCTTACAAGATGACAAAGCTTCAATAAGCCTGCAGCTCTCCTCCAAAGTCAAACGCTCATTAAACTTAATAGCTCCTGAAAAAGAGATGCACATTCTTGCCCCTGCTGTCAAAGAGGATTCCACTTCCCTCTACAGCTGTGGTTTTCAGTGAAAACAAGGCATCTCCCAAAGATTAGCTGGGAGGCTGCAAAGGCAACCCAAAGGCTGCAGTGTGGCAGACTTGGAGCTTAGCTCAATTAAACAGTCTGCTGTATAAGGAGATCAGCTTTCCATGGCTTAAACTTTCACGTAGCCCAAGTCTGATGGATGGTAAGATTATTAGGTTTTGGCGTTTCAGGTAACATTGCAAGAGGCGAATGGGCTTTTTTGTGTGTATGTGTTACAGCTGAAGACGCAAACAGTTCACTGATCAAAAAGTATTAAACCAAGACAACAGTTAATAACAGTTTCATAGTCTTTAGAGGTTCTTTGTGGCTGCCACTGACAGGTATCACTTCTGAGACCAAGTGCTAGCCCTGCCACTAAGTCCTTCCTTACAAGTGAGCACTTAAAGGCGTCCAGAGGAAATTCAAGCAGGACATTAGGGAGTTATTTCAGAGGTGTTTGCAAACTTCAGCCTTCACAGATGCACAAGACCATCTGCAATCTGCTTTCAGCCGTGGGACTTTTTTAGATACAAAAACCCAAAACATATTGACTGCCAATTATAAATGCAGTGACACTCTTGAGAAAACAGATACTTCTGGTTCACATTTGCCCTTTCAGTGTGATCTTGTTGATACTGTGTGTGGCACAGGAACTGCAACAAGAGGCTAGAGCTACTGCAGGCTACACCGGTAAGGCCTGCTCACTGCCAGGTGCTGGAAAGCAACAGTTCCCTGAGAAGTTGTAAATTTTTACTGCACTCCTTCCAAAAATAGTTGAAATGTTGCAGGCATACTTAAACTACCACTTGTGATACTTAAAGGAAATTAAAAATTTAGGAAGAGTGGCTAAGTGTTCTTTCCTGCATGCTTTCAAGCAGATTCCAGCACCTTCCCCCTCAGCCCATCATAGAGCTGTTATTTGAATGGTTTAGAGCTCACACAGATGAATGCATCTCAGAACTGTACGTTTCACATGAAGGCTGGAAAGTATGTTAGTCCCATACATGAATAAACTGGGGTAGTATTGCTTCTCCCTCAGTGCTGTCCATGAGCATTATCTCCTCATCCCTAAGAAATACAGTCTTTAACCCTGCAATAGCTGCAAACATATCCAAACACTGCCCCAGGGAGGATGCTGTGTAGAGAGAAAGGTTTGAAAAAAAAAAAAAGAGAAAGAAAGAAAAGTACAGTTTCCCTACCATGACAGGCTTGTGAAGCTAACACCTTCAGAAACGTCAGAGGCAGTGTCCCTCGTGCTCCTCCTCTTGTGGTCTGCACTAGCTAAAAGCAGTAAGGGAACATCATGTTACTTTCCATTCAATATGAGAAAAAAGAACCGTAACACAAAGGAAACTAAAAATGAGGAAAAGCTAGAGGATTATCTAGTCCACTCTCTCATCTGAAGCTCAACACGCTCCCTTTGATTGACACAGTAAGCTTTGGATTGTTATAGTCAACTCTGGAAGTAGACAGCAACTCACCTCAACTTGTTCTTGAATAAGCTCCTAGAAAGAAAAAAGGTAACGTCATCAGTTGCTATTTCTCCCTTCTATCCCCCTACCCTACTTTGTTCACATCTGTGTATAATTTACTGTGTTACTGCCAGAATCAGAAAAAGTGATACTGTTGGTAGTACACTGACCACAGTGTGAAAGATCTAGGTGGAAGTCCTGACCTCCCACAGCAAGTACTCACTTCAGGAATATTTCCCTCAAACTGCAGAACATCTGGAACAGTGGTTTTTAAAAAGCCCCACTGCCCATGTAGAGATTTCATGGAAACAACTTTAATATTGCTGATACATAAATATTATTTGTTAGGACTTATCCATTTTACTGTTCCTTCATTTAATAATTTTTCTGTTCCTTCAAGCATTTACTGTCCATTCAAGCATCCATGTGCAGTAAACTATTGAAATATCTTTGCTATATACAGTTTTTCTTAGCTTCTCCACTAGTCCAAGTCTCAAACAGTCTCCTATCACTTCAATTATAGTTCAATGATTTCAGTTTTGGGACTATTTAGCTACTAAAAGAGATGGCACTCACATTTGCCAGGGGACTTCATTGTCTCCCTCATAACAGAGATCCCTGGGCCATGAATACAGAACAAAACCTACTATCATAATTTCACCCACATCCACAGCTGACCTCCACAATAGTTTTAGTGATAGGTTGTCTTTTCCGCCGTAATTCATTGGCTTCTCTTTCTATAAAACACATTGGCACTTTCCTCACAAGAATCAAGGAGCTGTTTGTGTCAGGAAATGATAACTCAAGACCCAAGTCCTCCAAATTTTTGTAGCAGCATCTGAGGAAAAAAACCCAACAGAAATAAGACATCAACCACTGTATCTATGACTCCACAGCACATGTAAATATTTCTGTAGTCCACATACATGGTTTCCTTATGTCACTTCCTGTAACAGTTTCCCATCTCAAAATCCATGCCTCATGAGATTCCAAGTAATTTTGCCCTTTCAGCTTAAATTCAGACATGTTTTTCCACTCCAAACAACTGTGCATTTTTCATGTTCCACAACCACAAGATCTAAGAGTTCCTGTATTATGTGGAGAGAGGCTTTATTTCTAAATCTATAAATCTGCCTTTTCTGAAGATGCACGAGATGTCTGGTTCAACATACAAACATTCCAAATATTGAAATTACACAGCATTAAGACTACTTTAAGTCTAATCTAAAAGAACTGTGATTTCAACAGACAAATATTAGCAAACACTTAAAATGGAAAAAATATTGTAAGAAATTTATGATAGTTTAATGACCTTTATATCCTGTTAAGCAAAGATAACACAGGAAAGAACAACCTCTAGTTAATTATGACATATGTCAGCCTATGGATGGAAAAATACACACAAAAATGAGACTTCACAGACAGATGAGAACTTGTCTTCAAAATGAAAACAACTGTAACAATCTATACTTCATTATTCAGGGAATATTCACTTAAAAAAAAGGTGGTAAAGGTTAGTTCTAGAAAATAAATTCTTTGAGCAAAAAAAAAAAAAAGAAAGAAGCAAATCTAAACTTACTAAAATCAATCACGAGAATAATACAATTATTAGCCTCCATATGAAGATGGCTTGTGAAACTCTACTCAAAAATAGAAGACATGTATAGCCTTCAGCAAGCATACAGAAAGACAAAAAGCCCATTGTGAATGAAATGACAGAATCCGAGCAGCTATTGAAGTCAACTGGGCTTTTCTATTTTTTTTTAATATTATTGAGAGAAAAAATAAAGGAGGAAGTTCAAGAGAGTCAACAGAACAATGCATTACTACAATGCTTAGTAGACAAATAACAGAACCAAGGCTTCAGGTGAACCAGAGGTCCAGCTGAACAATTAAATTGCAAGCATAGCTGAAGTGAAAGGTCTTTTAGACAAGTTAATTTATTTTATTACACCAAACTTTACCACAGAATACAGTCATAGTCTGACAGTAACAATAACAACAGAGTTTAGATTTTCACATACGTTTAATTCATAACTTTTTAGTAATGATAGTCTCACAGAGCAATTGCAAAGGGATGAACTGCTAATACAAACTGAAAAATTATTAAGCCACACAATAAAAGTACTAGTAAGCCAGCACCAGTAAGCTTCTTGCTGAAAATCACAACTGGCATCCCTCTGTGCTGAATATTCAACCAGTGTCCTTAGAAGAAACACATGCCTTTTTGATTTACTTCCTTACTCATTTTTGTAGAATATTTGTGATTTACCTGATGAAAAAAGTAGCTCTCAGAATTTATTAGCTCTTTCAAAAAGCTTTTAATGCCACCTTTTAAAAGTAAGTAAGAAAGGAAATGCAAAAGGTTGTCATGGACAGAGAAGCAACATCTATTATGATTTAGAGACTACGGAAGCAAGGTATGCTGGCAACAGATGGTCAGCATTCAAGACAAGTCGTGATCTGTATCCTCATGATTGTTTATTAATGATGTGGAAAATAAGAGGCATGGTCAAGCAAGCAAATTTGTAGAAAGCACAAAATTATTTATGTCAGCTGAGACTAGAGACAAAGTTGAACTCAATCAGTATTTAAAACAAGTAGAAAAATGATGAAAGAAATCAGTAGGATGAATGAAAAATGGGAAAAAAATTGAATTTACTGCTCCTAAAGACAAATAAATACAATTTATCAGGAGTATTTTAATCTAGTTCTACTTTTGTCTGGCTTCTACATAAATAGCACAAATTCAAAAAATAACCCCTGCTACTCCGTGTTTCTTTGTCATGACCATCCACAGACAAGCAGCTCATGCAAGCAGCAGTAGCCAAAAAAGCAGACAAAATATCAGGTGTGATATAATAAACAGAAAATACGGGCACAGCTGCAAAGCTACTGTACGAATCAATAGGATTCTCTCACTTGGTATACTGTATTCAATTTTAGCCATCCATTCTCTAAAGTATGATCTATCAGAAATGAAAGACATTCACAGATGAGTGCAAAAATAAGTCAAAGTTGAACAAGAGGCATTATAAATATTGTGACGTTAGCTAGAACATCATTGAGAGGCGGGAACAACAAAGGCACCCAAATATTACTGAACTATGAACAACACTAAGCAAGTGTGTCTCTGTAATAGGCAACAATCTTAATAAGGACTGAATCAGCAGCTGTTGAGCTTGCCACAGGAATTACACACACACATAAAAAGAACAGTAATGAGGTAGTACTGACAGAACTTCATCTGAAAATACAGAACAATGCACTGAAAAATCCTCACGAATACATGTGACGGGTGACAGACAGGGATTTGGGGGAAAAGAAAGTTTGATGAGTGTCCAATAGGTCTGCAATAGTCCAACAGCAAACCTGTATCTAAACTCTTGAATACAAAAGTTAAATATCCTAATTGTAGCTAGGTCACCATTCTGAAACATTTGGGAAACAGTGTTCATTAGTTACTCTTGGCAGTCACCTAGGAAAAAGGAATGTGTTTTTGAAGGATTCACAATACAGACTTTCCATACCCCATCCTTCTCTTCTCAAAGAGTGCCTGTAAAATCAGTACCTAAGTCGACACTATGGGCACTGCACTCCTTTGTGCACTCCAAGGTCCTGATCCCCAGACAGGAGGAACTGTTGGAAGCTGCTTTGGCAGTCTTCTGGCCCACACATGAAGGTTTACTTTCCCAGAGAAATCAGAGCACATTGCAAAGGCACAGAAATGGCACACCCCAGGGTTTTGTCTTGAGATGTTGTAACAACGTGCCTAAGAAGCATATCTATTTCCCTCAGTGCAGACAGAGCCAACTGGGCTCAGCTCAGGAAAGAATCGACAATTTTTCTCCTGAGTTTCATGGTAACCCAGCAGTATATACAGATCTTCCTGGTCAACAGAGCCATCCCCAAAAACTGAGAGCTATTTGTCACTACTAACCGTAGAAATCTTCTTTGCTCTTCTGTAACTTCAATCTCCAAAGGGGGAGAGATGGAGGACGACAGTATCTTCTTCTTGCCACATGCTGCAGCTTCCTTCTCATAGGAATCTGTGAATGAAACATTTAGAAGTATCCCTCTTAAAATATTTACAGAGGCATTACCCTTAATGACCCTCTGGTTTGGCATGTAATCCCCTGCTTGGATTAAAAAGTGACCACAGAATGCCTTCTCTTGAAACTTGTGGAGGACTGGGAATGTCACAAACCCAGACATCCAGTCCCTGGGGAAGGGTTGGTTAATGCCACTTTGTTTTTTCCCACCAGTTCCAAAAAAGAGTCACCCTAAATAGCAAAAAAACCCACTGATATATTTGGTTCAACTCAGAGAGAACAATTTTTCCACAGAAAAGTCAGATATAAATGGAGTTAAAATACCATTCATTAAGCATTTCTCCCTTCAGTCTTTACCTTTTTTCAGTACCTGACCAAAAGGAGCAGAGTTCCTGGAACACTCTGCAGGAACTGCGCAGTGTTTGTTGATGTAAGAGAAGGTCAATGATTTTTAAGTACTTGATGGATGGCTATTGTGCTTTTTAACACTGAAACCAATGGCTAATGAGCTTACATAGAAGACTATTATCCCTTTGCAAACAGTCAGACTGTGGAAATTTTAGGCTTTAAGCACAGTATTCAGCTAAAAAGGAACCAAATGAACTAGGCTCTTTATTCGGCATCCCATGTCTTATTCTTCACAGTATAACCACGTAAACTTATTGATGTTGTTCTATTTCCTCTTCATTGTTTTTCCTATCAGTCTTCCTGCTCTTTCATTATGTCAGGACTATTTTAGTTCAATAGTTCTGTGGGTAAGGAGTATATATTTTATTTTTGGAAAGGCTGTAAGAATTTTCAGCTGCCAAGATTATGACTGCTACAGATACTGAATATCTGCACTCTTCTAGGGATCAGGATAAAGATGACAAATGGATATCCTATCAGTTCTGTACATCTCAGAGAGCTCACTTGTACTTTTCTGCGCACTGATTATCTTTGTTTCTTAGACCACCTGAATCCTCACCTGCAATCAGCTGCTCCAAGCGGATCCGTTCATGAGCTGCATGCTGGTCCACCAAAATCAAGAGGTTTCCATCTAAAAATGTACCACAACAGATGAGAAATAGGCCACTTTGTACCAGACAACTGCACAGGTCAGGAAGAATAACCACTTCCCAGAGGCCACATTTAGAAGATAAGTATCAGCCTGTTTCACAGAAACAAAGTAAGGAGGAGGCTGTGTTGGCAGAACATAAAGTTACTACAGAACAGAAATTCAGTGGTCCAAAATGGTGGTTAAATTAGATAATTCAGTTGAGTCAGAAACTCTTGTCTATTGACATCTTCATCTAACTTCAGAATGAGAGCTGAGGTCACCCATAAATTGTTCTGTTTGACACAGCCTTTTAAAATGTTACAAAAACTACTGATTCTGAATGCCTTTTTTGTACAGCTTCAGAAAGCTTCAACAATGAGTATGTCCAGACACTGTGAACAGAGCCTGAAAGATATTAGCAATTTGAGTACAATCTATTTTTATAACATTAATCTGAAGGCGGTAGGAACACTCAACAATGTCCAAAATAAAGATAAAGAAGATCCAAGAAATTCTAAGCAAAGACTAAGATTTTCCTCTACTAACAATATCATCCCAAGGCAAGAAGAGATTATAAATAGGACAGTGCTCCCTCTGCAGTCCACTTGACAGCCACCTCAACTTCATGCTACTGACCAGTCTTACCTGCCTTTTTATCCATTCCATTCCTTGTGTTAATTAAACAAGCGATAAATTTATTGTCCACTTGCTGAAGAACCTGTAAGATGCTCAGAAAACTCATTACAGAGCAGTAAAATTATTTTTAAAATGAAGGCAAACAAAAGAAACAACAATCAAAATGGATCAAGATCAACAAATAGCTAGTAGAACGACTAGAGGAGAGGAAGCCACATCTTTCCTAACCCAAAAGGCCTAACAAACTAGACTGAGAAGCTATATAGTTATTCTTTATAAATACAGTGGGGAGCTAAATATGAAAAAGGCAGAAATTATTTAAGCTAAAAGATAATACTGGCAGAAGGTCAAATGACCATTAAATGGTCATGAAACAATTTCATCTGGATCTAAGAGAAAGTTTCAAAATATCAAAAAAAATTTCTGGATAAACTTTTTCAAAGGTAGTAATAAGGGCATGAGCACTAATTGTTCAAAGGAGAATTAAATGGTCATGTAGAAACCTCCTTGAGTTGGGAATGAAAGCTGTGCACAGTGACTTCGAGTAATTGAGTTGTTGATATCACGAAAAGAGAATGTAAACAACCTTTTTTAACCTGCTAATCATCTGCAGAACACAATTCTTCCCTCTACACAATTGCAGAAACAATTTTTCTCTTCATTTTTTGATGTAGAGTTTGCCTCTGTGATTTGATTCCACTTTCCCCTCAAGCATCAGAAATCAACCAGAGCAACTGGCAATACTGAGATGGGGTGCACAATTATTTCAGTATCTTATTGTTAGATTTCAAATACACAGATATGGTGTTATGGAGGAATTTCGCCCAATGTCACATAGACAGCTCACCCTGAATTCTCTGTTTCGCAACATGTGCATTGTTCACGTGGTAGGTAAAAATTAATGGATTACTCTATTTCTTTGCAGGGATGCAAGACTAATGATTCTTTTTATTCTTTTTCTGTTGCATGACACTACATTTTGTGCTTTTTATTTTTTGTAGAGAGATTCTCAAAATTGCTATAAGGCACTGAAGGCAGTATTGAGCTTTTTCAGAGATAGGAAGTAGTAATTTCCTCTAGTTTTGCCTTCTTAAAAACATAGAAAGGAAAACATTACACAGGTAAAGTTAATCACAGAAACATTCAGTAAGTTTTAAGGAACAGTTCTTATTATGAGTAAACAGACAAATGGTACCTTCCATTTGCCATCTTTCCCCTCGTCTTTGTGAAACATAACCTGTTCACTACAGTAACTTTATTTACTCCTGTTATTCATGAACTCATAACATAAGCAAGGGAATAATTTGGATCCTTGTCCACCCTGGAGATGAACATTACCATGCCTCACACAGCCAGAACCTGCAATCTCAAAGTCAGCAACCTGACTGCATAAGAGTAGTGCCAGCTGGACCTGTAAGCCTTTTGTCACTGGGATGCAAGAGAGGGAGAGAATCCACTCTGGGATTTCTACCCAGACAAACCATCAAATATGTAAGTTGAAGACATATATTTACATTAGCTTTTAAGCTAACACTCAAAACATTTGATTAAAAAACACTAAAACAGTAAAACTTGATGTTATTATGCCATTTTTAAAAATCACTTTTAAGGGCAGACATAAATCTTAGGGTGAAATTTCAAGTTTTTCCATTAAATCTGGGATTTTGAAATCACTCTGCGAAGGAATTAAATTTCTTAGGTCAATAAAAATGGAAGGTACAGGACAGAGATTTAAGAGAAGTATAAACTAAGAAAATGCCTACAACAAATATAAAAATTGTACTTCGAACTATCATTTAGTTAATAATGTTTCTAATTAGCAGTAACAGGGCTATTTCTTGATTTTGATTTAACCATACTAGTCAAGTAATTTTAGAGTCACTTGCAGATAGCTGATTAACCACGAGATGATACTAAGATATGGCATGACACACATGTCTGCTGGTATCACACACGACCAGGAATTCTAACAGTGCTTGTGAAAATTAGGAATATGAACTGTTTTCCTGGATATCTCTTTCCTACCAGGTAGAAACATCAGCAAATCCCATCTGCTGAGTGGGAATTTGGGGGTGAAAGCTAGTAATAGATTATATCATACCTGCATTGAATGAACCATGTCTTTGGTGAAACGATAAGGGTATAAGATATTGTGAATTTTCACAGCCAGACTGTCAGCCTGACCGCGGGTCACATCAACTGCAATCTGTAAAAACAGGATCCCAGATCAAGGAAAGGCCCAACGATAGGGGAAAAAAAACCCAAACACACAGAGCAACTATTCCAAACGAACAAGCTTTAATAAAAACTGGAAATACCTCTGCATTCCACAAACCAAGCTTTCTACACAATAATAACACCAAAGAAAAAAATCATCTGGCAATCTGTCTGCTTCTATCCCCATGTATCTTTCCCACCTGCTAATTTCAATGCATCCAGCTGATTCCAAGTACCTATCAAAAGCTGAAGTTAATTATCAGCCTACGTGAGCTCTCAGGGGATGGCAGTACAAAGGATGTATTACCCCGGAATGAGTCAGAGCACACGTCACCGCAAGGGCTGAGCAGAACTGTTCCCTTCCAGAAACTCACCAGCAGGTGGTTTGCAGCTCCATGCCTATTGTTTGCAGGTGGAAATGGTTACATACATATGTTTACACACACACAACATGATGATTAAAGATAATGCTACCTCTTGACAGCAAAGGAAGTTTTTCTAAAAGCTCCAACATTGTTTCCCTCTTACATGATGTAATCCTGCCAGGCTTTAAAAACAGCTATGGTAAAATACACTTTTAAGACCTGTTCAAAGCTGGGTTATTTTATCTTTGGCCACAAAGCAGACAGACACTATATTACAATTTTGCCATTCGATAACTTTTAATTTTGAGATGACCATCTCCATAGAGGGAAAGACAGTTCACAGTGTTCTGGTTTTGAAATTATGTAAAATAAAAGATTAGCCCGATACCTGCTTCTCTTTGAATAAATCCACAACAATGACTTGCATCTAAACAGTCTATAAAAACCAAAACTGCCAGGTCCATAGTGTAATATATCTCTGGATAACTTATACGCAACAATCCTTATATTTGCAATTTTGGACCCAAAGTCAGAAAATAACAAAAATCTAAAATTATTCCTATTTCAGCATGAGATGCAAGGTAATACTTACCTCTGGGCAGGGAACAAAAACAGGATTATCCCATTCCAAAAGCAATGACTGGAGAGACTCCCCTTCAGCATCTAGGAACGAACACATAGATTAAACAGGGACTACCACTTTCTCTCAATAGAAAGTTCACTGGGTACCTCTACCTCACACAAGTATTATTTCATTTTTTTCTTTCATAAAAAGGGGAGAGTGTACAAATAAATAATGGAACGTGGCACTAGGCTTTTGTACTGTCTGCTTTAACTGGGAAGGGCAATGTGCATCTTTCTGACTCCTAAAAATGCTCCAGCACAATTCAATAGGCCTAGAAAAGAGGTGGAGGGATGGTAGGGAAAGAAAGACCTGTTCAGCTACCCACTCCCTCTGGACAAAGTTACATACCAAAAAGATTATTTCATCCTTTCCACTGCAAAAAAAAAAGTGTGAGGATTGAAGCTATTTTTCACATTCCAAGGTTGGAATGAGTACAAAGAAGGGAGTAGGTAATTATTCTTTAAACTCATGACATAATTCAACAAAGAACTGGGTATTTAATCCTGTAAATAAGTATCCCCTAACCTGCCTTCAACCTGAAAAGGTTTTTTTTCAGTTCTAGATCTGAGATGACTCACACAGTCCCATTGTTAACAGACCTTGAGTAATTCTGGGTTCCTGTTGGGACATCTGGGAGAATTCTTTGATTTGTTTTTACCACAGAACACTGTGTCCTGGAAAGCTGGCCCTACCTCTCAGATTCTGGCTTGCCTGAGTCTTCTCTTTTTGAGGTCTAGGAAGGAAGGGAAGCACAATCTCACTTCTGAAGGGATGGCATCTGAACTGAAACCCTAAACACAAAATAAATTTACTGCTGCACAATCAGCAGCATGCAAAATTATTAAAAGCTATACAATCATTATATTCTTATAAAGGAGCATGTGCTTAGCCCCATAAAATTTCGAGTATCCCACAGACTTTGCAACCTAATATTGAGAAATAGCAACTCATATGTAAAAAACTGAGAATTATCAGACATACATGCCTCGAGAAATGTAAAAATATTACCATGGCTTCTGCAGGACTGTATTTAAAAATTGGCTGCTGCTTTAAACTTGTAATAATTATTTCCAGAATTAGTGCAACCAGAAGTGTTTTTCCCAAAGAAAAAGGACGCATATAGTAGTCTATCAGAGATCAAAACACTGCTGAATTCCCTCTATTAAGAAGTGGCAAAACTGTCAGTCTATCACCATTCCTATCAATACTTAATACAGTTACCAGGAATTTGTAAAACTGAAAACTACAAGTCAGTGAGCCCACATGAGATAACAGAGTCAGTCCAACAATATATTCCCACCCACCCAGAAATGATTTAATATTACAAACTTGTATTGTTATCAAGAGTATTAAGAAAAGTGGCTCAGATTTCCAGCACATTGGTAAACATTTCACCCTTCCTTTGGTACAATTCAGTCTTCTATTCTTTGTGAAATAATAATGAATTAATAAAGTTCCTTTCTACCAAGAAATTAAGGGTGTGCATTCAGGAAAAGAGGCAGAGTGATAACACCAAAGAAAACCAGCTGTGTGCTGATAAGCTCAGTGTGAAAAGGCTCTATTAAAGCTTAGGCAAGTCCACAGACTCCTGACTGTTGGCTCCATTCCAGTGAGGGCTAGTGACCCTGGGGACCGCAAATCCTTTCAGGAATCCAAACTGGCAGCCCAAGACTGGAGACTCAGCATCCCATTGTCACAAAACCCAGCAGAGAGGACAAAATGGCCTGATGTAGTTCCTGGTAAACTATGAAATTGAAGAATGCTGCCTAATTCAGACTCTGACAGAACTTTTATAACTATTGTCATGCAAAGACATTATCTCTCAAGTTCATGGAAGAACCTATCATCTGTATCAACACAAGTCCACTCTTTTATACATGTAATAGACAAAGAGTCATCTCCCTGATTTTTCTTGCAAGGAAAATCCTTGTTTGAGATATACATTGTTCATAAAGTTAGGATTTACTTGTTCTAAGGCTGATGAGACTTCAGACTTGGCAGAGACATTTTTTATATGATTCTTCTGACAAGTAACATCAGAAAAGGTGCTGAGGATAATAATGTATACACTTCATGCAGGCAAACCCGATACAATTACGATATTGGAGCATTCATTTTCACTTGCCTCAGTTAGGTCAGAGTAATGACATAGCATAATGTAAGGAACAAAAATTGCAAATATAGCTGGCATAACAACAAAGACCACGTTGAGCTAGGATAGTGTCCTACTACAAATGCATTGTTCAAAAAGGCATCCAATGGTGAAACAAAGTTTGATAAATTTTCCTGTAGCAATCAGTTTAATCAGTACAAAGATGCCTGAGTCTAACCTACAAAATCTAACATCTCTGTTGAGCACATGGCTCGAGACTGGAGAAGATGACAGACGGCTGCTGCTGCCGTGAAAAAGAGGATATGGATTATTCTTACCTACTTCCACCTATTGCTAGGCAGTGTAACTTCCCTAGAATATTGTGTGAGATACTATTCTTAATAAATCATTCAAAAAATTCTAAGTGAACACCATGGGGTTACTGACACTACTCTATAAAGCAAAATGAAAGCATACAAGTGAAGAAATCATTCCGCTCCTGGGTCTTAACAGCAGTCCAAAACAGTGCTCAACATTAAGAGATGTGACTGCTGTGTTAGGACACAGTTATGTTTATTCCTATGGCTGAAAGGAACAAATATCCTTTGCTTCAAAAATATATGAAAGAATATGTTTGTTGAACTTTGAAACCCTAAGATCTACAGGATCTAGCCACAGTTCAAACACCTTGTGAAGGTTTGGGAGGTCCAACTCTTAACCTAAGAAAAGAATAAAATCAGATGTCTCCCCAAAGAACTGACAGAGTTAAGAAAGACTGGCACCACTCATACAACGGAGAGTAACACCAGTGCTAAGGCTAAGAACAATGCCATGGGAGGTAAAAAGATGAAATACAATATATGTCTTCAAAGCCTACAGACTATACACCATCTGAAAGCATAAGGGTACATGAGGTATTATATCTATAAACATGAATGCGCTATTCAAACATTTTGGATAGAAGGTCAAGTTCTACATCTCAGGGCTTTGGCTGGCTACTAAAGAGTGCTGTGGGCAACAAAACTGGTATACAACAGAAACTAAAATGTTTGTCAAGGAGTATGTATTTGTGCTTGCAAGTGGTTTTACTTAATAAAAACTTGCATCAAATTTTCTTCAATGGAACACAATAAATATTAAAAACTATTGGCATCAATTATGATACATAAAAGGGAACAGCTCAACAACTGAAACACCTACTGCACCAGTGTTTCTGTGACTCGTGACAAAGAAGGAAGTAACAGACAAAAATGGAACAAACCAAAGGCTATCACAATTGATTACACAATTTTTTTACATGATAACTATCTAGAAAGAAGTCCAAACTACTTTTTCGAAACAAATTATGCAGTAGAAAATAGAGTCTACACGAGGAATGGCTGCATCTTCACTCATAAAATCTGCCTATAGACAGAATGAAGAACAACTTGAGAACACAGATATATCACTTAAAGGGAAAATTATCAAAGACAGTACTAGACAGACAAACTAGATTAGGAAGATACAGAAAGTCAAAACCCAACAGACACATTAATGAAGACCCATGAACACTGTGCCTCTGAAAAAATAATACAGTGCAGTGCCCTTTCACTAGTGGAAAAGGTCCACCATCGAAACAGCAACAATGCTGTACAACGTCTGCTACAAAGTGTGAAAGTACAGCCTGTCTTCTAAAATCCATGGACAGGAGACTACATATTCTCAATGAAATTAGATTTTTTATTCATCTTTCAAGGGTTGCTTTAAATTTCGTATGCAATTTGAAAAAAGATTATTTTAATATGAGGCTCTCTGTAGCAACACATTCTCAGAAACATAACCATTTAAGACAAAATGGTAAAAAACACGGTACTTTTCTGATACACTTACTTTCAAGCATGTTTCTCATTTTATATGTGACAACAATTATATGCAACTGTTACCCCAGAGAATGTCATGATGCCCAGTGAAAGCTAGGCAGCTGTTAATCGACATGATGCTGACATTTCTTTTATTAAAAATGATCTTTTACTATCTTTACTGTTAATGTTTTACTGCCTCCATAGTTCCCAACACTTTCCTGTTTTCCATGCAGCTATTACCTATAAGGCAGTGACTATTTTAGTGTAAGCTCTCAGGTGCTGCCAGCAAGATTATTTCATGCACCTAGCAGAACAGTTTTCCTCACCCCATTTTCACAACCACCACGCCTCTTACCATTCTCTGAAACGACGTTCACAGCCATTGTTGTTATATCTTGAATACAGGCAGTTTGAAATCCTTCACTAGGAGGAGTGCCGTAGGTGCTCAGTCCAGTTGCTTTATTGATGTATATTGTCTTACCCGATAAAGCATCAAAATCTTGCAGCCAGACAGAACAACACGAATCATTCCTGCGATTGCCTGTGCTTGTGTTGTCAGCAGAGAATTCCAAGCTCCTTTGCAAGGCCACTTGGGGAAACTCAGTATCTTTCATATTTTGTTCTGAGGATTCACCTAACGTACTTTGATCTTTACAGATGATGTTAGTACAGTCATTTTTAGCAGGTGATAAAATACTGCCTGAAGAGACTGCGTACTCTCCTTCTATACTGCTGAGTGATGATGAGCTGACAGGACTCTTCACAGACTCTGCTATCACACCATCTGATTGTGAGCACACAGCCCCCTTAGAAATGCTGGGCTTACATTCCCTCACCTTTTCCACTGAGGATTCATATGTTTGACAAGTATTATACAAAAAATCATTGTTTGAGGATTCAAGATTAAAAGAATGGTCATCTTTTCTATTTGAGTCTGTTTGGAACTCTTCACCAACTTGTTCTACTTCTTTGTGATCAGTTTTCATTCTGGACAGTTTGGATGATAAAGATCCTGGAGATCTTTTACAACTTGTATTTTTGTTACTAACTGGACAGTAATCAGACAATGTCAAAGGACTCTGACAAAGGTCTTGTCTGTCCTGTGACACTTCTCCACTGCAAAACAAAGTCTTTTCCAAGGAACCAAAACCTTGGCTAATATTATTAGAATCTGTATCTTCTGCAGGTGGAAGCTCGCATCTCCTGAAGTTATCATGATTGTCATTCTCATTCTTTGAAAAGTCAGAGTTAGTTTCTGAATTAAGAACTGGGAGACCACATTCATTTTGCTCTGACGTGGGTGTTGGTAGCATAGACTTGACTCTCCCATAATACCTCCTGAACTTTTCTAATGATCCCAGCTGTGTGGACAAGCTCAGTTTCTTAGAGGGCTGAGGTCTTGGCACAGCTATTTGTCTTCTAGTGGTTTTGATAACAATTTGCTTGCGAGGAATACCTGAAGAAGTTGCCAGCGCCAATTCCGTATCATTTGATGTTTCATAAGGTCTTTTATTGGTAGCAGTAGGCATAGCTATCTCCTCCCTCACCTGACGTGACAAAGGTTTGTTCTCATTACCATCAGTCATGCATACTTCTCTGGTAAAAGAAGCTGTATATTCTTTATTAGTACTACTGGAAATACCCTTAGCACTTGAAGACTGAATCACAACATTCACTTTGTTGCCAAAAATATCCTTGGCACTGGCAGGGCCAGGCCTACGCTGTGTGTTTAATGCAAGATTTGTTTCTGTTTGTTCACAGCCACATGGGGGCTCATTTTGCATAACACTTTTTATGAGGCCTGTAGGGCACAACTTTAGTGGTATTGAACTAACAGCCCCTCTTCTGGCATCATCTATCACTTCAGCTGCTTCTCTGTTTCTTCTTGCATTACACAGTCTCATTAATGAACTTCCAGAGACAGTTTCAGGTCGCACTGCTGTTTCAGTAGGGTCTTCTCTCTCAAGCAGTGATTGAATAACATCCTTATTTAAGACAAGAACCTTATTGCTTTCCTGTGTTACTTGACCTTGCTGGCTGCCCACATGTCTTATATTATTCTCTGCACAATCCCCTAGGTCACCACAACCATCTATTTCTCTTATTTCTGATCTGGCCCCTCCACTGAAAGAGGAATGAAGAGGTTCTGAAGGTTTCAGACGAGTATCAGATACTTTTTGGGAACTGTTAGTGTATTTTGGCTCCTGTTCTGAGGTATTTGATTTAATTAAATCAGAAACTGTGTCATCTTTGCTTGGCAATGGAATCTCTGCTTTATTGTTTCTACGTGGATCAGATGACTCAGCAGTGTTCTGAATTGGGGCATTTTTAGTTCCCTGTACATTTTTATTTGACTCTGTAAGACTTGAACTCTTTTTTCCAGTAATGGATTTCCTCTTGACATCTTTTGATTGCAGGGTACACATTTCATAAGAATCCACAATTTCATTACATGCTTTCTTAAAACTTTCTTGGATGCTCTTCTCATCAAGAACTGAAGTCTTCGGAACTGGAGCGTTATGCAAACAAAAGCCATTATCTTCATTAAATTCTCTGATGTCCTCACTACACGGTTCAATAAATAAATGTTCTCGTTTCAAAAATATTTTCACTCCTTCCTCTATGCAAGTTAGAAGAACATCCCAGTTCTGGAACTCAATCAGAGTCTTTGAAGGTTCCAGGCACACATCATAGTCACTGTAGGCACAGGTCACATTGAGAATAAAGATCCCATACAACTCTGGCCCACAGCGATGGCGACCAGGACTTGAATTAGCCTGTCGGCTTGCAGGGGCACTTTTTGCCTTGCAAATTACACTTTCTTTTCTTAATAAAAAATCAATTAGTTTATGTAGTCTTGTCTTTAAAACAAGCCTTCTATTCACATACAAGAACTGCATATTCTTATTGTAATGTCCCTCAGTACTGATAAAACCACTTATCTCAAATCCCCCAGACTTGTGATTTATTTCTCGCAACTTCTGGGATCTGCCCAGTCCATAAATTTGACAAAACCGAGAGTACACATCTCTTGTCTTAGGGAGCTGAAGCACCATAGAACATGAAACATCATTTCTTAAAGAAAGGGAAACAGAAGGATGCATTAGCGAAACAGCCTCTACCTTCTGTCTCACTCTCTCCATTTCCAACACAGGATCCATACACTTTCTCCTCACCGGCAACTGATGGAACAGATTGCACACTGTGACTGTAGTTCCGCCACTTGGTCTGTTCAATTCAGCTTCACATACTTCCAGTGCTTGCCCATTGTGAAACAGTTTCATAAATGTTTTTGCTGTCCTGCTGGTCTTAGATGAGATTTCCACTACACTGGCCATGGTGGCTATACTTGCCAAAGCCTCTCCTCTGAAGCCATAGAAAGTCAGGTTCTCCAAGTCTCTCACTGAGCTGCACTTGCTGGTGAAGTAGCGTTTTCCAATAGCCTTTAAGTCCTCTTTCCCCATCCCGAAGCCATTGTCCACCACCTGGATCTTAAAAGCTTCCAAATCCACCCTGATGGCTACACATGTTGCTTTGGCATCGATGCTATTGAGGACAAGCTCCTCAACACACTGTCCGAGTGAGCTGACAGTGACTCCAGAACGCAGCCTGGCTCGCACATCTTCCACCAAACATTTGATCATGTCAAAATCTGGTAGATGAGAAGCACAAGAAACTCCAGGGAGCTTACTGCTCCATGTTCCTTAAAACACGGAGAGAAAAGGAGAAAAAAATTTAAATAAATAGAAATCAAAGACCTGAAAAGACTTTAATTTATTTCACTCACCCTCATAAATACACTTTTCTTAGTTTTCTTGGCATTCAGAGATTTTTTCTGTGATTACTTTAATGCTCAGGCTCTTCTACTACTCAGACTACGTACTATCAGTGCCTCCAGGGTAGATGGCCAGAGCCTGAATCTAAGCTCCTTACTAACAGCATGCTGTATTCTCAAACTCACCATACCCAAATCAAACTCCTACCGCAAGAGGCAAAGCCCAAAGGACCTGCAAGCAAAAGGTTTCTACTCCAATTTTCATCAGAATTATAGAGTAAATATCGCCAAGAACTGGGCAGAAAGCTGCTTTTCTCCTGTTTTTACCTCTACATCCCCACGAAAATTCGCAGTGCTTTGTCCTGGTCAAATAGCATCTGCTGCTACTTATCCAGAAAAGGAGTAAAGCAGGATTGGGTATGGGTGTCAGGCGAAGAGCAAGCTGTTTATGCGAAAGAGAACCCACTGTTTTCCAGTCCTTGGTGCCTACTGGTTTCCTAGTGGCATTCAAGGGGCCTGCCTNCTCCTCGCGCGGCGCGACGGCGCGTGCGCAGCCGCGAGCGGGCGGCGCCCGGGCAAGAGCACGCCGGGAGTTGTAGTTCCCGCCCATGAAGCCGGGAAGGGCGGGAGCTCGGCCCGGCTGCGGGAAGCACGTCTTCCCCCTGGCCGTTCCCGCACAGCGGCACCGCGGGGGGAGAGGGGGCAGCTTTGGCAGCAAGATCCCGCTCCGAGCGCTATCATCCACTCAGCCCCTCCGTCCGACATCTACTCCACACGGGAGGCGAAATCCAAGCAATTTTATTCTACAAAAAATGTGACGTTCTGGAATAAAAGAAAATGTTTCTGAGGCATTTAGTGCACGGAAATAATGTTTTTAGCTATGTTTTCTATCGGCAGTGACCCTGTGATTTCCTTCACATGAGCACCACACTCCACAAATTTCAGATTTATCTCATGTACAACTCCCCAAACCACGTACGCTTGGAAATAGAGGTTCTGGCCCTGAAGAGCCCCTTTTTAACAGAGACAACATAGCTCTTCTTCTACCCACTGGAATTCTGCGAAAAGCTGAGGATCAAGCTAACAGCACAGCAAAACAATAAATTAGAAATTTAACAAAATAAAGTTCTCTAGAGCTGAACGTTGGCTGACTGAATGAGTGAGGAAGAGCGGAAATGTTCCATGAGGGCAGCTCATGCTCCAGACTTTGCTCCTTCCTGGACAAAGTCACTTCAAAATCTGGAATTCCTTGTGCTCCAGCGCCTCGATCTTCTTCTCATTGCTGAATTCTGCTCGGCTGATACGGGACTGGGGACTTCCTATCTTCCTGAGCCATTCTTGCAGCTCCCGCACCCTGGCACTTGGACCCTGGATTTGCCCTTGCACAGTGCCATGGCTGGTATTTTGGACCCAGCCAACAAGCCCCAGCCTCTTAGCCTCCCCCTGAGAAGACAAAGCAGAGCAAAATGAGGTTAATCCAAACCGTAAGACAGCAATAGNCTCTGTTTTCCAGTCCTTGGCGCCTACTGGTTTCCTAGTGGCATTCAAGGGGCCTGCCGTCCCTGGGGATCCGGTGCCGCCGCTGTGACAGGTCCCCGAGGCCCCCTGGCCCCGGGGGCTGAGAAGGGCAGTGCGGACCCGCGGCTCAGCTCGCCACCGCACGCTGTTCGTGCCCTCCCCTCACAGCCGGAGCGCCCTCTGCTTCCTCTTCGCGGCCGCCCCGGGCCCCGCTCCCGGGCCCGGCTCCCGCTTCCCGCCCTCGCCCCTCAGCACNAGGGGGCAGCTTTGGCAGCAAGATCCCGCTCCGAGCGCTATCATCCACTCAGCCCCTCCGTCCGACATCTACTCCACACGGGAGGCGAAATCCAAGCAATTTTATTCTACAAAAAATGTGACGTTCTGGAATAAAAGAAAATGTTTCTGAGGCATTTAGTGCACGGAAATAATGTTTTTAGCTATGTTTTCTATCGGCAGTGACCCTGTGATTTCCTTCACATGAGCACCACACTCCACAAATTTCAGATTTATCTCATGTACAACTCCCCAAACCACGTACGCTTGGAAATAGAGGTTCTGGCCCTGAAGAGCCCCTTTTTAACAGAGACAACATAGCTCTTCTTCTACCCACTGGAATTCTGCGAAAAGCTGAGGATCAAGCTAACAGCACAGCAAAACAATAAATTAGAAATTTAACAAAATAAAGTTCTCTAGAGCTGAACGTTGGCTGACTGAATGAGTGAGGAAGAGCGGAAATGTTCCATGAGGGCAGCTCATGCTCCAGACTTTGCTCCTTCCTGCACAAAGTCACTTCAAAATCTGGAATTCCTTGTGCTCCAGCGCCTCGATCTTCTTCTCATTGCTGAATTCTACTCGGCTGATACGGGACTGGGGACTTCCTATCTTCCTGAGCCATTCTTGCAGCTCCCGCACCCTGGCACTTGGACCCTGGATTTGCCCTTGCACAGTGCCATGGCTGGTATTTTGGACCCAGCCAACAAGCCCCAGCCTCTTAGCCTCCCCCTGAGAAGACAAAGCAGAGCAAAATGAGGTTAATCCAAACCGTAAGACAGCAATAGAACAACATTCGCATACAGGAGCCAATTTTGTTGGCAAAACACAGACCTCCAAGGAAGTTCCTGTGGCTCAGGCAGCAGGAAAGCAGCAGAGGATTCACTCGACTACTCAATATATTCTTTCACTCGAAAAACTGGGGCTGAAGCTCACTCTTCAGTCATGCTTACATAACCCGGCCGGGCTGCCAGCAGCACCGCGATGCCAGCCCCCTTCAGCAGCAGCCGGAGCTCAGCCCGCGGCCGCGGCCACGACCCCGCCCGCCCGCGGCTCTGCCCCTCCAAGGCGCCCGCAGCGGGCTGACAGCGGGCACGGCGCACGCCGGCAAGGTGCGCAGCCCGCCCCGCGGGACCGCGGCACGCACCTGGGTGTACTTGCGGAAGAACACGCCCTGCACCTTGCCGTACACCTCGTAGTCCACGGACACCAAGC
>VZTG01010346.1:397596-463361 GCA_013397845.1 Melanocharis versteri
AGCTCCGCGCCGCGCCCCGGGAGCCGCGGGCAGCAGCTCGCGTGCCGGAGGGGTCGGGTCTCTCGGGCCGTAAGCGCAGCGTGTGGCGACGCAGCTTGCCGAGAAGGGAGGGAGGCCGGCGGAGCGCCGGGCGCAGCCCCGCAGGTAACCCCGCCCGCCCCGCGGCGTGAGCACCCGACACTCCTCGGGGGATGTGGTGAAACGAGCCGCAGGAAGATTGTGCCGAGCTTGGTGGGACTCCTGCATGTCAGATCTGTGTGACACGCTGGTGGATCACATTGCCAGAACTGAAGGGACACGTTATGGGAAACCGCCTGGGGAGTATAACAATTCCTCTGTCATTGCAGTAGATTTCTGTTGCTACCATGATAAGGCAGGGCTCAGACAGAAAGATAAATCAAAGTGTGTCTTATTTCTGGCTGCATAAGACACACTGGACTAGAAGAGGCAGCATGGGAGCTCCCTGGATGGAAGGAATGTAAAGATTTATAGAAAGCAAAAAAGTTAAAAAACCTTTACTAATACTTATAACCTCTGTCTGCAGCCTCCATGCATAAACTGTTAGGAGAAG
The DNA here is from genome assembly GCA_013397845.1 of Melanocharis versteri. NCBI lineage: Eukaryota > Metazoa > Chordata > Aves > Passeriformes > Melanocharitidae > Melanocharis > Melanocharis versteri. The sequence goes on from VZTG01010346.1 coordinate 398,168, forward strand.
ATTTGTCCAGTTTTGGATAAAATTGTCTATAATGGCTTTGCTTCTAACCTCAGGCTCTTTCTCAGGCACTGAATGGATTTTTTTCCATCGCTGGCTCCTGTGGTGGCAGCTACCAAGCTTGCTCCTGGTTCCCAGCTGAAACACCAGAAGAACAACTTTCAGCATGGATTCACACTTGACAAAGAGGAAAGTTTAAAAGATCTCTGTGCCCAAAAGAACCAAAGATATTCCTATCTAATGTCTGCAGAAAGCACTCAGGACAGGCCCAGGCATGGAGGCTTCTGGTCAGGAGGACCAGAGAGCAAGTATCTCATCAGCGAGGCCTGTACTCTGTCAGCTAAATCATTAGGTAGACAGAAAGTAGGAGTGGACCGTGCGTATCCCCTGCAACCAGTTTCTCACCACAAGAGCGCAAGTGCTCCACTGCTCAACACTAGAAGTTCCCCATATGTGCAGGAAGCTCCAAATAGTAGATCAAGCTCAATAAGCAAAGGGATGGATCCAGCAGGGAGGTCTCAGTTAGCTGCAGTGCTCTGCCCTTGGGCAGGAGAGCCCGAACAGTCAGCCCCGCATCTATACAGGAGAGAGCTGGCCTACATCCTAAAGCTGGAGGCAGATAGAAGGAACCTAGAAGAGGAAATTCAAAAGAGAAAGGCCCTTCTTGGAGAGAAACTGAAGAGGACAATGGACACGCTTAGAAGGATTGAAAGAGAGAAGGAGCTTATCAAGGTAGAGGAGAGAAGAGAAAGTAAAGTGGAAAGGACCCATGAGCAAAAGGCCACAAGGCACCCTGAAGAGAAAACTTTCAGAGCTGCAGACAGGCCAGGTGTTGGGATCTTCAGTGGGGCACAGTCTGCAGAGGACACTGTTCCCAAGCCTGGCACCACTCTCCACCCCCAAGAGCTGGCTGTGGAGAAACTCAAGGAGCGGCTAGTGGATGCAAAATACAACAAAACAAACAACAGCAAAATACAAGACAACATACCCACGGAGCACTCAGCTTCTTGTTCAAAACTGGCCTCAAAACATAGCCTTTCTCTCTCTGCCCTCTCAGACCAAGATTCTGATGACCACCCATCTGCAGAGATGCTATACATGCAGGCTGCCAGTGCTTTGGAGCAGGAGGAGTTTGGACAGTGCAGCTTCTGCAAACGTAAGTTTCTCTGCATGAGGCTTGAGAAACACATGAGTATCTGTGGCAAGAACCAAGACTCCAAGAGGAAAGTGTTTGACTCCAGCAAGGCCAGAGTTAGGGGAACAGAGCTGGAACAGTATCAGCAGTTGAAGAACTCAAGGAGTCCTCAGGTAATGTGTAGTCCCTTTGCCTCCCTGGATCCACATCTACTGTTCACACTCCTTCCACTTCAACATCTGACTGAGACGCAAGCACCTTCCTGTGTACATAGGGCTGAGGGATACAATCCAGCTATTTCCTCTGAAAGGTTCTTGCCAAATGGATAAATAGATCCATTTAAAATCTCACAGATGGAGGCAGGAGTCCTGATTTGGCTTTATAATGTGTCAAGGGTGTACTACTGGAGAAAGCTCACTTCCTTGCTGCAATTAGGATGCAGACTGGTTCTGCTGCAGTAAAACTCTGTGACATAAGGGGCTGCAGGGAGCTGACTGAAAATCCAGGTAATAACACGGTCTATTAAAATGAAGGCAGTGGAAACATGCAGCTCTGTTCCTGCAAAGCAGATATAGCAACCCTCTCTAGCTCCTTGGCCCTACTGCTTGCTTTTCTGGTTATCTTCAAGCTCTTTCTAAATGCTGATGTTTCCATCAGTATTTCCTTTACGTCCTCCTTCATGCTGGTCTTTTTTATTCCCTTTGTGGGACTCAGCTTCTCAGGCTGGGTTTTACGTCGAGAGGGAATGCACAGGGACAGGTGACACGGGTTGGGCTCTGAGTGTAAGTTTGAGAATGGAGGCTGATGGTGCTCCCAGTTGCGCTGATTGCCTTTCCCTTCCGCAGAGTAAAACACCACCCAGAAAGAACAACTGGAAACAGAAGCACGAGGCTCTCATCCACATCGTGTCGCAGGCCCGCCAGGTGCAGCAAATCCTCGCTAAGGGGGGGAAGGTGTCTGACCTGCCCCCATTGCCTCCCATTGAAAATTCAGACTATGTTGCCTGTACCTACTGTGGACGCAAGTTTGCTCCCCGAGTAGCTGAGAGACATATTCCCAAATGCAAAAACATAAAGAATAGGCCCCCACCTCCATCACAGAGGAGGCGCTGATGAGGCAGTGCCCAACTGTACCTGCTACTGTGATTCCCTGCCTGTTTTTTGCCAGATTCCCAGCTATAGACATTTGTGTTTTCTGTAGTCTCAACACTGGCTGCAAGCTTCTATGTACAGCAAGCAAACAGCTCAGGATGAATACGCTGAATAACAGAACTTGTATACTTTGACCTGCGCCCTAGGTTGCCCCAGGAAAGACGCCCCTTTCCTCAGCACAAGAAGCTCAGGATCAGAAATTCCAGGGGTTAGAAAAGCTAGCAGTAGCAGGCACTTACTGTTTGAATCCGTATGTCAATTCATGTGCATAGAACAGGGATACTCTGAACCAGCCAGGCCCTTGAGGCAACAGAACAACCACCACAATCCGATTTAATATTTTAAAAAATTGAGTTTTCCTGCAGGCCAAGTTGCTAGAAACCTCCAAAAACAAAGCTTGCACCCTTCCTTAAGTCATCTGCTTATATTCATCTTGGTTACTGCAATGGTAGGGAATTACGACAAAAACATATCCCTTCTTTTGTTTTCTTCTTGAGATGTTATTTTTCTAGATTCTGATTATTAAATATATTAAACTAGTTCTCTGGTGTAAAAGTTATTTTAAATGGTCACTGAGTGGTCTGTGTTCTCACAGTAAGAATGACTACTTTGTATGAGAAAGTTGCAACAAGAAGTGAACAAGGAATAAAAAAACTCCAGCAGCTCCTTTTGCATGTCCTCCAGTAGCATAGCAGCAGCTCATGGGAACCTAGAGAAAGATCTAAAGCAACTAGATTAAGCTGGAATAGTCAGAAGCTGAATATGAAGAAATACTCCAGCCTTCAATGAGTGATCCTGACTCCTGAAAGAGGTTGGAGAGCTTCTGTCCTATAGATATGTGAGCAGAAATCTCAATCCCTTGGCACACCCTGGAAAAGCACACAGGTCCCAGAAAGGATCACTGCTGCACTGTGCCAGCCAACGATGAGCATAGAAACCTGACAGAAAAAGCAGACTCAAAAGAAGGGAAAATAATTTTACTGTATCCAAACTGGTCAGGGAAGCAAGACCAATGCTTTAACTTCAGAGTTTGGAAAAAACAGGATAGCAAGAGGTGACAAGAGGTAGGAAAGGGGTAAACTGAAACCTCTATGCCAGCCTCCTTGAATTCATGAAAGGTATAAGTGAATTGAAAACACTAGTTAAAAAATTCAGCACCACTGCATGTCTTCTAATATTAACTCTGTTTCCCTTGCACTATGTTTTATTGACTATATTTAGCGGACCCTAAAGGTCAGCAGAATGTAAATGGTGATGTGGATACACACAGAAAAGCATTTGATGCCGTAAAATGAACCCACGTGTTGGGGACTTCTCATAACTGACAGGCAAATGGCTAACACAGAGATTGAAAAGACTAAAACTGTAGATTAAACAGAAGTTATTAAAATTAAGTCACCGGGCTTAATTTGTTACCTGTTTTGGAGCTAACCATGTGCAGTTCACCCCTCTTTGCTATTGTTTCAGTATCCAGAAAGTGTCTGATAACTGGTTTAAAACTTAGTAACATGTTGGACAAAGTATCAGCCTCAGCACAGACATTTAGGGTGCTGCTTTGCTATCATGGTTAGTTACCCCTACACTACGCAAGGTGTATTATTCATGCCAGCTCAGCTTCCTCTTTTGCCCCTGCAGTATAATCCCCCTCTCAAAGACATGCTGCATTTTCAGCATCCAAATCTCTAGTGAATTTTAAGTCTTTAACTCTGCTCTGCCTTTCAAGATATTTCACAATTTAATAAAACTCCTGATAAAAGCGACAGGCTTTAAGTACAGTGTGCAGGAACAGTTGGCTGAGCAGGTGTCAGGCAGGTTCTCCCTTCTGTAGGCCTTAATGATCAGTGAAGCTCTTCTGAGAGAAACAGGTACTTCTTCCCTTTAAGCCTCTCTTCCCGTTACTCATTTCCCCACTTGGCACTCAAACTGTGGAAATAAACACACACACACACACAAAAGCTCCTGACGTCACTAGGAGGAGATGTAGCAGTATGAGAAAATAATGAGTTTTTTGTTTGGTTGTTGTTGGGTTCTTTTAATGAAGGGGCACAGAAGCTGACTTTTTTTCAACCAGAGCAAAGAACCTAAAAGCCCTTTCACCCTCTTTCTATAAGCAAAAGAAAATAATCAAAACCAGAATACCACAAAACCAGATGACTGTATGCATATTTCCCTTTCCTCTCTTGGAAAAAAAAAAGACAAGAAAAAGACTCCAAACACAGGAGTATGAGTTTAAACATTTATTTAAACAGAAATTCCAAACCACTCCACCCTTTAACCTTTCAAAGAAAGACAACGACAAACTAGTTTTCAGCCAGAGTGTCAGAGCAGGCATAAGTTGTGTTCCACTACAACAACTCATAAGCAATACTAGCAGGAGACCAACACATATGGAGCTAGCACTGCAAGAAGGGGAGAAGTAAAAAGGGTTTGAAACTGCTCGAAGGCACTTCTGCCTGCCTGCCTTTCCATTTTCAGCCCAAGACAAAGGTGCTACCTTTAAACTGCTTTTTTTGTTGCATAGCTGGCTGGTGTGAAATCTGTGGTCTGTAACAGGCACAACCTGGATAGCGTGAATCCTCTAAGGCACATATGAGATTGTGGAGCACAGGGCATCCTCTGTCAGGAACCCTAATCCTCCACTAGATCCAAGGGGAATCCAGTCTGTGCACCTAGCTTCCCAACTGCAGAGCATTGAGAAATGAGGATAGCAGTGCACTGCAGGAGAGCGACTCTCATCAGCTTGGTGCTTGCTTATTGGACATAGCTCAGGCTCAACTTTTCACCCCTCAAAGGCACTGTTGCAATGTGACCAACGACCCTCAAGCTGGGACCCTGACCTGAGAACTGGCTCCAACGCACATATAGGGGAAAGGAGAGCAGAGTCACAAGGGCAAACAAGCCTGGCTGTACCAGAGCACCTGACGTCCACCACCTCCCAGGAGGACTCTCCTCCTGCCCTGCTTTTGGTAGCAATGGACAGGCACACTGGAACAGTCCTTGCCCTGGACACTGCATCGGGAAGATGGCACTTGATTCAGCTCCCAGATACTAGCAATAGGCACCGAAGAAGTATTTAAGGAGCATTAAGTTACAAGCAAATGGTTTGGCATCCACCTCTAGAGACAAATGAGGAACGCTGGATTCCCCGGAGCAGTCTCTCGAAAGAATTCTGTCAGAGGTGATACGATATCCACCTCCAGTAGACCTAAGGCAATTCTAGTAACATGCCATTGATGGGAATCATTTAAGCCTGATGAAATCACAACCCCACTCCCACAGCAAAGGTGAGAGGAACTCAGGACTCCCTAGAGGTGCCACGTAAGGCAGGGGAGGCTAGCTGCTCCCAGGGATCCTACCAATCCCATGAGCTTTACTTCAAAGTCAGTTTGCTAATAAATTTAAGGAGAATACAATTAACCTCATTCTCTCACAGAAAATGAGGAAATCTTGAGCATCAGACCATGCCTCTTCCCATCTCCAATTTTCTTGGGAAAGCTTCTCACTTCTTGAAAGAAGGTAAATTCCGGACTGAGATTTGATCATTCATGGTCTTTGGGGACGGCTACATCCTGTGACCACAGCATTAGTGACCTATTCTGGGTAGGAAATGGCATTCCAGCTTCATCAGAACACTGAGTGGAAAAACACGGATTCTTCCCACACCCACACAGCGTGTAGGCACAGGGATTGAGCAGAAGAGAAGCCAAGCAGGGAGCAGCTACAGGCTTATGCCAAGAAACCAGAAACTCTGGCACCCAAACCAAGTTGAACAGCTGGAGCAAGAAATGGGTAACTTAGTCTGAGGCCCAGATTCTTGGCATCTGGTTAGAAGGCAGGTGGTCTGAAACCGAGAACTACAGATCCAATCTCAGACAGTTCCCACTACTGCTATAGGAAACACCTGATCCACTCATCTCGGTGCATTGCCTGGAAGTTGGAAAGCCCTCGGCACCCAGAATAAAGCCTTCAAACTCTGTCTATACAGACCAGTGGACACAGCCATATGGCCAGAAGCTATGCCTCGAGGCCAGGGACACGCTGTCTACTATTATCTCCCTAAGAGGAACATCTCCACTGCCTCCAGAATGATACATTCGCTGGTCCCTCTGCGCCTGAGCAGAGGGAAGCAGCCTCACCGCGGGGCTTTACCATGTGGTAAGAGACGATCCTAGTCCTTCACCCCTCTGAAGTGAAGGTGGCGAGTCTCAGGGTTCAGCCAGCTTCAGTACAAAACACGTTTCCTCCTCTCATCTAGAGATGCAGTGATGAATACTGGGGTCCCAAAGGCAGCTCCCAGGAAACAGTGAAACAATGAAAGGGCCACAAGCTGCTACCGGAGCCTTTGCCATAATGGGGCCGTTCTGCCTCACGTGCAGAATTGACAGATAAGGTACAAAGAGGAGCTGCTGCTGCTTCAATCACTGAGCTGGCCTAGAGCTCAAGGGCCCTCCCCCTCTCAAACTCACTCCTAGTTCATATCAAACGTACATGGGTGCTGCTCTGGAGCCTCCGGCCTCGCTCCTTGTCTGCGAGTGACCTGACGCCAGAAAAGCCGCTCTCTGCATTCGGTTAGTGTGCTGTGAAGTTAGATGGATCCCAGTGGGCTCAGGAGACTAGAGGTTGGAGCGGCACGAGTCCGTTCCCAGGAGACACCAGGAATCTGAATCCACGTCAGGTTTCGGATCCACTTCCATCTCCTCTTTGGTTGTCTGTGTTCCTTTGGAATGAACCTTCACCTGCCAAAACACACAGCAGTTACCCAAACAGTGCCAGGACTAGCTGCAAAAAAGCTAGAAGCTGCACAAGGCCCAGTTCGTATTCTCCGCAGAAGTTTGTGACTCTTTGCAACATCTGACTGCCCATCCCTTTTCATCAGGAGAAATAAAGGGAAATCCCAGGTCCCTCAAAGAGTGGGCTGTCCTCAGAGGAAACTCTTCTTGGCTTGATTCCTGTTTTGCTACTTTCAGAGCCTGCATCAGCAATTTATACAAGAAACAGGCACCATTCTTAGTCCCACCAAATTCTGCTCTGATAGAGATGGCTGTTAAGAGCTGCTTCCTTCTGCACAGGCTCCACAATCTGCAGGAGCACGGTGAGCCCTGAGCACGGATGTGCATCCAGATGACGGATACTCACCTGCTGCATTTCCTCCATCCTCCTGCAGAACCGCTGGAGTTGCGCACTCAGACGAATGGTTTCCTGCTGCAGCTTCTTCTGATCATCCAGACACTGTAAAACCAGGCCTCGGAGGTGCGTCACCTCCACTTGCAGAGTACTGCACATGCAGCCTGCCCCAGGAGATGCATCCTTCCCTTCACCACACGGTAAGGTTGGACTCAGGCAAGCAGGCTGCACAGACATGGAAGGAAGTCAGGACAGGTTTGAGTGCAAGGCCAGGAGTTGTATATGCCACAAGAAAAAAACATGCTCAGAGTGTTATCCCAGCTTGTTTCCCAACTTGCCAAACTTCTAGCAGGCAGGGTCAACACGCTACTTCTCCTTCTGTCTTCTGTACAAAGCCACGAGCTTCCTCCTTTTCCTGGGAAGGTTGCTCCTGTCCTCCTCTCACCAAAATCCATCTAGTTTACCCCCATTTCCCTAAGCGTAGGATCTGTGCCTTCTCTTGGGACAGAAAACTCCTGGAGTTAGGTAGTCTCAGAGGTTGTAATTTCTCAATGATTTTTCTATATCAGTTCTTCTTCCTATCTCGCAACAAATTCTGCTTTCTAAATTTCTATTTTCTGCTAGGCTTCTGAGCCCTTGGCTTCTCTTTTTTTCCCAATTGCATTATAAATGTTTTCCCTGATCCCATTACTTTAAATCTGACCAAGAATCAGCTTTGTGTTCTAGATCCTTGGGAATTTTTCTCTTTGCAACATCATCTCTGATTATCACCAGCCCTCTTTTCCTCATCCAGATGAATTAGGCCAATCTGACAGTCTCTTCTCAGCTCTCCCCATGATTCAAACATTGCCATTTATGGTCCCCAAGAGCTTTTAGCCAAGTATTCACTTGGATAACATTACCCAGGGCTCAGTTTTGGGCTTGTTTAATCCAACAGGTTCCTCAGAGGCCACTTTGAGTCCTTGAAGTTTCTGGTAAGGAAGAGTCTCCTTCTCAGGCTCAGAAGATGCCATGCTCAGCGGAAAGGGGCTGTCAGGCATGGGGATGAATTCAGCATTCTCCAGCTCCTGGATACACAAAAGCAGCACTGTCAGGCCTGCCAACTTCCTGCGGCTCATTTCATCTTCTCAATCGATACACCAACACCCTCTTGTGGTTAAACAGGCAGTGAGGCCTTAAGGGCTCTGTCCAACACAGCTCTAAGAACCTAATAGAGAGCATCCCTTAAAGATGGAAGGGGCCACCCAGTTTTCCCAGCCTATATCCCCATTTTAAGGCACTTCTGAGAAACCACATTACCTTCCGCAGCCAGCCAGGGCAGGAGCTGCTGTCAGCACTGTTGCCTCCCTTAGCTTCTGTAGTGCTGATCCAGCCCCCCAACTCACGATCTGCTTCCATGGTCCCCCGAAAGCCTCCACTGGGATTGGGGGTTTCCGCTTCCTGTTCATTATCCTCTTCCTCTCCTCCCCCCGTAGTGCAGCTCTGAGCCACTAGCAAACAAAAGTGAAAACTTTATACTTTTCCCACCTCTGCTATTCCTGTTGCCAAACCCCAGACGGAGCAGAGAAGATACATAAATTTGTGCTGTTTAGCTCCTAACACTCCCTGCAGGCCTCTCCACAAGGGTTTGTGTGCAGCAGTCTTCTGCAGCTCCTTGGCCCCAGCCCTCCCACAGGTCCAAGAAACTGGGCTCCATCTCTCCAGCAACTGCCCCCATAGAGCCCCTTCCCACATCAGTTCCCTTCAGTGAATTCCTCTCAGCTTTTCCTTGTCAAATTGAAGTTCCTCAAGCACAAAGGCCTCTCTGCACCCATGTTGTTTCTCCTCTGTTTCAGTTGTTGCTTCCTCAGGTTTGGGCCATCCCTTCCCATGTACAGCACCAACTCGATTTCTTCCCTCTGAGCTCTTCTGTGAGGCCTTTCAAACATGGAGAAACCGTGCTGCAGGACCAAACTTCATCCACTCAAACTAACCACTGAATGGACTTAAATCAGAGCTCCCCAGGGCAGGTTACTTACCAGTGCCAATGGACAGACCACTGCTGTTGGATCGTATTGTTTTAGAGTTCAACACCTTTTCTGCAAGGAGAGAAGCATGCTTTCAGTTAGAGTGCCACACATAAAGCAAGATAACTCCTACAAAGGCAGTGTTGCAGGCCTATGGCTCAGAGCAGCTTGCCACATTCCCTCCAGAAATTTGGCCTGTTCCCAGGCAGGATTTATACTCTCAGTCCTGGCAAAAACAAGATCCCAAAACTTCATCCTAAATTTACACTTACCAACAATGATGATGGTGTGCCAGCCACGGCACGACAGGTCTGGAACATGATGCAATGATCCAAATATTGGCCGAGGCCACGAGGTACAAATGTCTGGGCCATGAGCTCTCTCAGTCGATGTCATTGCCAGACGCCCGTTCCCGCCATTACCCCAAGCAAAGATATGGTTGTCTGAGGAAAGAGAAATTCAGGGGCTCAATTCCCTCCCTCCTTCTCAGCCTGTAATTGCTGTAAGGATCAGTCTTTCTGCTGTAACTGCTATCCCAAAGTAGCTAATCCACCAGCTCCATTTTGACAGTGGGAGAACAAACCAGTAACAAACCAAACAGGCAGCCACCAAGTCAGCACTCTGCAGCCTTAGGGACAGCAAATACCTGGGGCTGCACTGGGGCGATTAACAGGGCAAGACAGCCCCAGTCTAGGAGGATTTCTTTAGTTCAGCGCTGTGCTGTGGAGCTGGTAAAGGAAATGATCAGTGGGAGCCAGTTAACCACTCTGCAGATTAAGTTTCAAGTAAACCACCGCAACTTGGCAAAGACCCACTCACCGTCAGTAGCAGCTATGGTGAATTCATCTCCACATGAAACCCTGATGACCTGCTTACCCCCCAAGGGGCCTCCCAGCAGGTTTATTCCCAGATGCTTCTTATAGTCCCCAACACCAAGCTGTCCACACTTGTTGGAGCCGAAGGTCAGCAGGCGTCCTCGCTCTGAGAGGAGGAAGGAGGAGACAGTCACAGTGCGGGCCCAACTCTGGAAGCAGCCATGCATACAGAGCACGCACAGCAACAGCCCGTGAACAGGGATGGCTCGGCTGAGGCCCCAGCCAGGCTGGAAGGGGACAGTGCCAGCCAAAAGGAATGGGTTTAGCCTGGAAACACCTCCCCAGTTCCTTCTCCCACTGCTTCCCTTTTCTGATGCTGGGGGCTGGGACTCCTCACGGCTCTCTGACTGATGTCACTTGGACAAAGCCTAAGTTGATCATAAATGATTCCTCTGCTAGCCCAGAGTATGATTCTTCCCAAAACTTTTTTTCTCCCCTTCAGAAAAACAGGAAGGCTGACATTGCTGCTTCAGCTGGCCAGGAAACAAGACTGCTGAGAAACAGGAATCCTGAGTTCCTGGTGCAGGCATGAACCTTTCTACCAAGAGCAAAATCCCCAGTGCCAAGGGCCAGGCTGAAAGGGCAATGTTGATGTAATGTAATTCAGCAACCAGCATTCAGTTATTACTGCACAAGGCTCTCACCATCAATAGAAGCTGTGTGTGTCTTCCCTGGAGAAATGGTACGGATCTTGTAGAAGGACAGCTGCTTGGCCAAAGTTAGGGAAGTGGCGTACGGCACCTCACAGTACGTCTGACAAAAGACGTGGGTAAGGACAGAGTGAAAAAAAAATCATATATTCATCAGCTAAGACCTACTCAAGCAGGTTCAGGTCTGACCACAACATTAAACCCAAAGTCTAGGTTTTAGGACCTAAAGACAGTCCTAAAACAAGTACAGTAAAAAACTGCCAGAATCCATATCACTGGGTAAGTCACCAGAGCAGCTCACTCTGTTTCACTACCACAGATCTGACATAAACCCACAGGGCAGACAAAAAATTGAGGAACAAATTGCCTCTTCCCACAGTCCCAGTACCCATTGTCTTGACTGGAACGAAAGCATTGGCACGAAGCTAATTAACACTTTGTCACAGGACCTCCATTTCCCCATATACTACTGATTGCTGGGAGCCAGGGATCCAAACACACTTACATCATGATTGATTATCCCTGATGTGCACTGATTCAGGCCCAGCTTGTTGAACTCATTGAGTCCACATGCCAAGACTTTGCCTGTCTGGGTGAGCAGGAAAGTTCCATCACAGCCACAGTGAACGGACACAATGTTTAAGGTCTTCGGAACATCCACCTAGGTGGAAGAAATATATCCTAAGAAAATAAAAATCCCAACACCTATTACACGGAAGCTGGCACATGGAAAACATATGGGGGTAGCACAGTGGCACAGTTAGTCTGGACACTATCAATAGCCAACACAGTTACTTTGAATGAAAGTGTAAGAATGCCATAAGGTCTGTAGCATATGGAAACTCCAGTGACAATGCAGAAATTCAAGGCAGGCACCAGCGACCAGCACAGGAAGCTGAAACATGATGCATGGGCGATGTGGCCAGACGGGGTCTACAAACACCAAACCCAGTTAGGTGAGGAGGGCTGGGTTTGTGTCTGTGCCGTGTGGGTGTGATACTGTGTGATCACAGATATTTGGCTTCCAGGCACATCCTTATTTTTTTCTAACCCCCAGTGGGTTGGAATTCTCCAGTTATGCCAGCATTGTATCTCAAGAAGGTTTTACTTTCAACTAATCTTTAACTCCTTATATTACATTAAAATACTCGCAGTAGTTGCACTGCTGTGAGTTTCCTCTACAGACCCAAGGTAAGCCATTTGGTGTTTCTCACTATGATTTCTACAATATTAAGCTGGCATTTCCAGCTCCACCATGAAAATCAGAGCAATGAAGCTCTAAGCTATGATGCTGTCTGGTTTGTGAGTGGTATGACTCTGCCACGATCTCTAGGAGAGAATTGAAGCAAAATGAAGTGAGGAAGCAAAGTTAAAACCCTGCAAACTCTATAATGTCTCAGAAAAAACACCTGATTCTCAGAGAGACAGTGTTTCCAAACAGCAAATAATTTGCATTTACGTCCTTGCAGATTTTGAGAAGTAGTTATAGCCCTACCTTCTGAGGGGTGTAGTGATCTTCTTCTGAATCCAAGCCCAAGCGTCCTGCATCAATGAAAATACCACAGTTAAAAATGGCCTCACCAGGTGCATATCTAAGAACTGGTATTGTCTCTCCATCGTCCCAAAAGAATCTCCCTACAGAACTAGAAACCTGCTCCCCTACTTCCATCATCGCCCGCCAATCCTCAAGGGAATCCAACCCCACCCACAGCACCGTTGCCCTACCCACAGGGAAGCCAAGTGGCACCCTAGAGCTTTCCAGAGTAAAGTCCTAAGGCTTCAGTCTCCAGTACCCCATTTTCAGAAGGAAAAAAGGCCCAAAGAAACAATGTTTTTTGCTCCCAGGCAGCCCTCACCCACGCCCTGCACCAAGCCACTTTCTGGCAGGCGTGCCCCAGTGCCTTCAGGGCTCAGGGAGATGCTACCTACCGTACTCTCCACAGCCCCACGTGTAGACTTCTCTGTTCCTGGTCAGCACTGCCACATGGTTATCTCCACATGAGACCTGCTCCACGGCATTGGTAAGAAAGAAATCCAGCTGCAGGGGCTCAAGCACTTCAGAGCCATAAGCCTTGTCAACGCCAATGCATCCGTAATAGTCCGAGCCAAAGGCATACACCTGGCCCTCATCTGAAGGACATAAGGGAAGCTTGGTCAGCACACAGAGCTTGTGTTAGGCTGCATATTAACTTCTTAGGACATGGTCAGAGCGACTTATTTTCTGCAATCATCCTCTTCAGTGCAGAAGAATGTCATCAGGAGACTATGGAGTCCTTTCTTGTTCATGTTAAGATGAATGATCTTACATGACAACCTGCAGCTACTTCAGTGCCAAAAAATCTTTGGTTGAACCTGACACTTTCTTTAACAGTAACTCACAAATTGATTCTGTGGCTGCCTAAGTCACTCTTTCCTTAAAATGACCTGAGCTTATCTCTCAAATCTCTGCCTTTTCAGCACTGGCAAAATAAGCTTGAAACTACCTTCTTGAGAATCATTTGCATGGGTAAAGCGAGAGTCAGATTCTTCTATAACAGACAACACCACACATAACTCATCCTTTAAAGTATGAGCAGAGTTAGAACTATAGACAGCCACCAGGTGTCAAGCTTTCTGAATTAAACAGCAAATCCGAGATACACATTCTTTTTCATCACTGGCTGATTCTTTCCCCACACAGTCCAAAGAGAGTTTCAAACACATCTACATTCTCGACTTCAGGCTTCACTGTCTTTAATACGAGCATGTATGGAGGCAAAACATGCACTGGTAAAAGCAGAGACTCTGCACAGACACATGGATTTGTGGTCAACTCCCAGCTTTATCACCAAAAAGGAGCACATCCTTAGCAAAAACCCATCCTTCTCGGGAGTCAATATCTTCCTCTGTGTAATAATGTTGATCTATCTCAAATACTGAGATATAATCTACCCCAAATGTAGTAACGTTGATACTATCCTCAAAACTGAGGGATGAGTAACATATGGGGATTTCTCCTTTGTGCACAAAGCTGCTTTGCTAATCTGATGGTGAAGGCAAACACCTCCAACAGCACAGCAAAGCGAGGGGACTTGTCAATGCCTATGCATCCATAATAGTCTGAGCCAAAGGACTTCCAGCTCTCACCCGTGATGCACACTGTGAAATCATCTCCACAGGACACCTGGCGAATGGCTTTTCCCTGAAGCTTCTCAACGTGCTTTGGCTGCCGGTACGAAGCTCTGTCTCCATGTCCCAGCTGCCCGTGCAACTTGGTGCCCCCCTGCATGTTCTGCAAGACAGAAACACCTGGTGAGTTACATTTCCGCAATCCCAGAGATGGTGTCAATAGTTAACAGCACCTCAAACAAACAACAGAAGACTGCAAGGAGCAAGAGAAAATGTTCTGTCTACTCTAGGGAAGAGACTGCTATCTCTGTGCATACAGCAGGCAACGTTCTCAATGGCAGCACAGGCCTTCTGGCAGTGATGCACCAACAAGGAGTGACCCAGTCTCAGGTCACCAGCTGGTGAGGAATCCCTGCTCCTTTCTCATCTGCCAGGCTATAGAACCTGCTCCCTGCTGCAGGACTGAAATTCATCCTTCAGCTTTTTGAACTACTTTTCTAAATCCTAATGGCTGCAAAGAAATGCGTAATCTGAAAAAAATGTCATTGAAGTGGCCTGACATAGCAATTATGCAGGAAAAACAAAACAAGTAGTGTTGAAACTTAAAACTATTAATAGTCAGCTGGAAGTTTTCAGCGGTTTTTCTTGCAGGAACATCCAGCAAATTACTCCAAGTTGTTCTCCTCCTATTTGGATCTCTTTCCTTTCTCACTGACTTATCCTCTAATCTGTTTTAACAGATTCTGTATAATCAATACAAAAACCCATGGAAGCCTGGCAATGGAGAACACCTCCATGTCACAGACCATCTAAACCCAAGAAGACTGAATTCAATTGTTTAAAATGCATTATATGCCAACATTTTTTATTCACTTTAAACTATCCCAGAATTTCCACTCATCATAAAAAGCAGAGTTGTTTAGCATAAGATGCCTCTGCTCTCAGATGCAAGCTGCCAGGCAGATGACAACTGTATTACAAAAAGGTCACTCATCCCACCCATTCTGATATTGAAAAACCCTCCTCGAAAACACAAAAACCAACAGAGAATCACTAAATCTCCACTGCACGTCTAGTAGTCAGGAAGGGAATAAAGAGATGTTTGACTCAGTGTTTGAGCCTACAAGACCACCATCTACAAACCTCAAGTGCACAGCAAGTCTCCAAGACACTTCCTGTCACAATGAAAAATGTCTCCCAGAAACACACTTGCCTTGGGAGACTTGGCTCAGCCCCAAATCAGACGGCCTCAGTGTCCACTGCAGTCAGATTTCTCCCTTTCCAAGCTTCCCACCCATCTGATTCAAACAGGCTCGTGAACAGTCAGCAGTAGACGCGAGCCCTCCTTTCCCACTCTTACCCCTCCCTGCAGTTTGTCTCACTTACCACCCAGGTGTAGAGCTCCTTCTCCACCGTCACCACAGCAAAGTGAGTGTTACCAGCACACACCTGGCGCGCGCTGCAGCCACTTTTGATGGCATCCAGCTTCTGGGGGGTGGACTTACCACCCCCCCAGACATACACCTCACTAGTGCGTGAAGTCACCACTGCAATGGGAGCCTCGTTCATGGTACTCGACCTGCACAAGACCCCCCCAACAAAACACACATGCTTTTAATAATGAGTTTGCATTCCCTGCCATCACCCATTTTCCTGCTGTTGCCTAGCAGTTTCCTCTTCACAGCCATTCACGGTTTTATTTTCAAAAACTGTTCTTCCAGCATACAGTGAACAGCCCGTGAACTGGGACAACTTCACATAAGGTGCTCAGATAGTGTTAGTACTTCCATGTTTATGAGGAAAAATTGGTCAAAATCTGTCTGATAAATAACAGACAACCAGCTATACATGTCACAGAAGCTACCTGCTTCATAGAGCAACCCTGCTTACAGGCTTGCTGGGAACTGTGGTGAACCTCTGCTATATCAGGTTTTATAGAAGATATTTATATGAATGTAGTATTTATCATTCAGACAGTCATATTCTTCCTGCTGAGGGGAATTTGTGTGAAAGGAGAGCTCTACATTACAACTCAGATATGTAGGCTGTAAAGATTACATCCTCAGTAGGACAGATTAGAGCTGGATGGGACCTGCTGAGGTACGGCTCCAGCCACACAAATAAGTAGGATATAAAAGGCAGAGTAAAACACCGGACTATAAGCATGCAAAAACTGTGTCAATTTTCTAGCATTCAGGGATCTTCTAAACTACACTATTCCATTAAGGTTGTTACAGGCTAACACTCTCAGTTCCTCTCTGGGGAGCTGTTCTCTCCATACTTCCTTTCAAACACATGTCTAAATAATTACCTTGGTCGCTTATTTGGCCCATTAAGCAGCGTGACTTTCTCTTCCATCTCCCTGCCAAGGGAGAAAAAGTGTTTTAGGAAACGGCAACATTGCTCTATGCAATTTACTGACGAGCAGCACACACAGACTGTTTTCCTTTCCAATAAAATGCTGCTGCCTCTTGGAGGAAACGTGGCAGCTGTTTACCAGCTCGCAGCAATACACAGTAAGTAGGGCAGAAGTAATGTACCATACAGCTAACAAACTTCTAGGAGAGCTGAGGACAACAAACTATGATTGTATGAAAATGCGGCCAAGCAATATCCCTACTGCACAAGAAGAACCTTAAATGGCTAAATATTATCAGGATTTGGGATTTTACCAATGCATACAGCAAAACAAAACTCAAAATCTGCTGATCACTAAGCAAAAGAGTATTGTTCTGAAGGACTAAGTCTGCTGTTCCCAAGGAAACCAATGTGGGATAGAAACAGCCCAGAACTATCAACCACCTTTCATGACAAGATAGTGTGCGCAGGCTGATAGTCAAACTAAGCTAAAATGGGCCACTTTCAATGCAAGTCTCTCCCAAAGAGGGAGGCAACAAAAGGAAAAAGTGAGGGTCTCTATACTGAATGATCCATATATTTTGAATATATGTATATTCAAAATGACTTTTTCCAATGACCACAAGAGGATCTCTGTGACGCTTCATTCACAGAAATTTGAAGAGTAGAAAGCAGCATTCCTCAAAGAGTCTCAGAATGGAACACCTCGAAGTTCTCAATACAACAGCTTCTACGGATGCAGAGACCTTTTTCCATGCACCAATAGAACATCAGATCAGAAGACAAGACTGCAAAAATGCACTTTTCTCTTAAAGAGAATGAAGTACTTAAATAAATGCCTCACATCAGACTAAATTCACTTAAGGATGTTGCTATAAAAGCGTGAACACCACCAGTCAGCACAAACCCTCCTGTTTTCCCTGTCAGCCCTCCAGGTTTCAGGCAAGACCATCTGATTACCTCCTGCGTTTGCTGAGAAGGGGATGTTCAAGCAATTCATCTGCAGTGGGTCTCTTTTCTGGGTCCTGAAAGAAGGAAGCAACAAGTAATTCTCTGGGAAATACTAATCATCTACAACAAAACCTTGGTCCAGAATACCTCATGCAAGCCCGCATGGACTTCCTTCCTTGACTCCCTTCAGAATAAAAAGGAATTAATTCAAATATTTAGAATTAATAGGGATAAATACCATGGATGTGCAGGAGGGACTTGCATGCTCCAGAGGCATTAATACTATGTTTGCTTTCAATAAATTAATTCCCTACAGAAAGCAAGAGCCCTAAGAGACTGTACTGAGATGACGCTCCTACCTCCACAGCACTGCCTTAAAAAATAATTGCTTCTGCCAGCCCATTAAATACTCATGATAAGAGTAAACCCAGCACACCTCCAGAGCCTGCAGGACTAAGACAAAGCTTTTAGAGGACTAGAGAAAGCCCAGCCTTAGTGATGCCTCAGGCCTCACAAAAATTACCCTGCAACAACAGCTCACATACCGAAACAGGCATGTAATTCCCCTTCACTCCTGAATCACATGGCTGAGACAGCTGGGAAGGGGTATCTGAAAATCAGAAAGTATTTCACCAACCTGATCAAGGCAGGAGTTCACCATCTGGATCAGCTCCCAGGAGTAGACAGTGGAATCAACCTCCATGGCACGATTTCCCTGTACAATCTTCACACAAAGGTTCAGGGGATTCTAGGCAGAAACCAGAAACCAGCCATAATGGAATTAAACTGGACAATGTGTCCAACAGGGAGAGACGCTATAGGACACCATTATTTTCTTTCTCCATCTCTGATCAGGACACATCCCTCTTCTTCCCTGCCTAGCAGGTTCTCCAGAAACCTAATAACAATTCCTGCAGAAATGGTACCTCTGATAGCTAGGACTTAGTGGCAACATCCAGCTTTTCACCAAATTCTCTAACAGTGCAGGGAGAATGGGCTTCTCTCTGCATGGAATCTCCTATGCCGCATACTGCCATTAAACACAGCACAGCAGCAAAGTTGCTGGGGACTTGAGAGCCACCACAAGAGAAAGTCAGGAAACAATGGTATTTTGACATCCTGTCTTTCAGGGTTACAAAATCTTGCCTGTGGCAACTAGCAGCTTTTCCCATCATGTGGCATAAGCTGGCAAATCACATGTGTCAGCCAGCAAAGCTCCTTTCACTCTCCCCATGCCAGCTTGACCAGACTTCTCTTGCAACCAAGCTTTGAGAAAGAGTAACAGGATTTGATCCTATGAAATCTGAAGGCTGGAACTTTTTGCTACAGAATGCTACACAGAAAATTCACACCTAGTAATGCTAAAAGAGCAAAAAGACTACACACAGTCACAAACTTCCTCCTTGCAGTGAAAAGGATACTTTGTTCACAACCATGATACAAATTAGCACAGTTATTATTCTGCATCTAGAAAACCTGAGCTGCAGACAAGGGTGGGTTTGGCAGAAGCCGGAGAGGCTGCTGCATGAAGGCAGAAGGGAAATCTGCATGAAGGGTAAGAGGAATCATGCAAACATTTTCTCTGCCTGTAGCTGTCACTCTCAGGC
Source organism: Melanocharis versteri (assembly GCA_013397845.1). Lineage (NCBI taxonomy): Eukaryota > Metazoa > Chordata > Aves > Passeriformes > Melanocharitidae > Melanocharis > Melanocharis versteri. The sequence continues at coordinate 417,130 of VZTG01010346.1, forward strand.
CACTGGTTTTTTAATTAGCAGATTTAAACAACAATGAAAGAAAAACATGCCTGAAGAAAGCTATGAGCCAAGTGCGAATCTTAGGACAATAAAAAATAAGGTTATTCAGTCCATACTGGTTTGCAGACTTACAGTAGCATCAAAGGTCCTCTTCAGAGTAAGCAGCTCAAAGATGACACAGCCCACAGCCCAAATATCTGACTTGAAGTTGTATTTCACACCCTGGCAGAGTTCTGGGGACATGTAATATGGAGTTCCCACCAGCTAGGAAAAATAACATTTAAAAATCAGAAATGATCCAGCAGCCTTCAGTTCAGGAGCTCTGTATCCATTATGTTCACACAGGACAGAGCTAGATACTGCTTTGACACAGCACTGAAGTGATATAGCTCCCTAATGTGCTGGAGAGATGGGAACAATAAGCACATTTTTCCCCCTCTCATCCACAAACCTGTCTGGCACTGAGATTCCTAAAAGATCCTAGACACCTCTCTTCTCATGCACTTGATGTCGTACGTAATTCCCACTAGAGCAGTAGTCACAAAAACACAGCAAGGACTTTCCCCTTTCTTAAATAGACATCATTTATAGGTAATCAGGGCCTTATGTACTGACCAGGCACATGGAAACCATCACAAGAGGTTGAAGAAAAAATGATCTAGCAAAGCTTCCAAATATAGATGTCAGGCCTTTGCTATAGAGCCACTCTGATCACAAGATACTTCCAGGACAAAGGCTGCTCTGTCTCAAACAAAAAGAAGGGTTCCTTTTGGGTCAGTACAAAAGAAAGCTGGCTTGAATCCCACCCAAAAGGCTTTCACTTCAGAACTGGACTTTCCTGAACAATTGTTTTGTGTAGAACAACCCACCCCACCACACAAAAAATCCAAAACCACGCACGTAAAGAAGGCCTCCCAGGTACTGCAGAAACAGTGGCTTAGCTCAAAGTCACAACAAGGAGACACAGAACAAACATGATAAAAGACGTAAGAATGAAGCTTCCAGATGAATGGAGCTCACTCCTTAGAAAGAAACTAGACAGCAAAACAAAATAAGACAAGAATTTAGAAAAAGGATAAATATTTATAGATGACCTCTTTTCAACTCTCTCAGCAAAGCTCCAAGGACTACAAAGCCTGCCCTTCATGAGACTCTGCTAGTACACTGGATACCTCATGGGCACATTCAGAATCTGCCATCTCCCTCCCATTTCCTGTTACAGAGCGTGACCGCTACACAGCTACGCGAGTCCCAGCCGTGGGAAGGTTTAGAAGCCCTAAGAACTGGAGTATCACACAGAGAACTAGGACACTGCACCTAAACCTTTTTTAGGCAAAGGATAACGTAAGCTTTCTGTAAGACAGACATATTTTCTATATCTTCTTTGGTAAATGGGAGAAAGAACGATAAACTAAGAAATCAGTGTTTAGTAAACAAGATGTGAACATTCTACAAAATCACTATTTGACTGCTACAATTACAAGTACTGAAAATAACATGTTTTGCACTCACTTTCCAAAAAAATTATTTCCAGTCTGCCACTGGTCACTAGGTTACAAATTGAGCAACTAGACCAGAGCATAGCCAGCATATAAAAAACAAAATATGGCTGAAGGTGTGCAGTCCAAAATTTTTCATGTGTGAAAAAGTAAAAAACAATGCTTGCAGGTGTAGTAGGTATAGAGGAATACAGACAACACAGGCAAAAACAAAGCTGGAAATCCATAGCACAGACCAAACTGCCTCTGAAAGCCAGAAGGCCATGAAAAGTGTGACAAAACTGAAGTGGTTCTGCTGCAGCCCAGCCTAGGGACGGCTTTATGCAGTAGCCTTGAGCTCCCACTTACACTGGAACTGCACAATAGTGCTCATGTTCTGAAAGGGGACTGGCAAGTATTTAACTACACATCCTAACAGAACACCAACACCTGGCATTAAATCGAATAATACAGCCTGGTAAGGGGAAGTGTGAGCTGGCTTGTGTCCCAAACTGTAATAAAGGCCTTTAGCAGATAGGAACCCCAGACAAGGTCCCCCTTTCCAAGCCTAACACTCACCACAGAAATTAATGGAGCTGAGAAATCCAAGCTGAACCTTCTAGGTGCCTGCAATGCAGCTGTGTCATAAATGGCTGCAAAAATGCTTTCTGGCAGGGTCTGGAACAAGGCCAAGCTTGACAGCCTTCTGGTAGAATTAATCTCTCCTACAAAGCTTTGACCCCCTTCAGGAACATTACCAATAAACCATATACCTGGCTACCATAAGAAGCACAAGTGCCTTTCTTGCTTCTTTGTAATTGGGTTCAAACCCTGAATATTAAAGAGATAGGAGACAGGCCTATGGCACAGTGCAATGTCAGGCATGTACATCCAAGCTATCTCAGATCCACCTGAGGCAAAATTTACCAGTTAGCACAGCAGCATGACAAAATTAATTTAATTTGTTAAGTTGGCCTTAACAAGCCCAGTGGGACAGTACTGTTCTGATGTGACTATAGTACTGTCTCCGTCCTTCAGCTAGCACCGCCTTCATTTTACACAGATTCACCTCTGGAAGTACCATGCCTAGGGGAAAGAAGAGCAGTGCCCTCTAGCATGGCTACGCTGGCTCCGGTACAATTCTATTCCCATAGTGGCACCTATCTTTCGTCTACTGCTGCTTTCCAGAGAGACAGACCTCCAAAAGGTAACCTGGGAGCAAGGATAACTGCAGGCTGCAACACGTCAGCAAATATGCCAAAGTTAGTGAGATAAAGTTAGGAAGGAAGCAAAGTTGTAGCGAGGTGGGTGTCAGTCTCCAAGTAATAAATGACAGGACAAGAAGAAATGGCCCCAGGTTGCACCAGAGGAGGTTTACATAAAATACTAGGAAAAATTTCTTCACTGAAAGGGTCAGGCATTGAAACAAGATGCCCAAAGAAGTAGCTGAGTCACCATCCCTGGAAGTGTTCAAAAAAACATGTGGATGCAGCACTTGGGGACATGGTTTAGCGGTGAACATGGCGGTGCTGGGTTAACAGCTGGACTTAATGACCTTAGAGGTCTTTTCCAACCTTCATTCTATGACACCATAACCCTGAGGGAATTTGAGGGATGAGGGAAAGGAAAGTAACAGAAAACAAGCAGCAAGAAGGTACAGCATCCCTGGTCTTCTGCAAGGCATGCAGAGATGAAAGAAAAACACAATTCAGTTTGCACACAAAGATGGAAGATACTCACAGTCTCAGCCATAGAGTACTCAGAGTTCAGCTTCTTTGCCAACCCATAGTCTCCCAATTTAATCAGGTTTGCCTTGGTTAGAAAGATATTTAATGTCTTTATATCTCTGAAATTAGAAAAAGAAATTCAAACACTCAAATACACTTCCAGATTTCACAGTCTTCCACACATTACTATACCTTCCCCCCAAAATGAGCTACTTGCTACTCTGCCAGCACTCTGTCACACACACATACACAGAGTTCTCCAAAGGCAATTTTGCCCCAAGTACTGGGGCAGTAACTGCAATTATCCATGTTTTATCACATTCCCCACGCAAACACAACACAGTTTCAAAAGCTCAGGCTCCAGACACCTATGTAAAGGCCACAGATCAAAGATAGTTCTTTCCCCTCTCTCAGTTTCTTCTCATATGAAGGTCATTGAGCAGGTCTTATTTTTGCTAGTTTTATAAATAGACCCAAGCCAGGAGTCGCTGAGCTCACTAAAAACGTAAGTGTAAGTATGAATATGTATGTATGCAAATATAAACACATACATGGAGGGTGTGAAACAAATGCCACTCTAGAACTTAAGCATAATGTCCTTATCCTTCAAGAAGAACTCTTTATAACATGACACATTCTAGTGGGAATCACACTCACAGGATTCTAGCCCATGAGTTGGCTGGGCTGATTGAGAAGGCTTCAGTCTAGGTTTGAAGAGGAAAGAAGATAAGACCAGGCTGGCTAGAGATGAGCCTGTGGGCTGCATGCCAGTGTCGGGGGTGAAATTGATAGCCCAGCTGAAGTGCATCTGCACCAATGCACACAGCGTGGGCAACAAAGAAGAGGGGCTGGAAGCCACTGTGCTGCAGGAAAGCTGTGACATAGCTGCCATCGTGGAAATGCGGTGGGGGGACTTGCACTACTGGAGTGCTGCAATGCAGCTCGTCGTAAGGGACAGGCGAGCAAGGAGAGGCAGTGCGGTGGCTCTGTACATCAGGGAGCCTTTCGACTGCACAGAGCCCAAGGTCAGTGACAATATGGCTTGGTGCCTATGGGTGAGAATTGGGGGAGGACCACCCAGCCAGGATGAAGAGCTGGATGAGATTCCCTAAGCAGCTGGCTGATGTTTCATGCTTGCTAGTTTTTGTGGGAGACTTTAACCTGCTGGATGTCTGCTGGAAACTCAGCACAGCAGAGAGGAGGCAGTCTAGGAGGTTCCTGGAGTGTGTGGAAGATAACTTCCTGACACAGCTGGTTAGAAAACCTACTGGGGCAGTGCCTGCTGTTTCTGAACAAAGAAGGACTGGTGGGACATGCGGTGGTTGGAGGCTGTCTTACGTAGCAACCATGAAATGACAGTTTTCAATTCTTGGTGAAGTAAGGAAGGAGGTCAACAAAACCTCTACCTTGGAGCTCTGGAAGGCAGACTGATCTTTTCAGGACACTGGTTCAGACAGTCCCTTGGGAAACTGCTCTTAAAAACAAAGGGGTCTAGGAAGGCTGGACATACTTTAAGAAGGAAATTTTAGAGATGCAGGAGCAGGCTGCTGGAGAAGCTGGCAGCCAATGGCTTGTAAAAGTGCACTCTTTGCTGGGTTAAAAGCTGCCTGGGTGGCTGGGCGCAGAGCATGGTAGTGATGGGTGCCACATCCAATCGGCAGTCAGTCACCAATGGGGCTCCCCAGGCAGGAGGGCTGATGGGCTGGATGGTAGGAGAGTGGGATCTAGACAGGCTAGATCGATGGGCTGAGGCCAGTTGTAGAGGTTCAGTAAGGTGAAATGTCGGGTCCTGCACTTGGGCCACAACAACCCCAGGCAGTGCTACAGGGTGGGGGCAGAATGGCTGGAAAGCTGCCCAGCAGGAAAGGGCCTGGGGGTGCTGGTTGACAGCAGTTGAACACGAGCCAGGGTGTGCCCAGGTGACCAAGAAGGCCAATGGCATCCTGGCTGGTCTCAGAAAAAGCATGTCCAGCAGGACCAGGGAAGGGGCTGTTCCCCTATACTCAGCACTGGCGAGGCCACACTTTGAGTCCAGTTCTGGGCCTCTCACTGCAAGAAAGACATTGAGGTGCTGGAGCGTCTCCACAGAAGGGCAACAGAGCTGGTGAAGAGTATAGAGCACAAGTCTGACGAGGAGTGCCTGAGGGAGCTGGGGGTGTTTAGCCTGGAGAAGAGGCTCAGGTGAGACCTTATCACTCTCTACCACTGCCTGAAAGGAGGTTGCAGCAAGATAGGGGTCAGTCTCTCTTCTAAGGTAACTGGTGTCACAAGTTGTCACAAGAGGAAATAGCCTCAGGGTACACCAGAGGAGGTTCAGGTAGGATATCAGAAGAATTTCTTTACTGAAAGGGTTGTTAAGCACTGGAATGGGCTGTCCAGGGAAGCGGTAGAGCCACCATCCCTGGAAGTGCTCAAGAAACAACTAGACATGGCACTTAGTGCTATGGTTTAGTTGACATGGTGGTGTTCAGTTGGACTCTTAAGATCTTGAGGGTCTTCTCCAACCTTAATGATATCATGATTCTATGACATACTATGACCAAAATTTTAAAAGGCTGATGGCCACAGAAACGCCCAACTCCAAAACTGATAGAAAACACTCTCTCCCAGACAGAGTAATCTGCATGTAGTTTCACAGATCAACACAAGAGGCTGGAAATAGAGAGGAAGCCCCCGCAGCATGATATGCTTTTCATGGTCGACACTTCATAACACCCTCTTTTCCTAACGTACCATCAACAACTTCCCAGTGTAGATCAGGAAAACATCAAGTAAAGCAGCACTTTGCATTCATCCACTTGGGGCATCGCAAAGTCCTGGGTCACTCTGACAATGTCTGCAGCAGAAGGAAATCACTGCAAACATTTAAATAATTGTTCAATTTGTTATTACTAAAGGATTTGGGGCCACACATGTTCAGAGGTGGTAAGCAGGAAATCAGTGCAAAGCAGGACAGACATGACATCTGCTTCAGGCCAAAAACTGAGGCACTACTTTGCTGAGGGTAGGCTACCAACCCCTCATTAGCAAGGCTTGCCAATTATTAAAGATTCAGAATGGCAGCAGCCAGGATGCTATCCTACAGAAAACATCCTCACAAAGCTATGCCCATGAGTTAGTGCAGCACACGATCCAACTGTGCTGGAAGTGGCTGTCTACATGTGCAGTACTCCCCAGAACATCACGGCCTCCTTGAAACATACGTAAGACATGAAATTACTCTCCCAAACAGAAAAGAGCAACAGAAAAAGGTAATTAGCTACACATTAAAATCTCAGAATAACTGTCAAAATTACCACTACAAGCTAACAGCCTGTACTAGCTCCTTAAGTAACAGGCCAAAGAAGTAAGATTCAGACAAACGCAGGATAAATCTTCACCTGGGTTATATTACAGCAATGGACAAATGCAAAGTCTTCATCACCATTAGCCTCCAGGAATTATAGAATGATGTACACATTGGCTTGCAGCTATTAGTTGTGGAACAGGTCAGAAGCACCTTTGGCCTCTGGTAAATGCTCTTCCTATCCACTTTAACAAACATCATTTATGTGCTATAGCAGTAAAGGGCAAATCTCCTTCCTTCCTTCCTGTGTGGATAAACTCTTTGTTCACACAGCTGCAGTTTCATTTTCAAATACAAGATTTCCTGCACATTTATCACAAGATGGTTTCTACCTCAATAAAAAAGGGATCTAGGAGATCCTATTACACTTTGGAGAGAAGCCCGGTGCTTGCTTTAAACAAAGAAGCAAAGAAGTTCTTCACTCACCCCCATGAACTGCAGTGGTTACCTCAGCTTTCTGCATGCCACACTTACCTGTGAAGAATTCCTGCTCGATGAATGCAGCTCACAGCTGATGCAATTTGAAAGAGATACCAAACCACCATCTGCATAGGTAAGAATATAAGCATTATGTGACGCTCAGGAAAAAAAAAAAACAACACAAAACCCTACACGTCCCTGTCACACTGAGGCACAGCAAGAGGGCCTGGCCATACCATTTAGATGCCCTTTCAGGAGTATGAAAATTTTAGAACTTCCTAGTTCGGAAATCTCTAAAAAAGGTATTTCAATAGGTAGATTGTTCTACTCCCATTCATAGTGTCTCTCCTGACAAGCGTCACAGATTCAGTAAGTGAAAAGAAGTAAGAATGACAACTAATGACCACTTGGGAAACATCTACAGTTGTGCTCTCAAAATATGAATTGTGACCATTAAATACTCTCCATGAGCCAGAAAGCCTTAGAAGTCACTATATAAGACAAGTAAGTGTAATCATTAATCAGCTCAGCATGCAGTGAAAGGAGATGGCAAAAAGTAAGTTCAAATAAAATAAAGACAGAAAAAGAGAAGAGCAAGACAGATTCAAGGAAATTACTCGAAAAAAACCCTACGAAATTATTAAGAAGGGAGAGAAACAGAGGGCCCACTAGGAAGAAACACAGAAAGAGGTTTAAAAGTTAAATGTTTGCCAAGACGATAAGGTGAAGAAAGCCAGCTCTCCTTCATTATTCCTCCCTTGGAACTATATACTGCTTATAGACAGTTAAAAAGGAAAAGAAGAAGTTTTGGATAGTCCATAAATGCTTGCAATATTGAACCAGGAGGATGCCAGCCCGCAGACAGACACAGAAATTCTCCACCATCACAATGAAAAAATTTGAAGAAATACTCAAATAACCCTACAGATCCCCAGACATTAGGCCAGCCCCACTGCTCCCTCAAACCAGTCCAAATTACCTCTTCTTCAAATAACTTGTCTTTCTGTCGCAGAATCTTATCGTAGAGGTTCCCTCCTGTAATTATAAGTGAGTGAGAAAGACAAAGTCATCTTAGTTAATGGCAGCATTTACTCTGCTCAAGTGCTGCTGGGAATACTCAAATGCCCTACGAGATCTGATCAATCACTACAGCTCTCTCTCAGCATTCTTCACTTAAACTGGTGAGGCACTCACAAAATTAAGTTCTTCCATCTAAGAACTTCAATGGTGTACTTAAGCCTAAGCAGAGACGATTCTTTAACATCACCCTTTAATACTCTCTGAAAAGAAAATCAGTAAGCTCAGCCAACAGTCCCTCTTTTTTACTTATTTTTTTAAGTGCTTCTTGGGGTATGTAAACACATATTAGCTGTACACCAAATCACGTGAGATTGTCCTGTTCAGCATTATATATACAAATAATACATTGAAAAAGAGAAAGAAAACAATTTTAAAGTCAGAGTAGTCCCTGAAAGCACAATTTACTGTCTTTCCCTACTTACTGCCCAGCTCTGACTGGCCTCTCCTTTATCTGCCCTGCCAAATACATTGGTGCAGAATTCACAAAGCACTGACAACAGCAGTACCACTAACAGAAGCCTGAAATCAGCAGAATCTTCAGGGCACCCCATGACTTCAAGACAGCAGACTGAAAATCAAGGAGAGTTAAAAGAAATGATGCTGAGGGCAAGTAGAGAAACTCCCTGTCAGATCAGCACCCAAATAGTAAATCCCAAAACTCTGATCACCTTCTGTTGCTATTCCAATTCCCAGTTATCATATATTATGTCCTAATTGTAATGGATCACCAGGACCATTCCCATGGTGGAGAACAGCTTTTGGCTGTATGACTTCCATGGGCCTGTCAAGTGGTAAATGTCCAAAACAGGCTGCAAGGACTCCTTTGTCTACTTGAGGGACTTAAGTCAGACTTCCATGTTAGGAAGATTTTTCTAATTAAGATTCTAATTAAGATTAATTTCTTCTCATTCAGCCTTGCTGTAACTTCTCAACATTTCTTTTTTCTGCCTTATGTTCACATTTACAAATTAGCTACAAATCACTCTTCACATGTAGAAGCTGAAAGCAGAAGGCAGGAAAAAGTCCTGACTGCAGTGTACCAGGAGATTTTTAAGCTTTGATTTATAATTGCCAAATTATAAACCTATTTAAGTGACAGTACTGAAAAAATAGCCCCGTTCTGTACTAGTAGAGAGGTCCAAAGAGTCTCACGGTCTTTTCCCACTGCTCTCCTAAAAGAACACAGCAAGGTGCACTAGAAGTGTTTCTCACCAATAATCCACTCCTTCCAGTGCACCAACCATTCAGAAAACTCAAGAAATCATCTACTGCATAGACTGCCTCCACTAACTACTGGGCTTCTTTTTTAGCACCTGAGACACAAAACAGAAGGGTTCTCAGCCTCTCCTTCAGGAGCTATGCAGCAGAATTCACCTCCACTCCTCTGCTCTCCAGATGACACCCCAGAAATACTTGCTGCAGCTTCTGCAGGAGGGTGACCCGGACACATGGCAGCTGCCTGTTTATAAATGGGAGTAGGGATCTCACCATTACAGTACTCCAGCTCAATCAGGAGCGTGGTGTTATCCATGAAGTGATTGTAGTATGCGATGATGTTCTCATGCTGCAACAGGGCCAGGATAACGATTTCGTTCAAAGCATCACGACGCTCCTTTTCTGACAGCCGGGTCAGGTCCACCTCTTTCCACACTACCAGTGAGTCATCCTGAAACACAAAAACATTTTTCAATTAAAAACACACTGTTATAAGGAGAACAGTATGTGCCTTTATAGCAGGAAATTAAAATAGCAGGAAAAGTAAAAGACTTTCCTGTCTCGTACAGACTTCAGACAAATATTCTTCACAACTTAAGTTCTGAGGTTTGCTGTTAGTCATTAGAAATAGTGATGGCCTGAAGCCATCTTTCTAACTGGCCAACGCTCATTTTGGGGAAAAAAAACAAAACCAAAACACCAAACCAAGGGAAAGACACAGGGTTTGTTTTATTTCAATAAAGACTAAACATACTCCTGTTCAATAAAGAGAGAACATTGTATTTTTAATCCTGTAACTGTAGGATATCGTACAAGACCATAAGCTGTTAGAAATATTCAAAGGAAAACAACCAAAGGAAAATACCCAAACAAACAGAAAACAAAAAAACCAAGCAAACCAATAAGGAAACCAGAATGAATTTAGATTTAGTTTGCCCTTACTAAGCCAACACACGTTGTCAGCCATGCTATGAGTGATTTCTCAAGTGAACAGTGCTCACTAACAACTGCCCAAGCCATGACACCTCAAGGTGGCCAGAAAAAAACTGAAGAAGTTCCCTTTGGAACTAAATCAAGCATTTTTCCTTGACAGCCGCTAAAAACCACAACTACAATTGAACTGGACCGTATTAAACAAGTTGGGAGCAACGGGAGGACTGGCTTTTCATCCAGTCTCCCCCGATTACACTGAAATGCGGAGCACGTGACAAGAGTTACCTGTATGAGATGCCCACATGTCCTTTGTGACCGGAACAAAACATAGAAAAATGAGTATTCTACTAGCGTCAGAAGAATCTCCACATCTCCCTGTGAAACATCAGGGGACTCAGAGACCGGCAGTGCCAAACGTGCCAAAACCCAGACCCTGCACCCCCGGAGACTGAGGGCTGAAGTCATCACTTCGTATCGGGGCTGTTCCCAGAGCGGTGCCGGGGGATGTCACCCTGGGGGCTGTCAGTGCCACCCCAGGGGCCGAGCCCTGCTGCGGCTCCCCGGGCACCGGCGCCTTCAAGCACCGGCCCCGGCCCCGGCCCCCGCCCCTCTCGGAGCGGCCCCGGCGTCCCCGGGCGGGNGTCCCCGGGCGGGGGCTGCGGAGCGGGCCCCGCCCCCCGCCGCCGGTGCCGCCCACCTACCTCGGTGCGGCGGTACAGGGTGGCCTCGCCGAAGGCGCCGCGGCCCAGGGTGCGGATGGGGATGTAGTGCAGCTCCTCCTGCTCGCCGGGCACGCCGCCGCCGCCGCGGGAGCCGCNCACGGAGCCGCGGCCGTGCGCGAATTCACTTCCCCAGAAATCAAGCGTTCAACCGTAGTTTCTTAAAAAGCTTTTAGGAATAAAAAACTGCCTGAAGTAACTGATATACATCAAAAAAGTAATTACTGCTTCTTATCGTACAGATGTTAATGTTTCTTTTTGCTTCGCCATGCTACACATAATATACATTAGTGAAAAACAACGGACACAAGGGAGAACACACCCATGGATAAACACCACGACTGTACCCCAAGCACAAAGATCTGCTGGAGTAGTGAGGGCACTTGCAGTGGATACACATTTCATACTGTTAATAAAGCATAGCCATCTCCCTCTCCGTGCCACTCACAGTTCATGGATTCTCTCTCTGACGAAGAAATAAACTAAAAGCTTCATAAACATTTTAGAGCTGAAGCTGCAATGACTTCTCTGTCATGAAGAAGTATTTGCAACCCTAATCTTACGTTTGTGATTAATTTTCTTCACCAATGATGCACACCATCATCGTTTCAACGTTTTATTTTCAAAGTTCTGCGGTCAGAACTACAGGTGGGAAAGTGGACTTAAATGATGGAGAACGTTCAGTTCAAGACAGGTGATCCAATGCCTACAGGAAACCTCAGGAGCTGAAGCACAAAGCCCTAAACACAGGCACAACGGGAGCCCAGTTAGCTCTTATTTCACTACCATGGGAAGATGCTTGAAAGAATGAGCAATGCTCCTTTCAAGGTGCTGAGAGTTAAAGAGCTGTTCAGCATTAAATGCACCTATTTGTAACTTATACATCAACATCTATTTGTTGTGCATTGAAACTATTTCCATACAAAGATGATGTCCTTAGGAGCAGCAAAGATAGCATGTCAGTTTTAGGATAAAGAAGCTTCCAGTAATGGATGAAAAAGCTCAGATGTGTCTTGCTAAGGATCATTTACTCCCTCCCTTGGAAGGAGAGTACTTGGCAAAATGTCACCTGGCAAATAGTAACAATTTAAAAAAATCTACATGGCAAAAATATAATGAAAATGGGATTAAGGAATTTGGAACAGTTGTGGAAAATCAGAAGACTAATTGAAAAAGACAATCTTCATTTTTCCCATTTGAAAAGTAGAGCTATCTTGACCATTATTATCTACAACACCTTACAAATTCTTGCATAAAATGCTTACAGGAGTAGCTATGATCAGGTTTACCACCCCATAGCATTGCCTTTACTACTCTTTAAGAAGCAGGCAGTAATTCTCACAGCAAGATGCCCCTAAGGTAAGTAGCAGTCACTGTGCACTCAGGTTTATTGGAATATGACCGAAGACTGCATACCTGACTTTACACTGTATTTTTCACTCAAGCATTTAAAGAAATCAGACCATCAAGACCCCACCAAGAGGCAATATGCCATTTTCCCTCTTGCAAAACGAGTATTGAAGGATGAATTTGGGTATGGGTAGGAAAACTGTCATTTAAACCAAATCATAGCAAGCATCTGCCTTACTTCAAAGATCTCATTCATGGTTTTCAGAGTCAAGGCAGTACATTTGTTATATTACTAACACAAGGAAAGATCAGCCCACGCTGAGAAAGAAGCGACAAGGCATCTACATGGTTAATTATAATTAAGAAGACAACACCGTGAAAATCCAGTTACATATGTATGGCAAATACTTTACGTGTGAGGGAAGATTGTCCAAACAAAGTACACTGGGGGAAATAAAAGCCCAAGCAGCTGGTAATGGTGAGAAAATGCTCGAGGGTAAAACTCTGCAGCAGGTCAGACCAGAGCTGCAACAGGATATAGCAGGAAAACACAAGCACCTCGTCTCCTCTGCTTGCCTCGTCTATTGGCAGCTGTAGGAACAGCATCCACCAAATAACCAAGGAGAACCAAGTTCTTACCATTACAATTCCAACAGAACATCTCGGTGCAGTTTATGCAAAGATCACATAATGCAATTGATTTAAAAGCTCAGGGGGAAGCTACCTCAGGAATACCAGCTGTGAAAGGAAATTAAGTGACAGGAAACCACAGAAGTGAGACAAAGCAATGCGAGCATGGTCCTATTGCTGCTTTTTTTGGGGTTATGTGCCCCCAAAGGAAGTTATTCAGCATATACATTTTATTGCAGAAACTTAAATACAAGACAGATTAGACCTTTAGGACATAGCAGCTTTCTCCAAACATGAGCTAAACCAATGATCCTCATAGCAAAGATCACTGGGATGGACACCAAGACATCACAGGTCCTCTAGCAGGCTGTGTCAGCGAGCTGGAAATGCAGATGCTAATGCATTGAGTTTGAGGTGATAAAACACATGGATCTCTGGCAATAGAAGGAGCAAACAGCAATCTGTTACTACCATTTTGCAGAAAGTTTAAGTCACTTCAGCTGCAGCTGAACAGAGAAATTTCTAGCTCCTGCCAGTCCTTCTGTTGCAAAACAAAATAGGATTCCTACAAACACTACTGAGCACATACAAATGTTTTAGTGCAGCAGCAAAGGCTTGGGCTCACCTGTTTCACGTTTACAAAAAGGTCCAAGAAAAGCCAACTGGCAGTTTTTCTAAATCCTCTGCTCTTTCCAACCTCCTCAGAGAAAGGTTACCCGCCTCTGGTCTGCTGAGCTACCACACCATCACATGCAGTGATTTGGGGGAAGAAAAAACAAGCACAAATCTGACAAATTTTCCAGGTAGACAAGGGGCAGGAGAAAAAACCTGCTAACACTGAACTCCTGTAGTCTTCAGCAGACCCAACCTTTTTTTTTTTCTTTGAAAGATTTATCCATTTCAGGTTTGTGGTCTCTCCTTCCCATTAAGCCACCTTCAACATAAGAGAAGTTCATTTCCCAAAGACTTTGTTCACTAAAAGCATGGCCATCTCAGGCATCTGAAAGACAAGTACAGCAGAGGAACACAACTAAAGATATGGGAGACAGAAATATGCCACATGAACTGACAGAGGTAAAGAGAGGCCACACTACTTTCCCAAACCTCTGCCTCAAGACCCCTTGAAATGTATGGGCAGGAATCCCCTCATGATCTTGACAACCAGTTGCCAAACTAGTTTGAGTCAAATGTCTCTCATCTGCCAGTTAGAAGAAAACACAGATGTTGCACATGTGGGTTACTTCTCACATACCTGAGCAGCTTGTAAAAAATCAGCAAGTGTGTAAAATGCTCATCCCCTCACACATGCCTGCAAACAGCAGCTGTGGTGGGCACCCAGCACAGGGTGCAGCCCACGCTGGCAGAGCAGGAGGCGGAATACACGAAGATATACCTTACTTAGGAATGCTCACGTGCTGTGTTAAGTACCGTGATAATTAAATCGTTAGTCACATTGACAAGTGGGTGGAAGAGGCTGGAAACGTCTGATGCAGTTTGCTACAGGCAATCATAGATTTACCAGTGATGCATCTGTCACACACAAAGACAGGCTCAGACCTAAGTATTTGCAACAGCAACTTTATCGTATTTCCAAGAAGTGAAAGGGAGGGAAGACACCAGCTCTGCATCCACAGCCCCGTAAAACAACCGAGACCCACCATCAACCTACCGCATGCAAGCAGCTGTATGATTTCACACACTCAAAATACTCATCTGGGAAAGAACTTGCAGAGGCTAATCCTTATCTAGAGATCTGGGGACTTCCCTTCCTGAAATTCTCCCTGATAATACTAACTAGTTATCTAGCATTTATGTGTCCCCAGTCTTGTTATGTGGCATATCTCACTTGGCTACTGCATAACAAAAGGCCTGCAGGGTCAGCAGAGGAGATCTGACAGCACTTCAGTAAATACCTAACCACTTTCTTCAGTATCTGCCACTCACATAGGACCAACTCATCCTTGCAACAGTTTTCAATCTCCTCTAAAGTACAGAACTGAGAGTACTTCTGTTTGTCTCAATTAACTAAATTTTACATGGGAGCTGATGATGAAAAACTGGATCTTGTACCCTAGAGCACCACCCGTTTCACTACCAGCCTCAAAATTCCTCCACACAGAGCGATATAATTAGGAAGTGGGGAGGGAGAAAGGCAAAAAATGGTAACCTGTACTAGGACACCTCACTTGCTGTGCTGGTCCCACTCCACAGACAAGCCTGTGCACCGTTTCCAAGTCTAGAATTAACTGAAGAAGCCCAAGGCTTGTGGGGAGTCTGTTTACTTGCTGCTTCCTGTGACAGGTCAGCTTTCAGGAAACAGCGGTCGGTAGGAACATGCACAAAGAGGACAAGACTCACAGCGACAAGGTGAGGTGGGTTCTTTTTCCCCCAAAAAATTTTATTTGAGAAAGCTGACAAAAGTCCCCCAACCAGTCATTACAGGTAAATCCACACCAGTCCCCCGCACCTGCTCCCCAGTAACCACACCAGTACAGTGAAGATCAAAACTTAACACCAGAACAAGGGGAGTGTAACAGTCACCTGGGGAACTTAAGGCCTCACCACCATATTTAAGGTAACTCAGATAAGGACAGGGAGAGGCTATCGAAACAGACAAGACCAGAAAAGCCCCTTCCTTGTACTGTCTTTTCAAGTTTTATAAAAACAAAAGCAAAACCTTAACAGATCTACAGGCTTCAAACTGTAGGACCTAAAACTACCTTCAAATTACTTCTGTAATTCAGTCCTGTGGCACTGCTGCTGTTCTGCACTGTAACAGCTTTCAAAAACGTGCAAGGATAAAATGGATGCAAGGGCAGAGGAGTGGACTTAGGATCCTAATATGGCTTTATCAAAAACCAAACAAATTAAAAGCAATCAAAGTACTTGCAGTGGAACTAACAACTCCAGGAACTTAGGAATGGCAAAGAACTAATGTATTTAGATGACAGGAGATCATCTTTACATTCTCTTTTCCACTGCCTCACCCTGGACAACTGTTTCCTTCCTAGTAATAGATCTGTCTCAGGTCAGAAATTATAAAACTATGCTTCTTTGAAACTGCTAGGCTGGGCCCAGAGCCATGACAACGCCATCCCTACTCAGAAGTGCCTAGACACAGGACACCAGAATGCTGTGCTGCTGAACCACTTGCTCTGAAGGAATGCAGAGATGATGAAAGAATTGTAATCACTGCCTAAAAACTGCAGCAAGTCCAAGAAGTTAACCTGCCTGTTTTTTCCCAGCCTGGTTTATTTAGCATCATGCCATCTGGACAGCTGAGAAACGGCGAGAAGCTGCTGGCTCTTGCTGTCTAGTACTGCATAGGAAAATAACAGTTCTGTTGAGGGCACAGTTCAGGCTGCCCCCTCAGAAGTAGAATTAGCCTATTCCCACCCTGTACTGCCTTTTTATAGTTCATCCACATTCTTCCAACTCCTCTGCTATCCTGCACAGCACTATTGTACTCTCAGACCTCAATGCAGGGTACCTCATGCCTCATGTGAGCATCAGCTCACCTTGCTTTGAGGTCTCAGAAAATGACATTCAGCCAGCTGCCTGGATAGATGAGAAGCCTCCTGCTCAATGTAAGACCAAGTTTACTAGCACGACCTGCTCCCATCTGCTCTGTGACTGCATCTGACTGAGGCCTCCTGCACAAAAGGCTGCTCCTGACCAAGGCTTTTAGGAAAGCTCCTGCACCATTTCAAAACAAGAGAGGCAAATCCAAGACAAACATGTGGAGGAAGGGTGAGACCATGGCTGGATAGCTTATTTGAGCAAAGCAAACTTCTTTCCAAGCTCAAACACACTTCCAAGCCCACCTTAGGAGGCTCCCCTTCCTCCAGGATGAATCACCATATGCTCAAGTGCTCTGACCTGTCAGCACAAAGACACCAGCTCCCACAGGGAGAAACACAGAGGTCCATGACAGGGACCAAACCTTGGAAGACCCTCTATTCTCAGGCCCTGCTGGAATGATGAATCCTATTGCTTTGCACTCATCTCCATTTGCTCGAGGCTTAGATCCCAGCTGGTGAGGACAGGGAATCCCCCCGCTCTGCCCCAGTGTGACCTGCATGCCACCTAAAGAGCGCAGCAGGGTCAAGTGGTTCTGAATAACACTGCAGTCACAGACAGATGGGAGACATCATCAAGCCATGATTATAAAAGGAGAAGAGACAGCGCAAAAAACTTGCTGCAGCTGTCATGGAAACATCTTTTTTTTTATTCAATCGCTGCCCCAGGAATACCCAAACCCATTGCGACCTCCCCCACCCTCAACATCCAATAGGATTTCACAAGTCCCCCATTGCCTCCGATGTTCAGGCTCCCCTCCCCCTTTAGGGTCCAAGTTCCTCCAGAAAAGCTCCAGTCAGTGGGTATCATCTGTGAGACGGCTCCAAGAGGCCATGGCTAGGTCCCAGAGGTGTCCAGCTGGGTCTGAAAGGAGGGGGAGGAAGAAGATTTGCTCCTTTATTCAATCAGCTTCTTGGCCTTGAAGAAGCGACGCAGGTAGAAAACCTGCCAGGTGGCCAGTCCGATGAGACAGCACATGGAGAAAATGCTGAAGTACAGAACCCGGGTGTTTGTCGACTCTGAAACAGACAACAAACCAATGCATCTGAGTCTGGCATCACAGGATGCACCCCAAGACGGCAAAGTTCCCAGGACTTCTCCTCCCCCATGCAAAACCAAGATAGCGTGAAGGCAAGGGCACCTGAGAACCAGCAGCACTTGAGAATAAAAGCAGAGGGAACATCGAGAAGGATAATAAGAGGGAACAAGGTGAAGCTGTGGTTAATGGGCAACATTGAATGGAACAGAGTAATTCACATCAGGAATGGAGACAGAAAGAAATGATTTCTAGAGACAGGACAACAAGACTCAGCAACTGCTTCAGGCTTCCCTTACTAGGAACAGAACAGGCAGAGACCACTATAATTGCTTGATCTCAAAATACTGCCCTAATAACACATTTAGCAGAAATGAGGGGTTTTAGAGCTCCATCCCTCTGAAGGGTCTCTCACCATTTGTGTCCCTCATCTCTTCTTCTCGTTTCTTCATATAGGCAAAGTCATTAACGATGGACTCTGAAAGATCTTCCAAGCGCCTCAATTCTACTTCCAGGGGTTTCAACTTCTCCACTTTAGCAATCTAGAAAACAGAAGAGTCAAATCACTGAACCAAAACCAAAAGCTCCCACATGGGTTTCTACTGCCAGTTTGAACCACTCCGACCCACACACTACAGATGTGGGGCATCCTTCCCCTTGGGAAATATTTCTACCAGCCAGAAACTACCATTGCATAAAACACTATCACTTCTCCCACCTGTTTTCTGAAACACACTTTCCTACTACTCCTCCTACACAATGGAGGAGCACAGCATGCATACAAGTACACTTCTTCCTTATTCGGCCTAATGTTAGCTTATTCACAGTTGGCTTCTGAGGAGTGGGTAGAAGATCTTGCCACATGACTAAACCTCCAGTGAGCGTAAGTCACAGACTGAGATACAGGTGACTAACTTACATACGTGTACGATACAGTTTCATAGGCACGAAGGCTGTTAGCACCGAGACTCCCTCCGCTAATGCCCCAGAAAGCCCAGGCAGCCCGGTTCCCAGGAGCAGCGGTTTGATTATCCCACAAGAGCTCGGGGCTTCCATCCCTCAGACGGAACCCCAGAGCAGGACAGGCTGCTGGCAGGGACCTCGCAGCCAGCGGGTGTCGCTGCAGGGCCGCTGCCGGGCCCGGCTCCCCTCGGGAACAACACGCGTCCCTCAGGAACGCCGGGTTACACGGGACATCGCTCCTGTGCACAGCACCCAGCCCGCGCTCCCGCAGCTCACACGCCTGGTATCCAGAAACAGAAATCCACTGCAACATTCAATTAGAAAGCACGGCACACAACAGCAACTATTTAAGTTGAATGTGTAGACATGTGTCTCTGCCCCAGTTGTGGCTATAACCTGACACACGCGTTACATAAAACCTGTGACACAAGGACACTCAAAGGAAGCTAACTGCAATTCCTGCCACTTCTCAGGCGTAGTTTGGGCAACTGCGGGTCTTGCATAGAATTTGTCACTATTACCAAGAAGTGACAGGCCCCTGCCATGAAGGCCAGATGCTGTGTCCCCAGGTAATGCAGCAGAAGAAAGATGAGTTACAGAAAACACACAAAGCACCTGCAGTTCACCACCAGTCTCAGCCTCACCGGATTAGTCAGATATAAGCTGCATGATGGCCATCTCTCAGTGATCCGTGCTGACAGGCAGGCAACAGAGCACCCAGCATGAAGGTATCCCCAAAATGCCACTTCCAGAGGCAGCTGCCTGGGCGTCAGAGCCAGAGCTGAAGAGATGCTCGTGACCAGGCCAGTGCTAGCTAATCAGCCATTCCACTGAAGGGTCTCCACATGACACGCGTATCCTGGCAAGCAGCAAGCCATCAAACAATCATCTGAGGATTTTTATGCTGAGGCAAGCTGTATATTATAGCTCTGCCAGCACAGCAGTGTCAGTTTGGAGTGTGTTTGAGAGGAGGGGTAGGAAGGAGCAGGTTAACCCCCTCCTGCTTTCTAGCCAATAGGTTGTAATGACAAAACCCTGAGGCCTGGCCACGTATCTGCCAGCAGAGAGCTTTGCTGAAAAACCAGCGCCAGTGTCTGCATGCCGATGGCCCAGACTCTGCCAACACTGCTAGAACAGCAGGTCTGTAACACACACAAGGTCTCGGGCAGCTGTACTGACAAGCTAGCCTAGCACTGACCGGCTCCATTATCTTCCTTGAGGGCTCATTTCCTCATTCACAGAAGGCTCCAAGGGTTCCACTGGGAAAAACCAAGGTATATCTGCTCCATCTGCATCCCTTCAGCTGCTCTTAACAGGTGTAGCTACAAACATCTAATAGCTACTTTTAGTCCTTGTATTACAAGATGTGTATCCTGAATCATAGAATCAATTAGAGTGGAAAAGACCTCTGAGATCAAGTCCAACCTAAGACCTAACACCACCATGACAACTAGACCATGGCACTAAGTACCATGTCCAGTCTTTCCTTAAATGCCGCAACCTCCCTGGGCAGTCCTGGAACCTTTTACCCCTAATGAAGCCAATACACACAGTTGCTTCAAGAGATTTTGTAAAAAAGCCCACCAAGCATCTGTGATGGTAGAACATCATCATCCCAGAAAGAACATCTGGACCACCAGCACCAAGATAACAACTCCAATGAGCTTCCCAGGGGTCACTTAAAGATTTGTCAAAGCCTAAATCTCTTCCTAGCATAGAAGGAGATACACTATAGCCAAGAATTGACAAGGAGTAGCCGATGTGGGAAAAAACCTAGATCATCAAGCATTCTTAGTGCCATCGGAAATCTTTTCACTTTTCCCTATCTTCATTTCTACTTCTTGAATGGATAAAGTTATTCCTCCCAAATCCAGATAACTAAGGTATGACACTGCAGTTAGATTTTCTAATCCAGCTCACTATTCCAGCTGCTTTATTTCAAGAATGTCTGGATCTATGAAAGTTTATGAAGCCAGACTTGGACAGTATCAGTAACCGTCATTAAGCTCCCTGAATCAAGTCTCCTTGCAGCAATTCAACAAGAAGAACTAGGGCTGTACAACTGGTCACTGGTACCCAACAACAGATCAATATCACAAGCAAAAAGCTCAAAAAGGCTGCAATTCCATGAGAGAAACCCAAGCAACATTCCTGCCGTCTGAGGCCTTACAGCAACCTGTCAAGTCAAAACTCACAACTACTACACCAAACTAAGAAAGACAGGGGAAAAAAAAGAAAACACACTGTAGAGCAGTGTGGTTAAACATTTATAGCAGCTGTACAAATAATAAATCAGTTTGAGTCCTTTGCAGACATGCTGCTCAACAAGGTTCAACACAGTCTACCACTCTGAGAGGTCCTCACAAGTCAAGGATGTTTGCCAGGGCTGCCAAGATCTGCATTTGGTATCAAGCGGGACTGCAAGCCTAAATTCTTCTTTTCTTGTATTTGTCCACGGACCTTTTCCCTCAATGAGCACAACAGATGCATTTATTCCAAGACAGTTTTATCAGTACAACCAGTGAGTATGTAGATACACAGGCATAAGAGAACCTTTCTGCACAGCAACAGTGCTTCTAGGTAGCACTACAGTAATGTAACTCTAGAGTATGCTGTGGGGTGGTATTTAAAGGGATTCTGTAAATACAGCCAATATAATCTTCCCAGTTACGTTCTCGGGGATTCACCCCATAAAATTTCAACATCTTGCAATCCCTCAGTAGCACGTTGACAGACAGCTGGCCCTATGACGGCTCCACTCTTCCCTCACCCTAAGCACATTTTTAGTCTCCATGTAGGATGTGCTCCAGACCGACTTAACCTATGATTGCTCTGCTCTTCCCTGACCCCAAGCACCTCCTTACACTCCACATAGCAAGTGCTCCCAGATAGCCCAAAGTTGGAAATGATATAATAAGACTGGCATGACCACCTCAGAAATTTGTTAATTTTATATCTGGAACCATGCACAGCCTCCTCTGCTACCCACACTCCTCCCTAAGGCATCTCCCATGCTCTTATGCACAGTGGACATAGCAATCATTTGCGGGACTCTTTCTCCACCAATAGTTCTCATTTTCTCAGGCACAGGCTCTGTACTGGGGGATGACTGATCCCAAATTCTAGTGAGCCAAAAGCATGATAGCTGCCATCAGAATTCAGCATCCAAACCAGTCAAGACTGTCTCAGCCACAAAGTAACTGCTAATCTACACAGCTGGCTCTTGGGTCTAAGCAAGCTATGTCCTCCTAAGATGGAAATGTTGAGGCTTTTATGCCTATTTCCAATGTCACACCTTGAAACCAAATACCCATTCCACAGCAGCTACTACTCTGCCAAACGCCTTCACATTTATACACTGCCAGTTCTTAGAAACACACAAGCACCATTTCAGGCTTGCTGAGCTGGTACATCTTGAACAGTAACACTGAAACTTGACCTTTAAGAGGGGGTCTGATATTAACGTAAAATGACCTCTGCTGCTGGGGCTGGGGAAACCTCATCTCTCAGTGTCTTGTTGCCTCTAATGCCTATGCCCAGAAGCTGGGTCATGCTGTCCTAGCGAAGAAATTCACACATTAGGCTCCAGTTCCCAGAGTACAGAATCAATTCTAGTTGATGTTTGTCTTTTTTTTTTTCCCCCTCCCGTAACACACAAAGCTTCACTGCAATTGTAGTTTGCAGACAGGCTTTCATCACCGCTGGGAAAACAGCTTCCCATCATGAGCCCAGATCTACAAAAGGCATCACGTGAGTTCTGGGAAAGGGGAGCCTGCAGTGCAGGCAGCCAGGGGACATACCTCCTCATAGTTCTTTGCTTCAACGCCATGCTTCATATCCAGAGTCACGAGCTGGTCCGGCATCCTCCCTGTTCCTGGAAGCATAATGAAAGGATTCCTTGTGTGAAACATTCAGCCTGCCAGGAAATCACCAGCTCTTCCCACCAGTGAGGAAGAACTCAAATCCCTCCCCTCCCCTCCCTCCATGTCTGCAGCTAACTGCGGAGGCAGCACAGTCCAGCCTAAAAATACAGAGACTTCACAATAAATTCTGGCTGAATGAGAGCCTCCCAAAGATAATGAGAACAAGCTGTAACTAAAAGCACTGAGTGTCTACAGGATGCAAATCACTGTAAAAACTGCAGAGGATTAGAACAGGAACACCAGCTGCTATGAGACAGCCTAGTGAAAGACAAGTCACCAGAGGGACAAATATTCAACTGGGAAGCCCACGTTCACAGGAAGTGAACCAGCAACTTGACAAGGTTACTGAGGCTGTAAATGACTTTACATTCAAATGAGCAGATGATAAACTGCTCCAATTGAGGAACACGGCATATGAGGACTACTGACCCTCACATGCTGGAATATCTGCAGAAGCCAAAGCAATCCCTTTACAAACCATCTCAGATACCCAAGAACCACACTGCTAATGCAAACCCCAAGAGAGCAAGAGGCTTCTGAAGCCGGCAAAACACCGCCTCAGAGAGCTGCCAGCTGGAGTAGCACAAACAGCACATAAGGCTGCAGTCACCAGCAGAGTAGGTATCTTTCAAGGCTGTAACCCCCAGGCTAGGGAAACCTGTGGCTTATAGCTTCTTTCAACTGCTACAAACTGTCACATCTGAGAACATTCATAAGAGGAAAAAAAAATATAGAAGATAAGTCATATCAGATACTCTCAAAGATGCAGCGTATCAGCTCTGAGTATCATTCTCTACTATACCACCCACCAAGAAAATGTCTGTATGTAACACATTCCAAAATCCCAGCATGTTGGGACATATAGTTGTCCTCAACCGGCTGCCAGCAAAACACAAGGTCTGAATTTACTTAAACTATGAATTTCAGAGTCTCTATCCAGGAGCATGCCCAATACTCACATTCTGTCTCAGAAGGCTGCCAGGTGGGCATTCCTTCCGTCCACAAACAAATTCAGTGTACAGGTTACACTGGGTCACTCCATTGGGAGCTAAGAAGATATTCCAGATCTTTGATACAAAATCCCCCAATTTTTTCTCTACCCACTCACTGAACAGCTCTTCAACACCAGAGTAGAATCACCTTCTACTGCTAGCAGGAAAATGAACAATCTACTGATAAGATGGTGCATATCAACTACAAACTGCTTCTTAAGTTTCCTTATGGGAATGCACTACGTAAGAGCCCAACCGATAAATTATTATTAGGATGGAATTTTGTTGTTTTCTTATAAAAGACCAGTTACTGTAAGAAACTCCTGAAGTCCCAGCACTGTTCTTTAAGAGACAGGCTGTATACAGCCTCCAGTACCCCTTTCCCCAACCACAAGTTTTGACTGCTTATGCCACATACGTTACCAGCATGCACGGAAACAGGCAGGTAGGACAGACAACAGTAGCTGCAGAAGAAAATTCACAGCACACAGTTCAGTGAGAGTTTTTTTTAATGGTGCTCAAATTATAACAACTTGAGTTGAGAGCTGAAGCTTGCAGGAAGAGATGAGAAAGATTAAAAGGCCAGTGAACAGAAGAACAGAACTAGAAGAATTAATTTGCTAAAGTGGAAGAGAGAGCTGCCAAGAGGCAGTAAGAAACCAGAAACCTTAAAGCTGCCAGGTGCAAAGGGATGGAGAGCAGACATTTTGCAAGAGGTTAACGTCGTCAGGAATTGGCAGGGAAAAACTCAAGCTGCTCTTCTATAAGTTTACTAAGCCCAAGGCAGCTCCCTTCACACTCATCAGATCCTCAGAAACTCCTTGCTTCTGCAGCCAAGGCTCACCAGAGCAGGCTGGATCAGCAGCAAAGAGAAAAACCAGCCAGGATTCAGAGATCATGAACTAAACTGATACCTACATTCCTCAGGCCTTCAAGAGGTCATCTCATATGAGCACTGAACTGTTTCCTGGGAAATTACGGGAGCTCTTAATTAGCAAAGTCAGTGGAAAAGCAGGATGGTTGAACTGAACATCAAAACGTTTTCCCACAGGAATTCCAGGAAAAATGAGTCCTAACACTCTTAAGAAAGTTTGGGAAGAGAAGGATTACAGAAGGAGCATACAGTTAAAGATTAACACACAGAAGAGCCCTAGAGGGAGAATGCAGGGAGGCCAGGCTGTTCACCTGAGATTAGCATATTGTGGGAGAGTAAACGTGCCTGGAAACAGAGTACTGGTCAGGAAGATAGGACCATTCCATCTGGAAGAGGGTAAAAAGCCCATCATGCAAATACCCACAGTTCCAAGAAGCACCCTAAGAACTCCTCCACTCTGGTAAGGTGAACCTTCAATATAGGATCTCCTTCTCACTTCCTCTTCCTCATTTCTGTGGTTAGGGATTGAGAAATCCCAGTTGCTTGGACCCCCCAGATCCAACAGCTCTAGGTTTCCTCTACCAACAGTTTGTCTCTTTCAGTACTCCACAAACATCCTCCTTGGCTGCTGCCGTAAGTCCTGATTACTTACTTGATGAGACTGGGAAAAAGACCCTAACCTTTAAAGAGAAACATGAGAATTAAACAGACTTGGTAAGTTCCCCCACTCCCATGCTGACCTTATAGAGCAAACAGGGTACTTCCTGGTGACGTGGTTACTTCTTTCCAAGTACCTTAACCAAGTCCTGCAGACGATCAAGCCTCACAGCGTCACGTCCCTTACTTTAATACTTCCTTGACTTCCAGCACAGACATGGGAAGTCTGAAGATACTCTAGGTGGAAGTTAGGGCACCTGGGTCCAAAAAAAAAGCCCTAAAAAGAAAGCCTCCAGAAGAGGATTCAGTTTCTCAGTTTATGAGCTCTAGATTTTGGCACCTTAGTGCCCCACAGGTCATCAAGGTAGAAGCTGCATTCAACCATATTGAAAGCTTTTAAAAAATACTTGCAACAAGGGAGTCAAGGAACAAACATTTGCTACAATCAAAACAGTAGTAAGGGGTTAGGTCTAGGCAAGAAACCTCCGCTCAAAAGCACCAAACTAAGAGTCTAGACACAACTAAAGAAAGAAACCTTTCCCACTTCAGTGTGTGATCACATGGAAGCTATGAAAAGATCTGCAGGACTGTCTGGAGACTTCTCAAATACCCAGGTGTTGGAAAGTAAATAGCATGAGTGACTCCCAGATGAGTCACTACTGCCTGCATGTCTCAATGTGTTAAGGAACATTTGGAAGTCCTACCTTTGGAGTAAAATAAAAACATAATCCTGAGTATTCGGGGTCACTATTTTATCTGCAAAATACCACAGAATAGGTGTTACAAACCAGATTCCTCCCAATCCAAGCAAAGAATATAGCCTTCTCTTTCTGTAAAGTTCTCTTCAACTTGAAAACTATTTGCATCTTATATATGGAGCAGAAACAGCAAAACAGCAGCTGCCTTTCAACTGATTTGAGGAATGCTGCTAGTGAATGCTCTGTGAAACACTCTGGGATCTTTCAGGATAAGACCTAAGAAAAACTGGGCTCAAGGAGCAGAAATCTGACAGTAACCATGAAAAGATGTAGCACCTACAAACTTGCATGCGCTCACACCCCCACTGATGAGACTAGAGCCCACATGCCGGCCACTTTCAGCATGTTTGTCCCGAGGCTGAGCATGGGCATTCAAAGCAGTACATGCGTCACACTCACAGGAAACAAGCCTCAGCGCTCGTTAGGCAACCATCCTTACAGCACAAATGCAAAGCTGACGTCCTGCTCATTTCCCCTTCCCTTTATTGAGCAGTTGTGGGTGCAAATCAAGGACACATTCCCTATACACACACAGTCCAACCTCATAAAATGGTTGTCAACCTATCGCAGGATAGCTGCCAAGAACACATTGTGCATAGATCACATTCTACCAAATGGGGAAGAAATGGCCTGCTGGGGTGAAAGAGAGGTCCTGGAGATGATGGCATCCAGTTCTATCCTGGCTGGACTGCAAGATGGGGAGAAGCATGAAACTGGCAAAAGAAGCGTGGTTTGCTCCCTGGTACTGCCACTCATTGCAACCGTGGTGACCTCTGCAGGAGGACTGCCCGACTCCCCTTTCAGAGGAAACCTAAGTGCTCTACACAACAGCCACAGAGGATCACTTTACTTCAAAAGCAACACAGACAGCAGATGTTCTGCAGTGAGACTGGCCACAATCTCCTGAAGATCAGCTTTAAGAGTCAAAAAGTGTTCTGTGGACCACACTCTGGATCACTTTACTCGTATTCCTAATCCACATATCTACACAAACTTCATCAGAAGCTAAAAACAGCCTTTCATTTCACTTACCCACAGGAAGCTTGCTCTCAAAGCAGGCCTCAAACATATCATAGTCTTCAGTGGTGAAGGCAAACTTGCCTTTGGTGGCATCCTCCTTGGCATACAGGATGTGCCCAGCTGAGTCAGTTATCTGTAAGAGAGACAATGAAGATAAGAAACACAGTACTTTGCTGCTGTGAGCTCATGCTGCCTGTGCAGCAAGAGTAATCCTAGCCTCCCTTTTGGATCTGCTGCTTTCTCCCTTTAAGAGTTTCCCTCCTTCTTTGTGACTACATCAATTCCTCCCCTCCTCATCCACACACCAGGAGCTGACAGAGTGACTATAAAGTAATTATTGACTCTTAGATCCAAAAAATCACCAACCAACCAAAAAACACTGCCCCCCAAAAAAACCACCACCAAAAAGCAATTGACCAACGAATAAAAAAAAAACCCAAACTGAAACCCACACTAATTTCTCTTCCTCCTATGAATCCCAAATACAGACCACATGTAAGAACTATAGCTGAACCAAACTCTCATTCATTGCCTTTATTTTGCAAGCAAAATTCACGAATTCCCATAGTAACAGAGATACGGAGAAGACTTATGGGACAAAAGAGCCACATTCCCCAGAAGATGAAATGGAGAAGGATACATCTATTCCTCTAGAAATGAACCATGAGTGTGGCCCTGAGTTACACAAGGTTTGGGTGCCAAGATCCATAAAAGTGGCCACTTCAGAGGACAATTCAGACTACACAGACAGAATAATGACTGCTTTGCGCTAAGTCTATAAAACTACTAAGAATAGGCAAAAACTGTGGAAGATCTACAAAAATGCTTCAACAAAGAGTATAAAAAGAAAGGACACGCATTTCATGACGCAAACTTGAGAATAATTGCGCTCAATTAAAGGCTCCATCCAGCTGAAACACTCTGACCAGGGAGAGGGGTGAAAAAAAAGGAGGGTGTTAAAACACTGCATGAAAATGAACAGTGTGTATTCCACTGGAATGCTTCCCATTTTCCCTTGATGCTAATTTTTAACAGGTATGTCTGAAACAGCACAGACATTAAAGTTACCAGGGGTCTTTGAAAGTCTTAGAAATGAAGAGACTAAAAAGCTTGGGAATAATTTTAAAGGTATGTAAGACCAAAGTACACAAAATAATTTGTGGCATGGAAAAGATAAGTCAGACATCCTACTTTACTCCAGCCTTTTTCCCTGTACAAAGGCCATGCAAAAGGGTTATGTATCCAGAACTATTCTAAGGAAACACTCTATTCTTATTAGAGCACCTAATTAACTCTCTGCCACTGAAATCGAAAGAAGTGTGGATCTACTCATGGATGAGAGTTGCTGCATTAGGCAGGAAAAACAATCAAGCATATAAATTCTCACACCTTATGGTATAAACCACAGCAGGCAAGACTTCAGGAACAAGCTTCCTCTATATACAGACTATCCCACAATGGCCTGTTAGGGGATTTGTTGTAGCTGCCCCTGCACCATATGCTGTCAGTGTCTGAGAACAATGAGGAGCACTGTTTGTGCAGCAGCTCCTGCTCACAGCTATACCTGTTTTCAAGCAGCAAGCAGATGAAAGCACGCCTGTGCAGTCAGGCACGGGCAGCTATGCTGCCACCCCCTTGCCACAAGCCACCAGCCACGTCCTGTCTGGAAGCCACCAGGCACTGGGAGGCGCTGGGAAGCACTGGGCCCAAGTGAGCAGGCCCATCTGCAGCAGAGGACTGTGTATGTCTGACCATGCCAACCCAACGTGAAAGCCTGTGATTTGCCACCACATGGCACATGCTGTTCAGGGGAGCAGTCCCGATTAACCAAGATGCCTCATCAGCGTGACACCATGCATTCTGCACACCAGCTTCTCCATCACAAAAAGTAGTCAGAACAACACAGCTCTCACATGCCCCTATTATTTTGAGCACTATTTCCCTATGGCTTAGTAGGCACCAGAGCTAATCTTTATGCAGCTTGATCCATTTTTGCCCTTTGCAGTTCATGAACAGCACTCTGGACAGTAAAAGCTCTGCTATCTGCTTTCATCAAAACTGAATAGCATTACCCAAATCAGCCAAATACACTGCCCATTCAGCCGGGTGTGCGAGGGTGGGAGAAGCTGCTAATAGCCCAGCCAGAAGGCTTGTGGGGGAGTCGACCTGAAAGGGATTTTTCATGCTATTCTAACGTTATTTACGGTAAGGCAATCCCCTACAGACAGGGCATTGTTTGCCCTTGACAAACAGCCCGATACCGTCGGGCTCGACAATGGGGCAGAGGCACGTGGCTGCCAAGCGAGAGCTCAGGCGCCCGCCGCCCCCCGCAGCAGCCAGCTGGCAGAGCCCACGGATTCCTCCAAAACAGAGGGTGCCACTGTTCGTGCTGGGCTATCACACACGTACAGCTCAGCTCACCGGCAGGAACCGAACTGAGCCCAGACAGAATTAACTACCAACCTCCTCCCCGCTCTGTTCGGTGGCCCAATCCAAGGGGCCAAAGCAGACCACCCAGTGCAGAACAGAGACTACCTGCAGACATCATGTCCTGAACTGACCTTTCCCACACAGACCACAGAGAAAGCAGGCACCTAGCAGAGGGGTTTCAGCACTTACAACAAGCCCAGCATATTGGGAGGACACAGCATACCTGAACAATAAGAAGGAAAGCAAGAATTACATTCTGTTTTTTTTCTCCTTTGTAGCTTTTCAAACTATACAGGGCTCTTAAAAATTATTTCATTTTACTGTTCGAACAAAAAAGAACTTCTATAAGCAGTATTACCCGGATACCAGCTTTATCAGCAAAGCCAACTAAGACCCAAACATGGGATTCACTGGTTCACCATCACCTCCCTAGATAAGTCCTGTGTCATAAAAATGAGCTTTGGAAGAGACCTTGGGATCAACTGACCTAAGAGTGGGCAACCTGAGAACCAGGAGGCTTGGCTACTGAGCAGTAAGAGACAGATGGGAACATGGCACTCCATCTGAAATACATGTGCCTTGACAAGCAAATACTACATCAACATTTTAAAGCCTTAACGCTGCATGGCTCTGCCTGTACACAGACAAGTTTCCTCTTACAAATGATGCAAGAACAAAAGAACAAGACTTTTAAAAAAGCAAGACTCCAGAAGAAGCCTTCTCTAGCCATAACCAAGCACAACTGCCAATAACCCAGGGCCTTCAGGCATTGGTAGGCAGATGCTGGAAAGGTAATCTGATTTCTGGAGGTCTAAAATACTCAAGAACACCAAGTTCAGAAACTCCTGAGCAGACCATTCTGCCTGTTTGTTTGCGTGCTTACTACTGAAACCTTCGGGAATGTACACAGAAATAAAAAAGGGGACAGAAGGCTGTTATGAACTGACTACATAGCAACAGACCTTATTCAGTCAGGTGGGAATTTTGAAGAAAGCCTAGGGAAGGCAGATTGTGGGCAGAATTAAAGTTATGCTGTTGAATTAAAGTGAAGATGTTGAAGTTTTGATAGCTGCTTGTCACACGGGTGTATTAGTCACACATATTCTGCCAACCCGGTACTTCCGGAAGATCCCTCAGGATCATTTTCTTCCCTGCAGCAAACATCTGCCTACTTAAAATCCACGCAAGCTACGACACAGCAAGACGAGAACAGCCATTTCGTGTACCAGAACCTGGTTTCTCAGCCCCCATTCCACCGTGCCAGGATCCCGTTGTGCCAGGCCCTACACATGGAGGGAGCCCTCGGAAAGCCACGTCACCACAACTCTTTCCTGCTCACACGGTGCCAGCAGCCCTGGTACAGCTTTATCGCAGCGGCCCATCTCGCCAGCCGCCGGCTAATCCGCACCGTGTGCGGATTAAATGGCAGACTGCGGGACGGGCCGCTGCACCTCGGTCTTTGGGGAGAAAAACCCCCTATTTGGCTCAAGCTAAAACGCTGCCCTGGTCCCTCGCTGCCCAGCACCCGGAGCTCGTGGGCGGGCTGGTGGCCCCTCGCCCAGGGCGAGTCCCGCGGCGCGGCGCAGGCCGGGGCCGGGCGGCTGTCGCCTCACGCGTGGGCCGGTGCCACGCGTGGAACACGTCACCCTTTCCTTCCTTCCTTCCTTCCTTTCTTCCTTCCCCGCCCCGCACGGCCGGCGAGGGGAGGCGGGGCCGCGCCGCCCGCCCCGGCCACCCCCGCCNTCCCGGCGGCGCTGAGGGGAGCGCGGCGCGGGGCTGGGGCCGGGGCGTGAGGCCTGCGGGGGCTGTCTCGTTATGAAACAAATGAGTAACGGGGTTAATCCCGTAATAACGGAGGGGGACGAGAAATAATGGTTTCGCTCGTTAAAGAATTGGAAACTTAGAACAGAACCAAACCGTGCTCTGGGGAAGAGGAGCATCCTGGGGGTGGAGAATCACCCTGAATTTCCGTGAGAGTGCCTCGCGGCTGAAGCCCTTCACTGGGAGAGGCGCTTGCTCTTTATTGTATGGGTTTTTTCATTTCCCTCTTAACTTCTTCACACAAGAATACTCAGTTTTATCAGATGTCTCGCTTCTTTGCATCAATGTCTTGCAAATACCGTTCGATAGGAGTATCCAAGTGTTTTTAACAGCAAATAAAATTATGATGATTTTTGAAGATAGGGCATTACTTTTTCCTCTCCTTTTCCAGCATATGCTCAGATCTACTTTTTCTTTTTTTCCTCTTGATATATGTTACTCTTTAGGAAGATAGCATCAAGTAACCACTGACAAGCTTTGGGCTGCTGCTTCCCCTGGCACCACATCATCTCCATTCCCAGCCTCCCAGCCTGGTAGTGGAGCTGCCAGGAAGAACACGCACAAGTGAGAGCAGTGACTTTGGAGGAGGAAAATTGCACAGGTGTGTGGTTATGATCACCACAGTTGCAGTCAGCTCCTGGGATCAGCTGCAAATATTTGGGTGTGCTGACATGTAAGGAAAAGCAGGAAGAAAGAAATGGATAGTAACATTACTAGAAAGCAAAATATCTTCATTATTTCTATTAGCTTGAGTAAAAAAAATGACAACATTGATCCACTTTTATTCCTTAGACGTCACTAGCTGTGTTCTCTCTCTGGTCAAAACATGTCTTTAATGACAAGCAGTAACAAGGAGTTGGTACAAACTTCAATCTAAAGAGGCTTTAAGCGGCAGATTTCATGCCTGGGTGTTCGCTCGCAGATCATTTTAAAGAACATTTCAGTGCTTTTGCCTGCTTGTGCTCATACTTACTGAGAAAATACAATGAAGCCCTCCTGCAGGAACAGGCACTAAACCCAGAGGTACAGTGGTGGAGTGATCTCCTTGCTTGGAGGGAAATAAAAAGAACCTTCACAAAAAAAAAAAAAAGCCCAAGACAACAAAAACCTCCCAGCACTAGAACTTTGCCCTTACTTTAAGCTCCAGTTTATTGTTTGGAGTGGGATTTACAGTCACTTGATGAACATTTCAATACATTTTTGTTTCTCTTATCAGGTCACAAACCTCCCCTTACTTGGACAATTAAATTATTTGGAAACATAACTATAATAAAAGAAATATTTTGCTCTTTCTGCAATATGTCAAAGTATATTTGCACAAGAAAACATTCTTTCCATTGCAGCACTTAAGGCAGAAATAGCTATTATTTCACAAACATTAAGAAACACAGATTACTAGAATACAAATATATGAAATGTTGTACTGTAAAATTCCTGACGAAACAGGCACAGCATGACAAATTTCTTCATGCAGAACATTCCACAAACCAATGATATGTACTCAGCCCTATAACATGTTTAAAACCTTCAATAATGCCTTGTTTTCCAGAGAAAAGTGTCTCATTCATGTTAAAGTAGCCTCGTTTTCTAAAATCAAAGTGTGAACTCAACCATCAAAGAGCAGATATGTGACTGACTACAATCCCTTTCTATTGTGGCCATTTTGTCATGGTACATTTTTAGATGAGTTACATTTATGACCAACAAATTTATCCCGTTTTCTGTTGTAGTCTCCTCCTGTGGATGCATTGTTCTAGAAACTGCCACACAGGCAAGTTCAGATCTAATTATAAAACCCCCTCAGAGATCCTTTAGTCCTTCAGTGTGTTATGAAATAAAACGGTACAGAGCTGCCCTGAGTCTCTTCACAATCCCCAGCTCTTGGCTCCTTAAAGCACTTAAACATGCAGTGGGGCAATCTCCCTTGAGTGTGCAAAGTAACTTACAGCAGAGGGAAAGCATTTGAAGATCCTTTCAGCTGTGGGTTAGGAAATAACAGTCTTGCAGGGACATGCCTTAATATTTCCACATAGTGGAGGCTAACAAAATGAAATGCTTCCTGTAATTCAGAAACACTGAACAGAGGTGAAGGAGAGATTGATAACTTGTTACACAACTTTCCAGATGAAGTGGTGACCTATTTCAGCTTAATCTGCTGCGTTAAGCATTGTGGGAGCTCGGCAGTCAGCTGGAAGCAGGTATGCTTTCTCACTGCCACCAATCCATAGACAAATGGGTATATCCCCAAAGTAAACATTAGCATCAGCTGCCAGTCATGACACACTGACAAAATTCAAACCATTTTGTTCGTGTATATCATCTATCTTTCCAAATATCCCTCATGCAGTTTTATTGCTGTCTTGAAAATGATGAAGAGAGCAATGAATTATTCAGCTTTCAGTTCTGTTTTGGCAAAAGAGCATTGGAAACCTTTGGATGTCTCTATAGTCTGAGGCAGCAAAGGCCATTGAAGAAAAAATGCCTTTTCCCACCAAATTTCTAATTCTTTCCCAACAGACAGAGTTCATAGTGTGTTAGCAGTAGTCAATTCCTGCCACACCAAAATGTATCTTTTATCTATGGTAAATGGCACAAAACAAAACTAATTTGCTCTCTCCGTGAAACAATGTGTATGAATGTGTATGAATTACATAATTAGACTGGATTTTTTACTGTTTCTGCGTCAGCTGCTGTGGCATTTTTGCATTTTCTTCTTTTGGACAATAAAAAGTTGAAACAATGTTCCTCTTAAAAACTATTCTAGACTTACTTTTATGTTCTAATTCTTTTGCATTCTGCCTTGCACCTGGCAATCCACTACAAGCTACTGAGAAAATTCTATAAAAATTACATATGCTCTACGATGTAATCAGTGATTTTACTAACCATGCAAAATCATTCATCCACCACTTCTGGAAAGTGAAAGGCCACATCTTTTAAGGGGCTATATTTGAACTCATTGCTGGGATATAGCTCTCACAGTCATCATCGTGATCGCAATCCAGATAGAAATGTTATTCAATCAACTAAAAATAAGTCGGTGGCTAAACAGCTATAAAACAGCGTTGCACTCCTTTGTCTCTCCTGTAATCTGTCCCAGAGATCACATGTACTGTATGCTGGCCATATAGCTAAAACATATAACGTTTGGATAAGAGGCATGGAACAAAACAACTTGAGATATCAAGAAGCATTTGAGTTGAATCTTTTGAGGAGACAAACTAGTGTTACAGTTTATTTATATGTATCTGCTTCCATTTCTCCAAGTGACTGAAGTTATTCCTACAAAGTACTTCAAAATTCTGTATGGATGTGAATTGCTTGGAATCAAGTGTATGGGGCTTAATCTAAATCATGAGTTCATTTAGGGAAACAAAACGTCCTTCATCAAAGACCAGATTCAATCACACACAAACCACTTTGAGGAAGCGAGCATTCACGATTCTCTCATCTCTCCCCAGTGCTTTTCCTGCTGCCAGGCAGGTTTTCAGCTTTTAAGTAGTAGCCTGACAGCCTTCCCAGCTTTTTGAGGAAATCTCCCACTTCACTTCCCAGCAACTTTCACCTACTGCCCTCCTGGAGCTCAAGGGAAGCCCATATCCCTTTCCATTCCCAACGGATGGCTCCAGGCAAAGCCCTGCTTCTCCCACAGCCCCAGCAGCATGAACCATGCCAGCTCCCTGTCCAGCAGAGGCCTGCTGGCCTTTCCTGCTCACCAGCAACAGTGTTGGGATTAACTTTTCCAGCAAACACCAATACAGAGTTCACCTAGAAACCCCCAACCTCAGCAAGAAGCAGCTGGCTTGTTACCTCCTCCCAAGCCCCAGCCCTGTCCTCCTCTGACCTTTGTGATAAACATGCCTTTGCTCAGGAAGGGTAACAAATTACTGGTTACACAGGCTTTCAAGAATCTCTACGAAAGAGGTTTTGTTACCTAAGCCACAACTCTAAAAAAATAGAAGCTTGGCTTATTGTCTTGTCTCAACAGGCAAAATCTCTAATGTTATGTCATACCCTTATTTTTCTTTCAGTTGTGAATCACAGTGCAAGCTCAAAACAACGCAGAAGAGAGTACATTTGATTTTTGGGGCATAACTTTATAGTTACTTTTTCTTAAAAGACCAGAGCTGAGATCCATCTGATTAAATGTATATCTCTGCATCTCATGGGCCACGGGGGCTGCATCCCCTTTCCAAGCAATGGAGACAAAGAAGTTATTCTAGAGATGTCTTCCCATCCTGAACCAGACATCTAAATCTGGTGAGACAAATCCCACTCCAGGTTTCTTCAAACTGAATTTATGCTGAAATGAAATCAAGGTCTAGCAGTTACATTGTGTATTGATGCTCAGCACAAGTCTGACTGAGCTGTCTCCTTACCAAGTGTACAGCATCTTAAATGAGGTGGTTGGCCAGGTCCACCTCCCCACAGCTCAGCTTGAGTCCTCACTCACCTCATTCCTGCCAACCGATGGGGACCCCCAGGCCAGCTTCCAGACCACTCAGACCAGCTCCTCCACTGCCCTCTCTCTGAGAAAGGCTAGAGATGGATATGGCATAGAACAATGGAGAAGTCCACAGCAGAATGACTGGACATATTTACTCCAGCATTAAATGACTATGAGTTAGACCTAACCAGAGGCCCTCAGAAGAAGACTCACTATCCTTTTTAAAATATACACTCACTTTTAAAAATCTGGATCTTTCTGCCAGCCATATACATTTCAATGCTTTTTAACATTGCTGAACTCTTTAATCAGATGCTTTCCAGAGCTTCTGTCCAATGTCTGTAAAGGTATTTCCGTAAAATTGGTTTCAGATTTTGGTAACTGCAAGCCTGTCACGGAACCTGTCCTCCAGTTGTACCTGATGGGAACACAGTTGATTTCACTCTCAAGGAAAGTGGCTGCCTAAGCTGTGAGGACGTAGCAACTGAGGGAAATAGATGAGGAAAAGTATCAGTGTGTCTAAGGGCAACTCTTTCAAATGATCCCCAGTTAAGACAAGCTGTGACTTCAGTGGCGTCTTTAAAAGAAAAATTCTGAACTGAATTAATGTAGCCATCCAGAGAGACTTTCACTTGTCAAAAGTAATGTGAAAAATACTCAGGAATTAAAAAAATAAACACTCTTGTGTACACTTTGCACATGCTAGCAAGAAGCTTTTTTTGTGTGGGAAGCCTGAAGTCTAATATTCCACTACGGTGATGATTAAATGTTGAAACGTTTTGTTACTAGAGGCTGTATTTCTTCAAGGGCTAATTTTAATGATTTTTAACTTTTCAGGTATTTAACATTTGCATCTGTCTGTTCTTAGATCTTTCCTTCTTATACATAGAGAATAAGTACAAGAACTCTGGGGAGGAAACACCAAGACAATAGAGAGCTCGAATTTCTATTTGAAACACAAAACTAATCTCAGCTGTAGCTATGGAGCCATGATTTCTGAATGATATTATCCTCATATCACCTGGCAAGAATAAAAAGAGGACATCTATGCACAGCAACGCTATCTATTTCAAAGATATCTTCATGCTAGATTTAATGGAGAGTACCAAGCCAGGTTCTCCACTGAAGACGTTTATTGCATTCTTCCAGACTGACATATTTTTTTCAACTCAGAACAACCTTGCTGATGATTATCTGAAGATTAACATGAAGAATATTCCTTCCTGCAACTCGTCAGAATGGCCAGCATCTAACAAACAGCATAATGAATATTAGCTCTTGTATATCAACAACGGTGCAGCTGAATGCTACTCAAGTCACCAGTTCTTGGGAGGAGGCTTGGCAGCAAAGGCAGCAGTTACATGGGATGTTTATTGGATGTCTTCCACCAGCTGCACTGTGTGGTGGCTTGACTGTTAGATTATAAATATTTCCCCTTGTGAAAAAGGGAAGTTGGCTGGATGAACACTGATTCAGCAGGACATATTCATAGCCTCGGCAGAGACTGGTGTGTAAGAAAGCAGGAATGGGAAGCATTGAATTAGGTCTGGGAAGTCCCCTCTCTCCACAGGCACATGAGCAGAGCACTTGTCTCTGGAAGCTAGTCAGCATGGCACGTGGGCAATAGAATATTAATAACTCCTCAACAGCAAGATTTCTGGGGGCAGGATGGCTCACCCAAACCACAGCCTCTGTGGCCACTCGGTGCAGATGGGCAACTTCTGCATTGAGGAGTTCCTTCTGCAAAGGCAAACAGAGCTGCTGGGCTTGGTGGGGATGCAGGAGGCACCCCAAAACCCTGGGAAGAGGTACTTTGGGGATACTGCTTTACTCACTGTTGGCCGTAGGCAACAAGTCACTAAGTCACTCCTAAGCATTGTACCCAAGGCCAGGGGGCCATGCGAGCCTTGCCAGTGTGCCTGTCTCAGTGAGCACCAAAGGCCTGGCTGGCCATTGCAATGTCTGATATGGAGAGTATCAGTAGACAGGTCTTTTGGAGAGCTGCACAAGGAACGCATTCTAGCTGGAGGGAATGGAAAAACACACCGTGAAGGTGGATAGGATGTGTAAGCACAGGTTCTCATCCATCCTGCAGCATGGCTATGAAGACTGATGAGGATCAAGTGGTAAGAGCAAAGTGGAAATTTCCTTTGCCCTGCAGAAGCCTTCCCCAGAGGTGTCAGAGTGGTGGGATAGCTCTGGAGTATTGTCTCAGTGCTGGCTTTGTGCAAGTGGCTCTGACTCACCAGGGCAATTCTGGATCAGGGGGTTTTCCAGGAGGCAGGGGCTGAAATCCCCAGGGATGTTGGTCTAGACAGCGTGCTCTTCCCTTTGACCTCATTGAGGGCCTCAGCTTCCTCTTTATGCAAGTATCACCAGCTGCCAGGACAGGTTATTTTGAGCTACAGAACAGTTATGAAAGAGGAATATGCTGAGGGTTTGAGGAAAAAGATGCTCCTGTTGTAAGTATCCTTTTCAGACCACAGTTGTGCCAGGACACTCATTGCTGCTGCTCACAGGAAACAATTTTTATTCCTGACATCTAAAGAGACTCAAACAGCCTGAGAATGGCTCTTTGCCTGACACGGGGTGAGAGCTGGTAGAATGATCTCCATTTCCCCCAGGATAATCAGAGGGAAATCCCAGTCATTAAGTCTTCTGTCAAGTGTTGACGTAAGAGGGATTGCAAATTAATCCTGCTTCTCATTCATCTCATCCTAGCAGAGATCCTGCTAGTAAAACCAGTCCTCCAACAGCCGCAGGGAAATCCCAGACCGTATCACAATGCTCTCCGGCCCTTTCATGCAGCAAATATACCCTGATATTCCATGTGCATGTGTTACATCTTCCAATCCTCAAGAGCTGGTTTGTAGGAGAAGGCACAGGCAAGGTGTGAGTGCAGTGGAAGCACAAAAGGCTTGCAATATTCTGGGCTGTGGAGATGTGTGGCCCTCTCTCCACTTTCCCAGCAGCTGATGCCTGGTTGCCTCACCTGCCTTTGGTGTATCATAACTCTTCAGCAACAGCCAGCCTGGCCTGAGCAGGGCTGACTTGCAGCTTGTGGGGAAAGGACCTGTTTTGTGGCTCCTTCTGGCCTGTCCCATCCTTGCTGGCCCTTTCCACTTCTGTCTTCTCTGCTCTCTCAGAGGCTTTCTGCTACAAATAAACAAGCAATTTCAGTGGAATGAAGGAACCTGGCAACCTGGGCAGCCAGAAGATGAATACCCCCTGCCTAGTGGCAGGAAGCACCAGGAGCTCTGGCTGCTCGTGGGGTCATTGTTGTGGGCAGCACTGGGCAGGACCCACTGGGATTAGCATCACAGGGGCGTGAGGCTGCACTGAGTTGTGCATTGAGGAGTTTATGGCTGGGGGAGTCACGCAGACCTTGGTACCAACCCCAGGGAAGCTGGATTTTGCTGTACTGTCCTTTGATTCCCAAACACACTTTCTGAACTGCCTCACTGAATACACAACACCAGTCTGTGTCGCTCCAGGCACTCCATATCCCATGGAATTTTCACGGGCCAAAGGAGAAGAAGATAACAGAAGACACAGGGAACACACCAGGTGTTCTGTTCTGCACCGTATGGTATGGTTGACATTTGGATGTCAATTCCTCAGGGCAATTCCTCAGAAATCAGTGAGGTAACAGCCATCAATGGATGCTCAGTAAACAATGTCCCCAAGGATATGCAAGCAACTTCCAGCTGGCCTTGCCAGGCTGAGGGCAGGATTTAGTGAGGAGGGACCTCACCATGTGACACAGATATTCCTCCTCTCATCCAGCCTCTTTGCTCCTGTTCAGCTTTCACCTCCAGGAACTCATGGGGAAGATGAACAGACTTCATTTGTTTTGGGTGGTTTGGGGTTGGGGTTTTTTTGAGCCCAGCATGAGGAACTGCTGCTGTGGCTGCCTCACTCACGTCTTGCCATGCTGCTATATATATCAGTGATTCCTGTCTCCAGGATCTGTCTGGGATCTGAGCCACCTTTCCTAAAGGAGAGGTATTCAGCACTGTCATATGACAGAGGTGGAGGGAGAAGGTGGCAGAGGTCCAGGGGACACAGCATATATTACCTTCACAAGTGGGCACACGTCCCTCAGGCTAGGAAAACAGTATTAAACTTTTTGTCCTTTTTTAAAATTTTCAGTTGTTTTTCCATAAATAAGGAAAAAAGCAGCAATTTTCTCCAGGGCTTTTGTAATCTTAATGTTTGACATTATATTAACTTGCTCCTCTTCACAAGTCTTTAACCTGTCAGCTGAATGAGGATGGAGAACATTAGCCCCAGAATTCAGGATGGGACACCAAAGCACCCATACAGACACAGAGACATCAGGGAAAGTTGTGCCCAAAGTCACAGAGCAGAGCAATGTCATAGAATAATAGACTACGACATTCCTGGCTCCTCTCCTCTGTTCAGACAAGTAAACACGGCAAAAAATATCAAAGCCAATGCAGCCAAAAAAGAGCTGAATTTAGACACTTTCATCTGTGTGTGCTTTGGACAATGACACTATTACTTTTACCTAGTAATCAAGAGCTTTGAGAAATTGAGATTTCTCATGTCAGCAGGGAAAGTCTCAGACCTAATCTATTTGTCTATACAGGAGTGTGAGTGACTGTTTTCCAGCTTCTTTCTAGGCTTTTCTCCTGGCTTTATTTTCCTGTTCTTTTTTTTTTTTCTTAAAAGGGTCTGAGTCTCCGCAGAGTGTTTTCTGAGTCAGCTTTTCACCTCCTTTCAGTACTACACAGACTATGGCCCTACCAGGTTGCAAAGTCAGCAGACAAGGGGAGCTGGGCAGCTCTGCAGGTCACCTCCCAGGGGACAGTGGCAGCTCTGGGTTCCAGCTCACAGAAGCACGTTTGCTAGAAAGCTCTGGCAGAACTATTCCTGTTCCAGTACTCCTCTGCCCAGGAGTTTGGCCTCAGACACTGTGAATCCAGAGCCTTGAGAGAAGCCCTGCTCCGCCCACGCTGGTGTCCATGCTGGAAAAGCGAGGGTCAGCGCAGCGCTGAAGCCCAGCTTGCGTGTGAAGCTCAGCCTGCACTCCCAAAAGGCAGCGATGAGGCATGGAGCCGTCCCCGTGAGCCTTCGGCAGCCGTGCTCCCCCCTGCCGCCTCCTCTTCCACACATCTATCCCCTGCGGCCACACACCAGCCTTGCTGACAGATCTTACTTGAAAGCTCTGGCAGGCTGTGCCACTAATGGCAGAGCCCTGAGCCGGCTCCCTCCGTCTCCCTGGAGTCCCTGCGCAGACGTAGGTGCACGTCACGGCCTGCTCTAATTTTATCCGTGTTTGATGGAAGAGACGAACTGAGCAGCAGGGAGGCAGCTATTTTGGTTTTCTCTGTGGCGGTGGGTTATATAAAGCATCTTGCCATGACCCGCGTCGCTTGGGAGCTGCTTTGCTTTCAGCCGCTACAAACCAGAGGCT
The DNA here is from genome assembly GCA_013397845.1 of Melanocharis versteri. Lineage (NCBI taxonomy): Eukaryota > Metazoa > Chordata > Aves > Passeriformes > Melanocharitidae > Melanocharis > Melanocharis versteri. Next base: position 457,968 of record VZTG01010346.1, read on the forward strand.
CGGACGCTACTGCCGGCAGCCGAGACCTCCATGCGGCTTCGTGGGCCAGGTGTGCCGTGTGTGCCGTGTGTGCCGTGTGTGCCGTGTGTGCCGTGCGTGCCGTGTGTGCCGTGTGTGCCGTGTGTGCGTGCGTACGGAGAGGGAGAGCGTGCCAACGAGATTCAGGGGCGACCATCTATAGGGAGACACCGGCTCTCCTCCTTGCCGTGCGGTGTGACATACACTCAGGGGCTTCACCCGTTCCAGCGCCAGCACATCACACGTGCTCCCCCGGCAGCACAGCGGGCACGGGCACAAGCGGGCCGCAGGCTGCCCGGGGTGTGCAAGCTTCGGCCGGCCGCCGCAGAGCACTGCCGCTCTCATCTCACCCGGGCAAGAGGAGCGGCTCCATTAGGTGGCAGCAGCAGCAGCCACAGCAGGAGGAGGCTGCTCTCCCGGTGGGACCCGTGCGGGTGTGCGGGAGGCCCGTGGGGCCACAGAGGTGTCTGGCAGAGCCAGGCGAGAACTGGCACTGGGGGCCGGGCAGCTTGCTTGGATGCAGGAGATGTGGGGGGCTCTCGCCCTCGCTACCTGTGCTTCCTGGTGCTCTGGGGTACATTTGTCTGACGCTGGCCGAGCCGCTGTCACGCCCCAGGGGCCGCTCCCTGGGCTGACCTCCCGCACGTAAGGCACGACGTGGTAAGCGGCCGGTGGGGATCCTGTCCCGTGCTGGCTGACCGCAGCGCCCAGCCTCCACGCAATGGCCATTGCCCAACTACGAGGGAGCGGAGGCATTACGCAGGGCTTCTCGCCCATGTGGGCTGTGGCTCCTCCACGCCTGGCCCTCACGGGTGGTGTAATCGTCAGCGATGCTCCGGTGCTTGGTCCCAGGCTAGTGAGGCAGGGCAGCAAGCTTTGGGCTTGCCGGCTTGGGAATTTTTGGCAAGAGGCGGCATGACCAGGACTCCTTCTTGCGTCTGACATGGGAAGAGTCTGCCAACATCTGGGTAAGGTGCTAGAGCCCACTGCCTGGAGGGAGTTTTGGGAAATGCCTCTTCCCTTTGTTTCTTGTACAAGCAAGCAAATTTAATAGCACAGGCTAAAGTAATTAGGACGTGTCACGATGTTGATTGGCACCTCCCTGCTTCTCCGGTCTCCGGGTACTGCTTGCCCTGTGCTCAGCTCTGCTGCTGACTCATGTCAAAGCCGCCTTCTCCCTAATGACCAGGGGTCAGGCTAGGACCCAGCCTGCTCCGTGGCTCTCCTCGCTCCCACGCAGTTCCCGCTGGGCCTCCTGCTGTGGCACCGGCAGGACGCACCCACTTCCTAAAGAGTCACTCCTGGGAACACCGCCGAGCCTCTGCGGTGGCCACGGCATCCGACTCCCTCCCCCTCTGGGCATGTGCCTGCCTGAATGCCCATACCTTCTGTCTGGCTGTTCCCGAGGAGGCACTGCTGGGTGAGGGATAACCCGCAGGACAAGGGGGCTGTGGTCCATGTGCAACCGCCACCCACCCACCCAATCTGCTGCTGCCTGGGGTGGGAGAACTGCATCCTTGGGGTGTTCCCAACAGGACCCATATCTGTCTTCCTCATGCATCCTTCACTGGCGCCAGGAGCCCCAGCCCCCTCAGCACACCACCGCATCCCCTTTGCTGGCACGATCCCCGGGGAAAGCGGCGGGCGCAAAAAGCATGCCGGAGGAGGGACGGGTGTGCGTGCAGGAGCGTGCATATGTGCACGTCAGGGAGAAGGAAGCGGGGTTGTGAGTGCTGGAGGCGTTGTGAGCGCCAGGCACAGGCTGACAGGCAAGGGCTGCCGCTCCCGTAGGAAGATAAACTGTTTCACAACAGTCACGATCGCAGTGAGTAGTTCACTCCAGAGTGCTCCTTCTTGCTAGGGAGGGAGAGGATAATCAGAGCCGAGAGGAGGAGTGTAGGATACGGGGGAGCATCCCAAAGATTATGCGAGTGTGTGTGGAGGGAGAGTATTTGTGTGGAGAGCGCAGCAGCTCTGTAAGCCCCTACAGGAGGGGGGCGGGCACAGGAGAGGAGTAATGCTATTGCACAGTAATGCAGTAACGCAGCCCCCTCCAGTACTGATGTGGAATGCTGCCCGGGGGCACAGGCCACTAAACCTGCCAGAACTGGCACCACAGCAAACAAGAAATGCACGAAGAAACTTCAGGGAGCTAAAATGTTATAGACTCGGAATATACTGTAATGGGAGAGCAGCCAACTAGCTGCTTCTCAGTTCTGCAGAGAAGTGCAAATATATTCAAATATTGTGTGAAAGGACAAGCCCTCCTGCAGGAGCTCAGTTCCAGATCTCCTTTCCTAGCCCAGCAATTCAGTAAAGACTTGTCCCAGGCTTGGACTCACAGAGAATCTGCTGATAACTGGAGCCCTGTTAGCTTGAGGTCGCTTCTGTGGCCATGCTTACACTTTTTTGGTGCTGAGGCTGTTTGAAGTGGTCTAAGCAATACCAACTCCGCAGAGCTCACTCAGATCCTCCCTGTTGTGCCAGTGCAACACTATACACAACTGCCTGGCAAACCAGATCCAGGAGCTGTTCTGGCAGATAAGCCATTATTTTTTGTCTTTGTGGGGTTAGTCGTCTTCCAGCACAGCTCATTGCAAGGCTCCTGAGCAGCACTGTGCACCCTGGCATGGCTCGGAAGGTGCTGGCTGTGCCTCCCAGGTTCGAATCAGCTGATGTAGAGGGAGTTGGGCAGCTGCCAGCACCACACCCTGTGTCCTGCCAGCACAGGCGAGTGCCCATCCGCCCAGGTTGCAGGTCTGCAGCAATGCAAGCTGAGCTGCCGTAGGCTGGCTTTTCCCACTCCTCCTGGCATGGGACCTAGCCTTCTCCCTGCACTGGTTGCTGACTACTGACTCTGCTCTCAACGAGTTCACCATGAAAAAATGGCAGAGGACAGATTGACGAAAGACAGCAAAGGGTTTTCTCTTGGGGTAGCACAAGAGGGCAAATCCTCACCCCACAGCTGAGAACTGGACCTGGCAAGGAGGGGGAATGGGATCCCCCAGTGGGGAGGGTATCCCAGCAGTAGCTCAGCCCATGGCAAGCCTGAGCAGCAAGCAGCCTGAGCTGACCTTCAGCCTGCTGAAATAAAGTGTTCTGTTTCCATCCAAGTCAGCTCTCTGAACTGGCTTGCCACAGGCCTACATTGCCACCCCCCGCACATCTCAGGTGTCCAGCTGCTTGCTCTTGTCCCACAGCATCACTCAGCCAGGCCTGCGTGACACAGGGCAGGACAGATTTGGGATGGAGCAGCAGGAGCAGGGTTGGGCAGACACACTTCCGGGTGTTGAACTCTGTCCTCTTCTCTGCTGGTCCTTCCCTGTCCTCTGCCCCACTGCTCCCTCCCTTCCTGCAGGTGAGGTCCCATAGTAGACAGGGTGGCAACCCAGTGGCAGACCTGGCTGGCAGGATAGGGCACTGAAAATGTCCAGCTCACTGAGGTGAGGCATGAGCAAACAGGAGGACACTGGGCTAACTGGTCTCTGTGGCTCCCTGCAGCCCAGGAGCTGTGAGCGCCTGTGCTAGCAGTGCTGTTGCCTGTGCCCTGGGGTGGGATAGGGCCAGAGGGCTGACAGCCTGTTCTGGGACAAGGGGAGCAGCAAGAGTAATTGGAGTAATTAGTGACATTTTTCCTTTCTCATGTCAATGTGAAACATGGACGAGAAGGCCTCTTACCATGGACACCAGCTGCCTGGATGCATCAGGAGCACCCCCGCTGTGCGGGTGTCAGTAGCAGGCACTGCACAGGGCAAAGGCTGTGGGAGGGTACACGTCCTGCTGGGACATCCCTCTGGCCCTGGCAGGTCACTTCGGACATGCTCTGCACTGCAGCCCCAAACCCCAGGCGTGACCCCTGCTTTTGACCACCTACCCACACTTTCCCACACGGCCAGCGTCCTCCGGGAGCAGGTGACCGGGTCCCCGCGGAATGCGGGGAGCTGCCGTGACCACGCGGAAAGCCTTTTCTCACGCCCGCTGATTACCTTCCCAAACACCGGCACTTCAGGCTTGCCCTTGAGAAGCAAACACTAATTCCAGCCGCACCCTTTCCTGCCCTGGGGCTGCAGGGCGAGGGTATCCTCAACGTATGCCGTGTTCCCCACCAAGGGGCGTGGGACAGGAACCAGCCCTCGTAAAATCGCCCGGATTGAACCTGCTGCCCTCAGCCTGCCAAACTAAACAGAGCTGATGTAAAGCAAACAGCAATGACAACAGCCTGGCTGCTGGCGAGGGTTGGGCAAGCAGCTGGTTTCCAGTTTGCTGGCCTCAGCAGATGGCGGCGGCGGGAACAGTCGCTGGGAGTTCCCACCCCGCAGGCACTCGGCGCAGCGGCCGAGGCCGGGGCGGCCCCGAGATTCCCTCCTCTCCCGTCTGCCAGCACTGCCTGCGCAACCCCCAGTGCAAAGACAGCTTTTGGGATTTCAGGGAGTCACCCAGCCGGCCCTGGCACGGAGAAACCGGGGATGCCGGTGGGTGGGTCTCTCCGGCAGCCGCTCTCTTCGTCGGGTGTTTAACCTAGAAGGGCTCTGGCCGCCACACATTGTAAGGGAGGAAGCTGATGTCAGAGGGAAAGACGCCCGAAGGAACACTCAGAGGCCGGCCGCCGGGGAGGAAACAGTGCACCAGGAGCAGGGCTCTCTGGAGCAGCCCCTGCTGCCCCGGAACGCAGGGAGGAGCATTTGGTCTGTCTGGCCTCTGCTGGGTACCCCGCTGCTGGTTACAGGAGCATGGATGGCCCTGGGTGGTCTGCTGGGCAATTTTGGCAGAGCAGGCTTTTCGGAGTATGCTGCTGGCAAAGGATGCTGAGGGATCAGGCCACTGTTCAAGAGATGGACCAGAAAACACTGCAACATCTGTGGTTCACTTCTTAGTTTCTTTCCACTTGTTTCAAGGCTAGATTTCTCAGGTTTGCTGGACATGCACTTCACATCCACACTCCACTCAGCAACCTGGATGATGGGCACAGCAGACCTGTGGCACACGTGCTGGGGGTGCTCAGCCAGTACCCGCAGCAGGGCAAGAGCTCATGTGCACTTCTCTCAGAGCACTGCCTGCAGAGTGGCCTCTGTGGCCCGTCTGTCCGTCCGTCCATCCATCCGTCCGTCCGTCCATTTGACCCTCCCAGCTCCGGGCTCTTCCTGCAGCTGGGCTGTTCGCACTGCCGGCCAGGCTCCTCAGTGCAGAGGGCTGCACGGCTGATCCCAGTAAAAAATAAACCCTCCTTCTCAGCGGCATTATTTTTAACCCTGGGCCCATCTCCCTGCTCAGGTTACCCGCCCGCGCCCTCCCCGCGCACGGCGGAGGGGCGCCCAGCAGCCACGAGCCGCCCGTGGGGCTGCCGGCGGGAGGGACCTCCGCTAACCCACAACCCAC